>JARVGS010000979.1:27208528-27229531 GCA_031762315.1 Hypsolebias antenori | reverse complement strand
TATGTTAGCACACCCGTTCTTAAGTCCGAGTTGCTGTAAGTCGAGGGCGCCTTAAGTCGAGGACTACCTGTAGTTTGGAGAATGATGTTAAAATTCCAAGTCAATGTTTACATTTAAGAAAATGATCAGAACTGAATTGTTAAAAATATATATATATATGAAGTGGCGTAGTGTGTATTGTATTAGTTAGAAAAAATTAGAATTATTCATTTTGATCTGTTACTGTAAGATTATTATTGTTTGATCTGATTGTTTGAAAAAAGGGGCAGATATAATAAGATTTCTTTTCTTCTTTCTGCTACCTTTCATTTTTTATATTTTGTATGTTATCATTTATGGGATTGTTTTGTATTGATTTTTTTAATTAACAAATTTTATGAATAAAAAATAAAAATAAATAAATAGTTCTTTTGGTTTCTGGAGTGTCTGTGACCATGGGTGAGGGTAGGAATGGAGACTGACTGTTAAACAATCGCTGTACAGCTCAGTTCCATCTTCATTGCAATAGGCCAGCACAGAGTGCACAATACTGCAGAAACTGGCCCAATTCCTCTGTTGAGTTCCTGCTTTATTTTCCCCTCACTCTAGAACAAAGTCCTGAGATAATTAAACTCCTCTACTTAAATCAAGAAACCACTCCCAACCCAAAGAGGTTAATCCACCCTTTTACAACTAGGGACCTCAGATTTGGAGGTGATGATCCTTGTTACAACAGTCTAAAAAAGTTAAGTCTGGTCCTCTGGGCATTCAAAAAAACAAAACAAAACAAAAGGGATGCCATGATGGAGACTTATGAAACAAGGACCAGACTTAACTTTTTTAGATTTTTCTACCTGGATTACTGAGCATGCATCAGGGTACTTATTACAGCAGCTTCAAACAAACCTGCAAACTGCCCAAGTGAGCAGGTTGAGATCACTGCAAGATGGCCCCACATCACAAGCAAATAACATATATGGAATCCTGAGGTCACTGTACCGGACTCCCTCCACCTCATGGCTGCACCAGTAAATTTTATTTTAAAACATTATGAACAGAATCTGTGACAACAGGCAGCCCTGGCGAAGTCCATCTCCCACCTGAATGGAGTCCAACTACCTGTCAGCAATGAAAATGAAACTCTTGCAACATTTGTATAGGGACTGAATGGCCCAAAGCAACAGACCCCTATTCTCATACTCAAGGAGCACACCCCCCACTCTAGTGAGGGTAAAGAGCTGATCCAGTTTTCCACAGCTGAGACAAAACACACATCGTTCCTCCTGAATCTGAGGTTCGACCACCAATTGGACACTTTTCTCCAGCCCCACTAAACAGACCTAATCAAACAGGCTGAGGAGAGTGATTCTGTTGTAATTGGAACAACTCCAGCTGTCTACATAAAAAAATCTACATCTCAAGATTTTTAATTCATTCAGCCTTTATTTATACAGGTACTAACCTGTATTGAGCCACGAGGACTCATTAACAAGAGAGGCTGATTCAAACAAAGAACACAGATGACAACAGTAGACAATCACAAAAAGCATGTACATTGAAAAATAAATGGAAGAAAATGATACTTAAAAAAAAGAAACGAAACAAAAACACCTATGTAAAGTGATGTAAAATACTAAAAACAGGAACGTCAGTGTTAGTTTTTGTCATGAACTTAGTGGATGTTTGATGCCACTTATAGAGGCCAAGGTCAAGAGCTTCTGATCTTTTTGCAAGATATTCCAGGTTACAGGAGCAGAGTAGGAGAAGATGCAGGAAGTAGGAGAAGAAGGAGATGGAAGAGGAGGAAGAGAAGTAGAAGATGCAGGAAGAGGGCCACCTGCATCATGAAGGACCCCACTCACCCAGCACACACACTTTTTGCCCGCTCCCCTCAGGCAGGAAGTTGCAGGGTGTTAAGTGTAGAACCACTAGACTGAGGAACAGCTTCTACCCTGCAGCTGTTAATTCATGAATTCCTTACCAGGACAATCACTGTCAGAAAAATAAAAAAAAATTATAATGTAATGCCACTTTTGATGTGTCATTTTATCTGTACTGTGGATTATCCAAGCTGCTGATTCCTTGCTTTCAAGCTGCTGTATCCATACCCATCTGCTCACTACAGACTCGTGTTTGGACTGCTGTTTAATATACTGTACTATTTTACATTATTAGTGTTTAGAGTATATAGATCTTTGAATACATGTTTCTTTTTATACTTTATATTTTTGCTATTTTTGGGTGTAACTGGGACCTTGGGTGCTTAATTTCATTCCACCTAATGCAACACGTGATGAGAATGACAATAAAGAACCTTGAACTTGATCCTTGAAAGACCCTAGATCGAACCGGGAATTGGATGCAAGACCTTTTTGCTGTGAGGCAACAGTGCTAACCACTAAGCATTTGTGCTGCACAGTGAGTTTTGTTTTAAGTAACTGCAAATAATTTTTGTATTGCGTTAGATAAAATGATTAAAATACATAAAATTACAACAAACATATACCTAACAGAGGTGGGACTAAGTCAGTGTTTTGCAAGTCTCAAGTAAGTCTCAAGTCTTTATCATATACTGTACATTAATATCATATATTTATCTTTTATATTAATTACAGAATATCCTTGTTGTTCTATATATTAGCAATACTGGAAAAGTGTGTTTATGAGCTAAATGTCCAGGTTATAGTATTTGCTTGGGAGAGACGGTGAGTTTATACTGTATGTAGTTTGCTCGAAAGTACAGTTAATCTAGGTACAAAACATTTCGGGAAGCAGCCATCGGTATCGATACATATGCCATCCCTACGTCATGACGCACGCGTTCACGCACTTGGTATAAAAGCTTGTTTTCTGACGTCAGCGTTCTCTTCCCTGCCTATGCCCTCGTGAGGTGGGCAGTGTAATATTCCTTCTCTTTTGTCCATCAAGAGAATCCAAAACCATCTATCAAAATGGTGAGTTCCTATTGATTTTGGACATAACAATACATATTTTGACATAAGCTGATACCACTGGGGCTAATATTAATGTTAGTGTTTAAGTATTGACAGATTTCTAGGCAACTTTTTGAGTGCACGGATCAAAATGGCAACCATTTTGTAATGTACCTCTAGCCTGAGTAGGCCTTCAGGACTGTCTTAAAGCTACTCTGAACCGTTCTTGACGCTTTTTGGTGTATTTGATGAGCTCAGTTTATTTGAGTCGTGAATATAAATAACTAACGAACATTAATGGGTTTACGCTGCGTTTCTGTGGCCTATTAAATACCACTAGCCATCTCCGCTTCTTGTGCTAACAGTATCTGTTGTCTTGAAAAAAATGTCTCTTGTTTGAAACGAGTGAGTTGTAGAACCTGAAATAAAATGACTTAATGCCACTATAACACGATGACAATGTGAATAGTGTCAACTAAATGTACTTTAAAAGTTGTTGGACGTTTAAAAATGAACTTGCCGGTACTGGCTGCGTCAGTGTTAGCATTAGCATAGTTTCAAAGTCTGTACACGTGGCCTGTTTATGCCGTCATATTATGCCGGCTGACACCCGATAAAACATTTTGTTTTGGCTCAGATCTGTTGAATAGGTTGTTACATATAACTGGGAAACGGAAGAATGACTTGCTAATGTAGATAATTCCGCGAATGAAGGTGCTAAACTGGTTTTGCTCTAAACGTAGACAACAATAACGTCATCTTTGGTCATGGCGGAAACCCAAGGGTGGAGCTGCAGCACATTTTGCTTTATCTGATGTCAGCAGTGGTTACAGGTGTATACTGCTTCAAACTCCCCTGCAGCAAAACTGCAGACTTTTACATTTTCAGTGTTTTAATTTACTCTTGGTGGCTGTGTGGGATGTGCAATTTTTAATTTAATAAAGTCTGAAGGGACAAACTTTTATTTGACATTTCTTTTAGATAGTGAACAAACGTGTGTGTGTGTGTGTATATATATATATATATATATATATATAATATATATTTTTTAAAAAGTCCTCACTTTTTTGTACCTTGTTTCCTCAGGTGAATTTCACCGTAGACCAGATCCGTGCCATCATGGACAAAAAGGCCAACATCCGTAACATGTCTGTGATTGCGCACGTAGACCATGGAAAGTCGACTCTGACAGACTCGCTGGTGTCAAAGGCTGGCATCATTGCCTCAGCTCGTGCTGGAGAGACACGTTTCACAGACACACGTAAAGATGAGCAAGAACGTTGCATTACCATCAAGTCTACGTGAGTATTTTGCTGCATTTTCAACCACGCTATACATGTTTTAATTGTTTTGATTTTCTTTACATGAACAATAAAAAAAAAAAATCTAACTTAAATACACCTTTTGTTAAAAGTATTCCCTTCATACGTTTGACATTTAATTTATAACCTGTAGGGCAATCTCCTTGTACTATGAATTGGCTGAAAACGACTTGGCCTTCATCAAGCAGAGCAAGGATGGTGCTGGTTTCTTGATCAACCTGATTGATTCACCAGGGCACGTGGACTTCTCCTCTGAAGTGACTGCTGCTCTCCGTGTTACCGATGGAGCTCTTGTTGTAGTCGACTGCGTGTCTGGTAAGGATTAAACATGACCGGTAATACTAGTTGTTGCATCTTTTCACTTGAACATTTTTAGTTCTTTCCCTTAGACATAGGCATACACACAGTTACAGCTAGGTGGTATTATTTTTTAAACGAGTGAAGCGTAAATGTGGTGTTCAGCACTTTGCATAACATTTTGGGGTGTACATCAGTAACTATTATTGTCTGTTTCAGGGGTCTGTGTGCAGACAGAAACTGTGCTGCGCCAAGCCATCTGTGAGCGCATCAAGCCAGTCCTGATGATGAACAAAATGGACCGTGCCTTGTTGGAGTTGCAGTTGGAGCCCGAGGACCTGTACCAGACTTTCCAGCGTATCGTTGAGTCGGTCAACGTAATCATCTCCACTTATGGTGAGGATGAAAATGGACCAATGGGTAACATCATGGTGAGTAGGAAAACTTTTATTCTAGATTTTCTATGTGACTGGGAAGTTTGAGGCTTGATATGATGGAATTCATTTTTGTTCTCTTTGTAAGAGTTCTTTAATCAGTTCTAGGTTTTAAATTAAAAGGATGACTACTAACTACAGCTTGATATATCAGAGTATTGCAATTTTTTACATAACAAATAGTAATAACTTCACAACAGGCTACTGTTATTATTCTTAATATTTGGCTAATAAAAAAAGGCACTAACCTTTTTGAATGCCACATTTCCAACTCAAAAATTTGACAAGAGGACTTCTTTATTTTTATTTTTCCTGCATTTTTTTAGGTTGATCCAGTCATTGGTACTGTTGGCTTTGGCTCTGGACTTCACGGTTGGGCTTTCACTTTGAAGCAGTTTGCTGAAATGTATGCAGCCAAGTTTGCTGCCAAAGGAAACACCCAGATGACACCAGCTGAGCGCTGCAAAAAGGTGGAGGACATGATGAAGAAGCTGTGGGGTGATAGGTGCGTCTTAAATGTTGTGCTCTTACCTGTTGAAATACTCATGATGGTATAAATTGGAGGAAATGTACCAAAGCCTATGCTCAATAATCCATTTATAATGGAGGAAATGTATACTGGTGTACCCATCTTGATTATATTGCTCAATATTTTTTCTGTTTTAGGTACTATGATACTGAAAATGGAAAGTTTGTGAAGACCGCTGTTGGTGCTGATGGCAAGAAATACTCTCGCACCTTCTGTGCTCTTGTTCTGGACCCTATTTTCAAGGTAAGACTGTTAAAGTAAACATTGATGGAATGGCATGTTTTGCAAACAAAAATTAAGCTTAAAGATGTCATTGGGTCATAGCTTTTTCATTTTTTTCTAATCCATTGCTCTATATACCTGCAAGTGATGATTGTTGTAATTCTTCACTTTGACCTGACTAACATTGATGATAAACTTCAACCTGAGCAGGTGCAGATTGCACTAACTCATGCTGTGGCTTGTGATAAATTGTATAACACAAAGTAAACTTTCTTTTAGGTGTTTGATGCCATCATGAACTTCAGGAAGGAGGAAGCTGCCAAACTGATCCAGAAGATGGACATCAAGCTGGATGTTGAGGACAAGGAGAAAGAGGGTAAACCTCTCCTTAAGGCTGTGATGCGCCGCTGGCTGCCTGCTGGAGAAGCCCTTCTGCAGATGATCACCATTCACCTCCCCTCGCCTGTCACTGCCCAGAAGTATCGTTGTGAGCTGCTCTATGAAGGACCTGGAGATGATGAAGCTGCCATGGGTATGTAGTCAGTTTGTTTATTTTTGGGGGGGAAAGGTTAGATGTCGTCGGTAACATGCATGGCATTAATTGGTGAGATGAATGATTGTGTACAATAAATGAAATGGATTTTATTTTGGTACGACTTCATTATGATGAATTGTAACGTAAATATGTTTGGCCACCAGGTATCAAGAACTGTGACCCCAAGGCTCCCCTCATGATGTACATCTCAAAGATGGTGCCTACCAGTGACAAGGGTCGCTTCTATGCATTCGGTCGTGTGTTCTCTGGATCTGTGTCTACTGGCCTCAAAGTTCGCATCATGGGACCAAACTTTGTCCCTGGAAAGAAAGAGGACCTTTACTTGAAACCTATTCAGAGGTTTGTGTCATTCGGTTATCATTTATTAACCTGCAAATATATATATTTTCTACATCTTGAGTTGTTTTTCTATGATTTCTATTAGGACCATTTTGATGATGGGTCGTTACGTTGAGCCCATTGAAGATGTGCCTTGTGGTAACATTGTGGGTTTGGTTGGAGTGGACCAGTTCCTCGTCAAGACCGGAACAATCACTACCTTTGAGCAGGCGCACAATATGAGAGTGATGAAGTTCAGTGTCAGCCCCGTGGTGAGAGTTGCTGTGGAGGCCAAGAACCCTGCAGATCTGCCCAAGCTGGTGGAGGGACTGAAGCGTCTCTCAAAGTCCGATCCTATGGTTCAGTGCATCATTGAAGAGTCTGGAGAGCACATTGTTGCAGGAGCTGGAGAGCTGCATCTGGAGATCTGTTTGAAAGATTTGGAGGAGGACCATGCTTGCATTCCAATCAAGGTTAGACATTTGAAATGTTTCGGTAAAATTTGGTTGAAATTTCAAGTTTGATTTTAAGCAAATGCATAACTCTTAGCTTTCATTTAAGTTGCAAAGAACATAACTATAGATTTTATTTTTTTTTTCCCCCCCCACAGAAATCTGATCCTGTGGTGTCCTACAGAGAAACAGTCAGCGAAGAGTCAAGCGTGATGTGTTTGTCAAAGTCACCAAACAAACACAACCGTCTGTTCATGAAGGCCCGTCCCTTCGAAGAGGGTCTGGCAGAAGACATTGAGAAGGGTGAAGTCACCAATCGACAGGAGCTCAAGGCCCGTGCACGTTACCTTGCTGACAAGTATGAGTGGGATGTCGGTGAGGCCAGGAAGATCTGGTGTTTCGGTCCTGATGGAACTGGACCCAACTTGCTGGTGGATGTTACCAAAGGAGTGCAGTACCTTAATGAGATCAAGGATAGTGTTGTGGCTGGTTTCCAGTGGGCAGCCAAGGAGGTGGGTGCCCAAATATAAAAAATGTTCTGTTATTTTCTGCATTTGTCACATGACTTAACTTTTTTTTTCAGGGAGTCCTCTGTGAGGAGAACATGCGTGCCATTCGCTTTGACATCCATGATGTGACCCTGCATACAGATGCTATTCACCGTGGTGGTGGTCAGATCATCCCCACAGCCCGCAGAGCTCTGTACGCCTGTCAGCTGACAGCAGAACCACGAATGATGGAGCCAGTCTATCTGGTGGAGATCCAGGTGAGTCGTTAATGCTAATTTATATGTATGCTAACCTGTGGGTCTTACTTGGATTAATTTGTTTCTGCTCAATCTAAGTTTATAGGGTACAAATGTGCCAATATTTTTTTTTGCTGCCTTAAAATTGTCGCATCTTAAAGCTGGTTTGTTTGTTCTTACCATATGTTTTCTCTGCAGTGCCCTGAAACAGCAATGGGTGGAATCTATGGTGTGTTGACCAGGAGACGTGGTCATGTGTTTGAAGAGTCCAGGGTCTTGGGGACACCCATGTATGTCATCAAGGCCTACCTGCCTGTCATGGAGTCATTTGGTAAGTTCTTGTTTCACTAAAAACCTTTTTTTTTTTTTTTTTTTTTTTTCTTTTAAGCAGATAAATACAAATAAGCATGGTTTACATTTTTGGTTTGCTTGACTAAGCCTTAAATATGGTTATGTTCATCAGTGTGCTTAACATAAATATGCTCTTAGTTTTTGAAGAAGCTTAAGTTTGCATCATACCATCCACTCCAACCTGAACTCCGGTTGATATAAAATTTCACACCACAGTTGCTGATGTGCCTCTTCTACCCTCGCTAGTAGAGAAGTAGATGATTTCAGACTTAACTGAGCTTCTGTTGCATTTTGAAAACATTTTCAGACTTTAAAAATTAAAAGACCTGTGGTTTTGTTATAACCACTAATTATCGGTGTAGAAAATTATTAAAATGTTTTGGTTTGAAATTTTGAATGTTGCAACAACCCTAGGTTAATACATGTCTGCTACTGGATGCCTCACATTTCACCTGGGATTAATAAAGTATCTATTAGTCATAACTATCAATTTTGCAAAGTTTTATGTGAGCTGAACAGTGCTAGATGGTATCAAGGTGCTGTAAATTCACCATTTGGCCAAGGTGTTTTACAGAAACGCAGAAGCAAAAAAAAGTAGTCGTTGCAATATTTAGTAAATAAAATAAATTCCGGTCTTGTATTTGACAGCGAACCAACATGTTTTCACATTCGTTCACTTTGTTGCTTTTTGACTCCTGTAGTTGCACTGTTGGGAGGCTATTGTTAAAAGGCTTGTCTGACTTGGTCCTCTGTTTCCAGGCTTCACAGCTGACCTTCGTTCCAACACTGGTGGCCAGGCTTTCCCACAGTGCGTGTTTGACCATTGGCAGATCCTCCCTGGAAACCCAATGGAGCCTACATCCAAACCTGGCATAGTTGTCCTTGAGACGCGTAAACGCAAGGGTCTCAAAGAAGGTGTTCCAGCCCTGGACAGCTACCTGGATAAATTGTAAAAGCCTGGACTCACCTAGCTCTCTCTCTTGTCTCATTCCTACCTGCCCAACATATTTTAAATCTGTGGGACCGGACTGTACAGAACACAGTAGGCACCAATGTTTGCCAAAGGATCGATGATGATGATGATAATAAAAGAAATGACCACAAAAATTGTAAACAATGAATAAAATAAAATTAAAAATGAGAAATGCTTGTTTTCTTTTCAGAGTAAACATGTTTTGTTATTAATCTTCCTTGCTTAAGTTTATGTTGCAGCTCTAAGACACATGACGACTGAACTTGTCTTTGTACGAAAAGCTTTTATTTTTTTGAAGCTCGATATTTCACACCCCGTGCTTTTGCTGCTGCAGGAGTGAGCTATGTCATGCTTCAGGAGCACTTTTTTTATTTTTTCCCAGGCGTACATCTGACGCGATCTTGTAAATGGTACTATGGAAAATAAACTACCTTTGAACAGTAAAACAGTATTCATATGTAATCTTGCTCCACAACAGCGCCACATTTTTCTTGTCAGATATCGCAAAAGGTTTTAGTTGAGATTTTAAATAGGACTAGTTCAGAGTTCTTTTATTTATATATACAGTATATACTTCACCCATTTATTTCCCATTGCTGTATTTTTCAGACTAAAAGGTGCACTTAGAATCTTAAATTGACAGCCTTATAACTCAGTGCACCTTGTATATTTTAGTTGCGCTTACTGACCTCAAGTTGGTTTTACGTGGTACAACTGAACAATGTTGAGCGTCGTGAATGAGTTGAATAAAGACTGACTTGTTTCACTAAATGCGCCTTATAGTCGAAAAAGACTAGTTATGAATTATGGCGAGTCCAAACATAATTGGAGAAAGACTTGAAACTTGAGGCTAAACTTAAAAGCTGTAACACGAGTACAGTATAGGGAACTAAAAAGTTCAGATTCAAAATGGATACCAAAAATAATCAAAATATGGATGGGTAAAAGGTAAAGCCTCCACCCTCATTTGTCCCATTCTGGGCCCTTGAGCAAGGCTCTTAACCCCCACCATCTGCTCCTCTGGGTGCCCTAGGTGGCAGCTCTGCTCCACACGGCTGTGGTAGCATCAGAAAGGACATCAGACGTAAAAATTGCTAAGTCTAATTAGTTTGCTGAAGAAAGGATCAGCCAAAAGAATAAAAATAAACATTTGCTGTGTGTGTATAAAACACAATTTACCCATTTTCTTTGAAGTTGAGCCACACCTTGTTAACAATTGTTTAAATTGTGTTGGAAATCGGATAAATTTCCAACCATGTAGTGAAAAACGACTACTAATGAATGCTGAAATGCTCATATTCTTAAAACTTCTGTCCAAACAAAAGTAGTTTGTAAATACATGTATAGATATGTTTAATGTTTCTGCAACCATTAGTTACAAAGAGTTGCAAGAATTAAAATGCTGTAGTGAATTTTGATGTTCTAATAATTTTACATATTCTTATATTAAAAAAACAGCTTATCTATGCACTCAAATATGATTCTCCGATTTGCAAAACGTAGAAATATAAATACAGTATTTTTTTTTACATACAAATGTAATATGTTTATAATGTAGAGTAATATAAATAAAAGTAAATGGCTTTAAGAATCTGTTGGAATCCTGACAGAAACCAATGCAGACATGTTCCTGTTTTGATTTTCTATATCTGCCTTATAATTTGTCTGTTTTAGCTACTTTGACATATTTGTTTTAACTTGTTAAAAAAATCTGTATGCCTCTCTTATGATTGTCTATTGTTGATTGTCCAAGGAAAATCTATTGTTGCTGTTGTCATCAGTCTTAGTTTGTAGCCAGGTCTCTTGTAAATAAGTCCTCGGGGCTCAATGGGATTAACCTGCCTAAATAAAGGTTGAATGAAAAAAATATATGGGTGCATTAGATAAGTCAGATATAATGTAACTCATGACTACATTCTGTGAAAAATAAAATGAACATATCATTTTCTTTCAAATGTTCGCATGCATTAATTTTTGCATCAGTTTACATAAGCCTTTAAAGGTTCGGTAGGCGGGACGTTTTCACTAACCGACCAATCGAGAGTCTCCATATCGACCAATCAGAAAACAGATACACTTCTCTTCCTGTTTGGCCCTGGGACACTTATTATCTGGTGAGAATTAAACGTTTTTTTTTCCCCCCAAAAAAAGTAGACAAAATATTGTGGACAAGAAAATAGTCAATGTTTATTGTAAATGAGAATTATTTTATGTATATGTTTATTTATTTTCCATCGAAAATGTGGCCTCTTGGGTAAAACGTCTATGTGAATCTAACCCGTTTATTGTGTGCGTGCGTGCGAGCTCGAGCAGAAAACGTTAGCCACAGCCGACTGCTAACACTAGCAGTCAGGTTAGCTTCCTGCCGGTAAAATAACCCCGGATTTTACAGTAATTACGGCTTGTTATGCTCTCTCTTTTGTAAAAAAATCACCAATTCGTCCCATAATTTACGCAGTGTGTTACGTGAAAAGACATGGGAGGAATTAAACAGGAGCAGAGTGATGCATCGCAGCAGCCCAAAGCTTCCCACGCTGCGGAGCAACCTCAAGAGGAGGTGGGTACTGCTGCTGCCCCGACCTGGACACACTGGCCTTGGAAAGTTTTCCACTTTTGCTGACGTGTTTGAGGAAGAAGGCTGCTACCATTGTGTATTTCAAGAAAGGAATGAGTAAACTATAAAAGTTAGTTACAGTGCTACTGCGCAGTAATGAACAAACACATGACATAATGGCGTTTCTATTGGTCAAGACTTGACTGATAAATCTTTACTGGTAACAAATTGGTTTTTAGGCAGATTCATAGAATCAGAACCACAACACTTGATAAAACAAGACTACAAAACACACTCAAGAGGTCTTTAGATGTGATGTGCTGCGTTTTCCACACTGCTGAACTCCAAATTGGTGACAGATTGCAGCACATTTTGCAGTGTGTGGATATGTTTAGTAAGGCTGCAGCAATTTCAATTAAATCCAGTCTAATTCACAACAGAAGTCATCTCAGGGCACGGAACAGAAACATTCACATACATAAAAAAACAGTTAATAATAGTTATCTGAGGAGCAGACTGCTTTGAGTTGTCACCTCATCACAGTCCCATCCTAAGCAAGCACAGAGGCAACGGTGGAAAGGAAAAACTCCCTCAGGAGAAAAGCCACCAACAGAACTAGTGTCAGGACAAGCAGCCATCTGTTTTGACCAGGTGGTTTTCAGACAACTAATAATTTTAATACTTTACACTGACTTATTGTGCGTTTAGTTATTTTACCTCAGACAATGTGTGATGATCAGTCGAGCTTTAAAAATTGTGGATCAAAAGCCAGTCTGCTATCATCACTGTACCATTATTAAGAAATAGAATCCATTGAGCTTTGATAGCTTTATTAGCTTTTGTTTTCTTAACCTGTTTCATAAATGCATCAGTCGTGTAGCACCTGAGCCATTGCTTACATTTGTTGAGAGACAGAACAGCAACAGAGTCACTAGAAGTTCCACAAATCATGACAGTAAAATACCATTTTGCAAGACCACCTTTGGACAGACAGCCTTCTCTGTTAGGAGCTGCAAGCTGTGGAACTCATTACCAGCTGATCTTAAGACCATAACTAACATTAAAATATTCACTTCAAGGCTTAAGAATTGGCTAAAGATGAACCAGAATCGTACTCATTTTAAAATATTGTAATTGTTTTGACTCTGTCATTTTACTGTAGTTACTGTTTATCTTACGTTTTCATTTAGCCAACTGTTAAAGGTCCTTCTAGGGACGGGTGTTGCAATCTTAGATTTGGCTATATACACTGTGATGCAGGCATTAGATTGTTTTGATCTCTGTTTCTTGTATCTGTGTCTATCAAATAAACAATAAATAAGTAAATCAGTCATTCTTGATTGTTAACCATCTATACAATGGTTGGACCAAGCGAACAAGATTGTATTTTTTTATAAGATTATTTGATAAATGATAGTGTAACCGGTATAAATATCGGTTGAATGAACGAATAGTGTAACTCAGGTCTTAGCTTCTTGAGAAAACAAGTATTTGAGGATGAATGTTTGTGGATATGACTATTTGTTGTCTTCTCTGCAGCCTAAAAAGAGGGGCTGGCCAAAGGGAAAGAAAAGAAAGAAGGTCCTGCCAAATGGTCCTAAGGCACCAGTAACAGGTTACGTACGTTTTCTGAATGAGCGGCGAGAACATATGAGGTCCCGATACCCTGACCTGCCTTTTCCAGAAATCACCAAGAGACTAGGAGCAGAGTGGACACGATTAGCCCCAAATGACAAACAGGTCCTTTTTTTTTTTTTTTACAGTTTATTTTACTATCCATGCATGCTCTATATACTGTATGTATGTTAATAACACAAAACTTTATACCTAGTTTTTGATAGTGGCTTTAATTGTGAGCCTTTTGGGTCAATCATATTCAAGAATAACAAGGAAGTCTCTTTTACCTTCATTTGTATTTACTTCCACACACAACTTTATATCTTCAGTCACTATAACTTCTGACGAATTATTCATTTTAAAGGTTAATTCAGTGAAATTGTAATGCTGAGATATCCTTTCTTAAGCGTCACAACTTTTTTTTGTGTGCGTTTATTGACAGCGCTACCTTGATGAGGCAGAGCGAGAGAAGATGCAGTACGCTCAGGAACTGAAGGAATATCGGCAGACTGAAGCCTTCCAGATCACCAGTGCCAAGCTGCACGACAAGAGAATTAAAAAAGGTGACAAATGACTTCCGCTTGAATTCTGAATCAGCTTGAACATCATTAATTACAACTACAGTCACCACCAACCAAAAAGCTTTTTGTTACATGCGTTTCTTTTTTCAGAAGACACGTCGTCGGTCATTGTTGGTTCTAGTTCAGGGTTGTCTTTAACAAAGGTGTGTTGCACGTCATTGTATTTTCAGCAGTTATTTTACGTCTTCCGCCGAGAACTGCGTTGTTGGTTAAGCTTGCCACGTGTGTTTCAGGCTTCTGACCTGTCGAGCAGATTCGACATCCCGATTTTTACGGAGGAATTCCTCGATCAAAACAAAGGTAACAGGAACAGCAGGAAACAGTCTTTCTGTTATTTTAAAGCAAACTTAAATGCTTTTTACTATATTTAAAGCACATTGGAGCTACTCGATCAGTATTTCCTGTCAAACCTTTCTTTTTATGCTCATTGTGTTTTAAGCTCGAGAGGCCGAGCTGCGAAGGCTACGGAAGGCAAACGTTGAGTTTGAGGAGCAGAACGCAGTTCTGCAGCGTCACATCAGTGATATGAACAGTGCTAAAGAGCGTCTGGAGGCTGAACTGGGCCAGGACGAGAAGCGAACCCAGGCTCTTCACCAACACCTGCAGGCCATTAAACACACATTGGTCAGCAGTCTGTCATCAGTCCCTCTGCCAGGTTAGATGGGTTTTCAATCAGAGTGAAGCAGAGTGACATTCCTTTGTTGATTTAGGATAAACCTGTGTCTGGGGCTTATTTTTCAGTATAATTCAGCCAATTAACACTTTACAAATAGATCTGAAGCCGACCGTCATGTTGGACCTCTAAGGGATTTTAAACAATTGATAAGGTCAATGCAAAAATCAATGCAGACATGTTCCTGTTTTTAGTATTTTTTCACAAATCATAGTGTAGCATGTTTGTTTTTTTATATAACTACTTTTATTTTTCATTTATAGGCTTTTTATGATTGCTTATTGTTGTCTCTACCTCATCTGTGTTCTTTGTTTAAAACAGGTCTCTCTTGTAAATGAGTTCTCGTGACTCAATGAGACTAACCTGTATAAATAAAGGTTGAATGAATGGAAAAAAAATTCACTGTAAATATTTTTTGTACGTCTTGGATATTTTTTAAGAGAAAAACCAACAAACTTGTGGATTGAAATTTTTTTTTTCTTTTCTTGAACAGGAACAGGTGAGACAGCATCTCTGGGCAACCTCGACTCGTACCTGAGTCGTCTCAGTGGAGTGCTGGAAGGAGACCCCCAGAAACACCGTGCCCTGCTCAGCCAACTCCACAAGGTCCTCTCTCATCTCGACAGGTGAAAAAGACTTCACTGGATGAAGCAGGAGAACTTGAGCATAATATATGAAAGATCTGCTTTCCTTAAATGAATACATTTTTTATGCATTTATTAAAAACAAACAAAAAAAAGGTTTTCAGTGTGCTTTTTAAATCAAAATGGCTAATAGGCATTTTTTTCCATTTTAAATGTTGCTTTAAAAAGGAAAGCTCTAATATTCATTCAAATCCTTTGTGTCTTTGTTTTCTCATTTCAAACGTCAAACACCAGGTTTGTACCCTAAATCTCTCCAGAACCACAAAGTGTTTATCTGCATTTGGACATGAAATGTCTGAACGTTATGAACACTTGTGTAAAACTGAACTACTGTACATGAAAATTATAGTGGGTTTTGTTGCATGCACAGTGGAGTGTGTGAAATGATATGGGTGCAAAAATACTCTACATAGTTGTTCATGAGGCAATATATGGTGATGGCTGGAATTTCACTTGTGTATTTAAAAGTTTTATTTGTTTTATTTTTCTTTGTCAGTGAGAAGTTATGAGGAGGCTCCAGCAAGATGCCCCACTCTCATACGTCATAAAGACGCCCCACAGGCTTGGTGGAATTAGGCCAAGTCAGTGCCATTCTATCCAGGATGTGGTGGTATGGGTATAAACGCTCGCAGCCCATGCCTGTTGTTTACAGATGTGTGTGTTTTGTAAAATATGTCATTGCAATATGTCATATTGCACATATTTTTAAAGTGAATTTCTACTGCAGCGTAGATGGTTTTTAACAGTCCAGGCATCTCTTACCTTTTAAACAAATCTGATCTGACTTGAATCCCGTTTTGCAGCTTTTCAAAAGTTTGGGAGAGGATGAGGATAATTTTGTGCAGTACTGTACTTTGATGAGGCGGAAAATAAAAGATCAGGGCACAGGAAAATGCTTCAATTTACATTTGACTGACAGGTTGTGGGATGCATACCGTAGCATGTTTCTCATGTTGTCAGAACATTGTATATTTGTGCTTTATATTTTGTATTTTTACAGATGTTCATTAAACTACATTGAACAGTCTGTTTCCTGTTTTCACTCAATGTGGGACACACACTTCAAATGCTCTAAAGTTTGAGTGTCATCATTTAACAGCTTGTAAAGGCTTGGTGACTACTAAAGGTAATATTTTAGTGCGAGTTTTGTTTTTTGAAGCGCAAAATGCTTTTTTTTTTTTTGTTTTGTTTTTTTTTAACAGGTATATGATGTAAGGATCACTGTAACAGTAGAGGGAGCTGTTGACCTTTTTATTTTTGAACTTTCAAACCCTTAAGTTAATACTGAGTTTAGTGACTCCGAGCACGAGTCAAAAATATATTGTTGTTCTTGTATAATTTACTTTGGTTTCATCCCACAGAACAAAAACATGCATGTTAGGCTGATTGGTAACTAAATTGTTCCTAGTTGTGAGTGAGAGAGTGAATAATTGTTTATCTCGTTTGTCTATGTGTCCCTGTGATGGACTGGAGACCTGTCCAGGGTGTCCCTGTGCACAGTGATTGCACCGGTGACCCAAAAATGGAAGAAGTGGGTAAAAGATAATGGATGGATGGATGTTTGGGCTGTTGCTCCCTATATTGAGAGGGAGGTTTTATTTTTGTTCATAAAATATTTCAAAAATTAAACAATGACGAAAACCTGATTGCAAGCTGACATCATATAATAGTTGTCAAAACTGATGTCCATGATTCAGTTTATCTTTGTGAATTTATTTGTCCTATCCACAAACTACAAAGTAGATATCAGAAATGTCAACATTGACATAAATCATGTAATTTGCACAAAGTATATTTCACAGTCACTATTCATAAATCTCATTTTGCAAAAATAAATCAAATTGTGACATCCCTAAAACGTTTAATAGTAAAACTTGTACAAATTTTATGTATTCATAAAATAGTTAAAAAGCTAAATCTGACATCAGTAACTGAAGTTAAAACTTAATTGCAATTATATATAAAGGGATTATCTTTGAAGATACAATAAATCAGACAAAATATGACTAATGAGAAAAGAACAGCAGATATCTGAACCTGCAGCTTTCTCTTAAAATAGTTCTGTTTTAGTTGCACAAAATATAAATAAGAAAGAAGCGATGGACGTATCTACACAAATGGGCAAATGTATTGTTTGCTCTTGGAAGAATATTTAGAATATCTAAAAGTTGACTGTGCATTAAATCAATGTACAGTATTGATACTGGAAATTTATATTTTTGACTTGGAAGAGTTTAATTATTGATATTGACCATAAGCTGTCAGTAAACAATAAAACACAGATTTTTAGATAGTATTGAACTTCTTTCTTTTAAGTAATCCCATTTATGGAGCTCATTTTTATATAATTATTACAAGTTTGCCTAGAAAGAATTATAATTTTTAACAGGAGAACGGATTACTGTATACCTGATGGACTTAAAAGTAGATACCGGTATGCGTTTTATTATATGCAACAACGAGCTGCCTACACCAAACAACACGCGCTCTGACGTCACCGCTGTCCACGCAGCTGGTGGTGCTGAAGCTGAACAAGATGGCTGTCGGCTGGGGACGGAAGAGCTGAGGCAGAAGCAGAAAGAGTCCTAAATTCAGTCAAACTCGTCGCGGAAACAGAGCGAGAGGACGGAGAGGGTTGTCCGCACTCTCCGAGCCGGAAGTCGGTAGTTTTTGTCGCGTGTCACGAACCGGTTCGGGCCCTGGTGTTTCTCAGCAGCGACGCCTGCTCCTCTGTCTCCAGCCCAGTCATTCATCCCGGACTGGAGCGTCTCACACATCTGGCTCTGCCCAGCGGGAAACTGGAGAAGAAGCTGGAGCGTGCACAACAGGAGCGCGTAAGAAATGTCCTTGCTGTGTGTTGGAGGTAAGAGGAGCCACCAGCGCGTGCATGCCTTGGCACGAGCTCCAAGTCATCTGCTCGTCCAGGTGTATGGATTTAAAATAGTGTTATATGTTATCTTTGGTGTTGACCCAGTATAAGAGAAAGTTCAGTCAACGTGGGGTTCAGTTGTGATTTTACATATAAAACATGGCTGTTTTTAAAATCACAATAATAAGTGTTAATTTAGTTGAAACATATTGAGATTGTTTGATGGCTCACAGGTTCATTTTTGGATTAGATGAGCTTCTGTCAAACACAAATATTGGCTTTTTCCAGCATCTCTTAAATGTTTATCTAAAACTACTAAAAAGCATTATTTTGTATTAAAACTGCTCCCCCTGACATATTCCAGACCTCATCCATTATTTGATTTAAAATAAAATAAATTATTTCTACAGAGGAGGATTGGGGGCATTTGATTAGCTTTTTTCCACATAATTCTGGGATTAAAGTCAGGATTGTGACGTTTAGAATTCTTTGTTTTGAAATTATATTCAGAATTCTGACGAATTAAAAGTCAGAACAAATTTCATCCTCATATTAAAGTCGGAATTTAAGAATTTTGAGAAGAAAATTTTCTCTGACTTTGTCAGAATTTTGACTCTTTTTTCCTTCAAAATTTCAACTTTGGCTGCCCTCAGGTGGTCTGTGGCGGCGGTCGTGGGTCACCAGTCTGGCGTGGCTGTGGTGGGGTGGATGCGGGGTGGGCGCAGGGGCTTGGGGTTCTGGGGGCATGTCGCCCCCGGGCTTGGGCCTGTGGGGATCGGGGATCTTGGGCTCTGGCGGGCGGGTTGTCGGGCTCTGGGCCGGCTTGCGCTCTGGTGCCCGGCTCTGGGCGGGGGACCTTCGGCTAGCTGGTGGGTTGCGGGTACATGGACTGGGGGGTTGGGTGCCTGGGGGTGTGACCAGTGGTCCGTAGGAGGGGTTAGTTTGACCCAGCCTTGGTGTCTAATTTGCTATGTGTTCTGAGAGTTGTCCGTATGAGAGGTGGGTGTAGTATTTCTTTTGGGGTGGGGACTGGATGGATGTCCTTGGTGACGGCCCGGGGCTGTGCATGGCCAGCTGGCTGGCCCCTTTCTTGTGGTGGGGGCCCACTCCTGGTGCTTCTGGGCTTTGTCAGCGGTTGGGCGGGCGCTCTTGGCCGGGTCGTCCTGGTGGGGTTTGGCGTCCTCTGGGTGGCGGGCTGACTCCGGTTCGTTGGGGGTCTTGGCGGCCCTCGGGTGTGTGGGCTGTTGGTCCTGCTTCTGGCGGCCCTCGGAGCTCTGTCCCTCTCTGGTCTAGAGCTCAATGGGCCTGGCGGTTGGTCCAGATGGAGAGGTGTCTTCATCTCACTCCCTGGGCAGACCTTGGGGAACTGGGGGTGCCTGTTGGGTCAGTGGGAGAGCTGACTACCTGCGAGAGCATTTGCTCTTGCAGTTATATTTCTCCCCATCCCTCACCATGCACCTCCACCCTCTTCATTTTCAAATTCCACTCATGTAGGGATGTTGGGGCTCGGGTGTGCTGCAACAATTTTACATTCTGTTGACCATAGCCACCTGGGACTCAGTTTTATTGTACACCTTAGACATTTACTCATAATATCCTTATGACATTCACATATAGGAACTTGGGGTGGGCACTATGGCTATAGGTGGCGGGATGACTACTCTCGCCCCCTGTGCCTGTGCTCACATACAATGATTGCATTTAGACACTAAGGGTTTGGATTAGAGTTGGGGTGGAGGGGAAACTGGCATCATGCCAGCCTTTGCTCTTTCTTCTTTCCTTTTTTAATGGCACTTTACAACAACACACAACAGCACAACTGGGGCGGGGGTGTGTGTGTCGGGGTCTTATTATTTTTTTTTTTTCCTCACCCCCTGGTTCCCTGGCTGCCATTCTGGGGGTGAGGTCCGGGAGAAGGGCAGGCCATCGGGTGTTGACCTGGACTATGGGGTAGGTTCAGGGCCTGAGGGGTTGCCGGGGGAGGGGCTGGCACTGCGCCCTCCCTTGGGCTGTTTGGACTCCCTGAGCTTGGCTCCTGGGTGCCGTGGTTGGCCTGCTGGCAGGGGTGGCTGACCTGGGGGGTATAGAGTGCGTATCGGGAATAAGAATGGAATGCGTCGTTATTGTATGTCTTTGGGTGAGTGCGTGAGTGTGAGGATGAGGGTGGGACTGTGTGATTGTGTCTGTGTATGAATGGGTATTTGTCAGGCCGGGACTCGGACTGCCCCCTCTTTGATACAACTGGGGGTACTTGGCATCACGCCCCTATCGCGCGGCCCCCTGGTGGGGTGTGCCCTTGCCTACCGGCATGCTCTGGGCCCTCGGAGTTGGGGGCTGGGCGCTTGGGCGTGTGTCGGCTGGTTCTGGTGTCTGCCTGGTGGGGCTTGGGTCCTCTGGTCCTGTTGGGCCTTAGTCTGGGTGGTGTGCATCCTCAGTGCCCGGGCCTCGGTGCCCGGGCCTCGGTGCCTGGGCCTGGAACTGCATCGGTGCGGCGGGTTCCGGTGGAGGCTTATGAGTTTGTCGCTATTGGTCCCGGGGGGGTCACTGCAGGTGGTCGCTGGTGGGACTCTTATGGTTCTCCACTGTGGTCCGATCTGAGGGGTGGGTGAGTGGTTCAACCTGTGTGGGTGGCCCTGGGGGGCGCTCGGGGTCACTCCTGGGGTCTCGGGCTCTGGTCCCCCCCTTTTTTCTGCCTCCGGTCTTGGGGGTCGGGTCTCTGCTGCTACACGGTCACTATTAAATGTTCTGTTAGAGAAGTCTTATACACTTATGCATGCTCACAACCACACACAAATAGACGCAGGGATGCTGATGTAGGCATCGTATGTAGATACAGGTAGTCCCCGAGTTACGAACGGGTTCCGTTCCTACGGCCCATTCGCAACTCGATTTGCCGTAACTCGGAGCGCCGGCCACATGGCTGCCGTAACTCCGGATTTTCGGCCGTAACTCGG
>JARVGS010000979.1:27194138-27205484 GCA_031762315.1 Hypsolebias antenori | reverse complement strand
AGCAACTTAATTTTTTTTTTTCTAATTTATATGGGGCCAATATGGTGTAGGGGCAGGGCAGCCAACTTGGGACCCAAAGGTCCTGGGTTCAATCCCCGGTCATTGCACATCTCAGGGTGTCTCTGTGCAGGACACCCAATCCCAAATTGGTCCCCAGGTGCCTACATAGTTGCCCACCGCTCCACCTGGGTGCATCCCAGGTGCAATGGGTTAAATGCAGAGAACTCATTTCATCTTTGTATGGGAACATACAATGATGACAACACATAGCACTTTATTATTATTATTTATTTATTGACATTGTTTGACTGATGCGATTTATATGCTGGAACAACCTGTACGGCAGAAAACATGGTAGTTATCAAGGATTTAAATGTGTAGTTTTCCTTTTTCTTCTTCAAGCAGAAAGCGGATTAGAAATGAAAACAAACTCACACAATCTAAAAAAGCTAAGTCTGGTCCGACAGAGGACCAGACTTAGCTTTTTTAGATTTTCTACCTGGATTATTGAGCATGCATCAGGGTAAACTCACACAATGTTACAAGACGGTAGTCACAGAATATTGTGTAACACCATAGTTTAAAGCCAGCATGCATTATGGATCGGAAATATTGGCAGGATGGATCTGAAATCCGATACGTAAATTATGCTGGTATCGGAAGCCGATACCGATACTGGATCGGATCGGCCCCATCCCTAATATATATACATATACATATGTGTGCACGTGTATGTGCATATGTATATATATATACATCAATGTTTATATATGTGCATATACGTGTATAAATACGGTATGTATATATACATATACATATACTGTATATACACATATAAAGAGAAAAAAGAGAAAAAAGAAATGAAAACAAATGATCAGCAGAACACCATCTTTGACTTCTTCTGTGCCACTTTTTGTCTTCAAAACAAAATCAGTTCTTTAAGGTACACTAACACACATGTTTGAAAGAAGACCGCACACAGGTTGTTCCAAACATCTTGGGAAAACTACCGGGTAAGCACAGATTCTCTGTGGATGCAGACTGGCTCAGATCTTTCTGTCTCCATGTAGTCCTCCTAGACACGCTCAGTAACGTTGAGATCAAGACTCTGTGTGAGCTTCACGTCACTTGCAGGACTCCTTGTTTTTCTTTATGCTGAAGACATTGTTTTTTTAGGCATCAGTTGTGTGTTTGCTGCAGAATGAATTTTAAGACAACTGGACAGTTCTTTCATGGTGTTGTATGATAGATAAATATTTTCTTGAGCACGTAATTGGTTCTGACCAAATTCCCGGCTTGTTTTGTAGAAATGTAGCTGCAAGCTTGTGAGGAATCTCCCCGGCTTTTACATTTTCATGCAAATTTGAGACACTTGGTCTTGTAATAATGTCGGAGGCTTTTAGGTCACAGCTACTCCATAAAAATCCACTACAGACAAACCTGTCCACATAGAAGATGTGCAGACCTGGATCTCACAAGTTCATGGCAGTTCTGAGCAGATGACACCCCTGGATGTTTTTCAGTGAAGTAAACATGGATTATTTTTCCTTTAAGCATTGACTTTTTCTTTGTGGGGGGACATCTTTAACACCAGCTGTGTTTTAAACTCTTTGCCAGGAAGAGACCTTGCTGCTGTAGTTTAACTTCTTGTACCTTGGCAGTGTCTTCAGTTTTGCCGTGGTGTCTGATCTGCAACATGAACTTATCCTTGGCAGCAGTTTGGCTGTTCCTCGCCCAGTTTTTAACCTCCCGTACAGCTTTCTCAGTTTCACACGACTGTTTTACTCTGCTTATAAAATTATGATCATTAGCACCTGTTAGCTATACTGTAATCAGTTAAACATAAACTGGACAATAATCATACAAAACGTTGGACCTAGTGTGTACCAGTAAGAATTTGTACTATTTTGAAAGGAAATGATGATCATACCGAATATAGTTTTGATTTTAAGTTTTCTCCTGTTAGCTCATGCTGAACATTGGTTTTAAAAGATAATTAATTTCATCATTTGAGTTGTTTTTCTTTTTTTTTTTTTTTAAACATTGTCTCTTTTCCGCTTTAAAACTGCAGCTATGTCGTGTTCTTGTTGATGTCAGTATAAAATGTAAGCACTGTGAAAAACATTTGCCTAACACCTCAACAAATTAAAAAAAAAAATCAAATTAGCTCCTTTGATCAAGAGTGGCTGCACTTGTTCGTTTTTCCTCTGCAAAGACAGAAGAAACGAGGTCTTGTAATTGCCGTGGCTCATCGTTTTCTGTTGCGTGACAATATCACCCTTTTCTCTTCACCTACTCCCCTTCAGCCTTTTCTGTGTGTGGTAAATGCTGCAGTATTGGTTAGAGTCTTCAGGAGTCATCTATTCATGATAGCAAATCTTCCTTCTACCTTCTCATACAGCCCTCCCCCTCCTCTCCCCTCTTTGCCAGCACCCCTCTCCCCTCCCCTGTCACGCTGGAGTGGTTATTTTTAGTGTTGGGGATGCAGCTCACTCTGCCTGCATCCGGCGGCTCCACAGAGAGATTAATGGAGCACAAGTGAAAGAGATAGAAAGGGAGCACGCACGTGCATATTCCCCACATGGCAGGGGGGAAGCTTGTAGGAGGGAGTGATTAAGAGAAGACTGGGTGAGGAAAGGGCACTATAAAGTGCATCTATCAATTAGTGCCATCAGTGCAGGTTTGTTAACTGTATGCTTATTGCTTCCAAATAATTGAACTTTCCCTAACCCTTTGTCATGATTGCTTTGTCAGCAGCTAAAATATCAGCATCTTCCTTTGAAGTTGGGGAAAAATCCTTCGCCTTCCACATGCCCGCAGCTTAGGCACTTGAATTAAAGCACTGTTTAAGAGATAGGCGTCATCCGATAGGTTTGGCAATGCTATTTTAAGAAACCAAAGATATATACAATGCTTATTGTTCCTGTTTTCAACAGATGACTTAGAAGGTGTTGCCTTTTCATGATCACTGTTTCCATTTTTAATCGTATTCGTTCATTTTTGCTAGACTGACTAAAATGAACTTGTTGACATCCTCTTAGATCTCGTTTTAACTATGTCCAGTCTCTTTACTTTTCTTTGAATGTATCATGAATGAAAAGATGCGATCAGCGAGGATTAAATATCAGCGCTCTGAATATTAATTCCTCACTGCTGAACAGAGAGGGTAGACATCCACGGGATGCAAGATTGAATAAATAATAAAAAAGCTTCTGACGTCAGCATGACTTTAAAAATCATCAATGGCCTACAAGAGGATCCTGCAATGAGGGTCTGGCAGTGGCATCTCAGCAACGTCTTTACATCATCTTAAACAAACGGTAGCATTGTTCAACTTTTCTTTTTACGTTCTTTTTGACAATTCTAAGGGAATATACACATGCACATAATCTGTACACATAATTTGGAGATAGCAGGGCATGTTTCCTGATATACCTTTTTACTTTGACCTGCACAAACGGTCCCTCTGGCCTCCAAGAACTGACTCAGAGACTGTGACGGCTGCTGAGCAGGTGCCATCCTTCATATTAAGATCCTGGCGTTCTACCCAAAGAGACAGAGGGGTCCCAGGCTGAGAAGTGCAGGCCTCCTACTAGCTCTCCAAAATGCCAAACTGCTGTCAGTCATCCACCAAATCACGCTATTAACGTAAAATACTGGCAGTGGATTGGCTGAACTGTATAGGAGAATCGTGTTATCATCAATTATACATACAACATAAAATCTTTGAAAACACCATGGCTAAATGAACTAATCCCTTCTTTTCTGTTTATTTGTAGTAAAAAAAGCCAAGCTTGATGGACCCCAAGGTGAGCTGTGAACACTTAATAAATCAGGTTATGTAAAGTGAATGGGCAATGGTGTGAACTGCTGATGTTTTTATTTGACCACTTACAGAGAAATTTAACACATACGTGACCCTGAAGGTGCAAAATGTTAAGAGCACAACCATCACTGTGCGTGGCAGTCAACCCTGCTGGGAGCAAGACTTCATGTTGTAAGTGTCTCTTTTACTGCTTATCTCTTTTTGTGCCTTTATTTCAGCATGTTTCTGCATTTACATCTTAATTTTAAGGATGTATTATACATGTATTGGATTTTTGGCCGATATCTGATATGACAATATGCTAGAATTTATTTGGCCGATAACCAATACCGATACAGTATTTTTATAGATTTTGCTTTGTCAGAACATAACCCTCTTATTTAGGCTTATTTGGTACAAAAATTGTGTAACAGCTGTAAGAGCTGGTGACATATATTCTCTAACAGCCATATGATATGCATAGCACTTTAACTTATATTAAATGAAAAGTGTTAAATATTATTTATTAGCAGCATTGGTCACCTGCAATGTTGTCTCATTTGTGGAGGCTTGTTCTAGGCTCCTAGCTGCAGTGTGGATCCTCTGCACTCCTGTGCAAGGACAGCCTTTTTAAGTTCAAAGTTTTTGTCTATCCATTGTGCCGTAAGACTAATCATGCTAATGGGACTAACATTTGACATCCAGACGTCTGTGGTAAAACTCACCCAAGTGCTATCGGCTATTAGCTTCTCAATCGGAAATGACGGCTTGTAACTCGGGTAAGGTTATGCCAGAAAAATATTTCCGACTGGGGGCGATGTAGCGAGGCTCAACTTAGTCCAAAAAATCTTCAGGATCTGACATCCTCAACAAAAACAAAAAAACTTCCACACCACCAACATTTTGAATTTTCCTCTCCGCCATGATTAGGTCAGGTAGGTGTGCGTGACGTCATCACGTTATGCTGCTGCTGCAAGCTTCCTTGTCACTAGCTTGTCATACAAAAACAACGTATTTTATATCGGTGAGTTATTTTAATGGAATGTCCGATATTGAACTTCAACGCTAATATCGACAATACCAATACCACGCCAATAATATTGTGCATTCCTACTTAATTTGTCAAATATTCCTGAGAAGATGTCCTGCTTGGGGTTGTTTTGTCATGTTGCTTTTGCTTCTGGTGCAAACATGTTAATTCACTTCCATTTTTTAACCAAACTTGTAAAAAAAAAAAAACTTTATAATGCAGGCTTTCCATAACTTAATATTAGTTTCAATATATTTGTACCTGGGGTAATGACCTAAATATCAAGCTATTAGTCTTATGATAGAGACAGTTATGTCACACAAAGAGAGGTGTCCCCACATGTGCTTGTTTGTACTGTAAATGCCATGCATTCAGGCCAACAGGGTCAGCTGTGGCATTTATCAAAAGGAGTTATTTTGGGATTCTTACTTCCATTTAGGCTCCCTCCTGTGGAAAAACAACATAACATCCCCTCTCAAATTTCTCAATACTTCAGAACTTCTTCATAACTAGATATCTGATAAAAACAGCTGACATGTTTGTTTGTTTTTCCTGTTCAGGAGACCTATTTGAACACTGTGTGCTGTAAGCTGCACACATAGTAATGAAGTAAATCAAACAGAACAGCCTGATTACATTGATTGCACATAAAATAATACAAATACGCACCACATTAAAGCCAGAGTTATAGGTTGTTCTGATTCATTTAGGCCAGTGGTTAGAGCAAGAGGCACTTTATCAACTGAAGATGCACAGTGAAGTGTTTATTTGCAGTCAAATGGTTACAACATATATTTTCCCTGACATGTGGTACATGTGCTGTAAGCGTTCAATAAGTGTTTCTTATCAGAATTATAAGGCTTGCCAGCAGCCTTTAAAAGGACAGTGCACATTAATCAATATTCCACAAATATGAGTGCTAAATTTCACGTGTTATCCTAAGCAGATAAATTAAAAACAATTGCACAATTCATGAGTGCAGCAATTAATTAAAAAAAATCCATAAAAAACACAAATATCACACTGTAAAGACCTATTTCATGAATGAGTACATGGCTGATTTTCTTTGAGACAGATTTCAAGTTTCTTTTTAAGAACAAATTGTCACAGTCTGATATTCTGATAGTTTGTTCCTACATGTGTTCCTCTAAATGACGTCACTTTTCGCCTGAATTCTGTTCTCCGTCTCGCTTCATCTTATCTCCTCCAGTCTGAGATCTGGTGTTTATTCTATATAAAAGAGTTTAATGGTGGAAAGTAAACCCATTTAAAACCCTAAAAACAAGACTTAGATCACTGAATATTGATAATTTTCATAGGCCAAGGGTCATATACTTGTTGATAGTACAATAGGGAACATGACAATGTCTATCTAAAAATTTGACAGTCTTTTTGAAGAGATACTTGAGTTTTAGCACATTTGCTGTTGTATGTGACCAATAAGACAATAAGATATATGAGAAAAACATACTTGCATGCATAAGTTTTAGCTAACTGTGAAGTAAGAAAAAGTCTAATAAGATGAAAATCTGCCAAGTTATATTTAATTAAATTTGTGGTTTTCTTAATATGTTGCCTAAAAGTAAGATTTGAGTCAAGATACTTGAACTGATCCAGCACATCAAATCTCTCTCTGTTCACATGGACACTTGGTCTTGGGTCTTCTGCTTCCTGGCATCAAAAATATATTAAGTATTAGTATTAGTATTACAGTATTATGAAAATATGAATTTGGAAGCCAGTGAGATACAGTTACCATAGTTGCAGATAAAACATTAGCTGCTTCCTTTGCTGTCTTATCATGTGTGTACAATACAGCTATCTGCATACAGCTGAACTTTAACACTTGAACATACATTTGGTAAGTCATTAACATAACATAAAGACTAAAACCAATGGGCCCTAATACAGAGCTTTGGGGGACTTCAGCTGAGAAGTTAAGCTATGATGAGATTGATTTACCAATAGGTTCAGATTAGAAAGACTCGATTAGAAAAATATGATTTCATCCAGCAGTGGGCCTTGTTTGAAAAATTAAAACAAGAGAGCTTTGACAACAGTACATCATGATTGTGTCAAGTGTGCTTTTGATCTAAAACGTAATCGTCAACAACTTTGTATATCCAGGAAGTTTTTGATCTTCTAATGCATACAGTAATCCACTCTTAATGCTGAAAGATTCATTTACTAAACAGCTTGGATCACACACATCTATGACTAGATGTAAATGCAAAAAGTAAAATAGCTTTGTTTGAACTGTCTGTTTTGCATCAATTCATACCATTTAAATATATGTATCTCACAGTATTTACTTTTTTTTTTTTTTGGCTGAACAGTGAAATAAACCGCTTGGATTTGGGGCTCACAGTGGAGGTGTGGAACAAAGGACTGATCTGGGACACCATGGTGGGAACCTTATGGATGCCTCTGCGCAATATACGGCAGTCCAACGAGGTACACATCTACTGAACATGCAGACCAATAGGCCTACTCCAATTCTACTAGTAAAATACTACACTCTTCCAAACTATAATAATATTATAGAAATGTATAACGTGAATAAGAGTTTGGGGTTGTGTTTATATCATGATATTTAAAGTTGGTCAATGGTTCTAAAGGACCTTGTAGTCCATGTATAGCATGTATTTATCAGCTTTAAAGTTCATACATGAGGCTGTGATGGAAAGGGACTTTACATAAATCCAAACTATTACATTTCTCAGTGTTGAAAACAGAAATGTACATAAATTGCAGTGAAATTGTACAGTATAAATCCATTTAAAACTAACTAATCAAAGATTAGAAAATGCTTTTACTTTTGAGCTGGGAAGAAAAACGTTGCAACATTTTTGTTTTCTTTTGTTTTTTGAATGTCCAGAGGACCAGACTTAACTTTTTGTAGATTTTTCTACCTGGATTGTTGAGCATGCATCAGGATATGTTGCAACATTTTGGTTACAGTTCCTGCAAAGGTTACATATTTTCAGTCCAGGCTTTTAGATGGTGATACCTTCACTTGTCGTTGCTTTTTAATGAATTTCTCTGTCTTGCACTTGACTGAGATCAGTCATTTGAAGACGGATGTACCACTTCTTTACACTGAAAAGCTCTATGATCAATTTGTCAGTATATTTTTAAAGTTAGTACGACTAAGACAGCAAATTCATTAAAAGCCATACTATCATATTTGCAGTATACTTTGTATTTTAACTCCCAGAGCAGAGTAACTGAAAGCATGAGACTCAACAACTCAGTAAAAAGCTAAGTGATATTTACAGTGATGGCTTGGCAGGAAACACAGAAGATCTGTAGATGATGGAGAATGATGAGTATGGAGTCCAGAATGTAATGATGAGATAAATGTTGGTAATTGTTTTTCCTTACAAGTGGATCATAGGTTCAGTGGCACAGAGGGGAGTATCTCAGGTAAGTACGGTGGCAGAGAAGGTGGTGAAGCAGCAGGTAGGTGTACTGGTGGCAAGTAAATGGCAGGACGGACACAGGCCGATTGAGAGTCGGCACCAAGAGTTCCAGGGTATAAGGCTTACTTGGAGGTACAGAGGGAAACAGGAAATTTAAGGTTGGCTTTTCCAGGAATCAGGACTAGGAGCACACAGAGAAACAAGTTAGTACAAATATTTCAACCAAGATTTACAGAGGGATGCCACACAATACCAGCTGGCATCCAAATGTCTCGCCGGTGAGAAGAGCAAATCCTCAGGCCTTTGCCCAGAAGCTCATCAATAGAATGGGCCACAGCTGCTGCTCACTGGCACCACCCTGCCACTCAGGAAGCTGCAGAGGATACTGTAATCCCCACACGTACACACTCAGGTCAAAGCAAAGCCACACAACCCAAGAAAGCTACTTTTTTCCTCATGTAAAATGACAAATCTCACAAAAGTACTAATGTGCCAAATTTATTGACGTCCCCATTTAAAGGTCAAAGGGGTTGACTGGTGGAGTTCCAGATATGGCTGAAAAGCTGAATTGAGTTTGATTCCTGTGTGGTCCAGTGATTATTATGAATAGAGTAATGTTACATTCAGCTGAATACAGCTCCTCAGACTGAAGAAGTCTTTCAGATGAAAGACGAAACTTTTCTATCTTTTGGTTTTGTTTTGTTTTGTGTTTTGAATGTCCAAAGGACCAGGCTTCACTTTTTAGATTTTTCTACCTGGATTATTGAGCATGCATCAGGATGTTACATTCAATTGTTATTATGTTTTTTTGTTTTTTTTTTTTGTACTTGCAGTTACTGTTTCAAATGTAAAACAAAACAAAAAACTAACAATAGGCATTAAAATACTTGGTAGGATATGTATTTAAAAAAGCAATGTGGTTCATAAAACAGCCTTTTTTTTACTATTTGAAAGTTTTTTTAATAGAAATCTCACAGCAAATTTTATTGATTTTTGTGTGACAATATCGATTGGTTACGTTTAGTTTATATTAAACTCTTGTAGAAAGAAAATAGTCAAATTTATGTAAAAAAAACTGAATAAAGTTCGGTCTGATTATTTTTTATTTTAAGTTTCTTTGCTATGCAGTAAAGTTAATGTTAGTTGTTTTTTTATACTATGGAGCATGCTGTTAGTGGGAATCAGTTTTGTTTGGTGGCTCCTCAGATTGAAGACATCCTTAGGATGAAGGACGAAACATCTCCGAAAAAAAAAAAAAAGAAACCGTCCGGATGACCTGACTGAACATTGTTGGATTAATGTTAGTTGGTTATTTTAGTTCATTGAAGTAATAGTTCTTTTAGCTGGCAAATGTTGCATTTACATCCCTTTTGTTAGTTGTAGAAAAACAGTTGTAATGTGAAACTTTAAGCACACACACCACAAGACTGTTTGCCATGTAGTACAGTGTTGCAGAAGTCATCCTACTCCCCTGTCTTCTCCAGGATGGTCCAGGTCAGTGGCTGACTCTGGACTCCAATGTGATCATGGCTGAGAATGAGATCTGTGGAACCAAAGACCCGACCTTTCACAGGCTGCTGCTCGACACTCGCTTTGAACTGCCATTAGGTTTGGCCTTTTATTCATTGGATGCCTTTGATCCAATTTTATGTTTTTGTCTCAGCTGTGTCTGTTAGGTTTTCAATATATAAATCTTTGTTTTATTACAATGTTACTACAATCTACATAACTTCTAGGTGCTTTTTTAATGTTGACTGAGTCACTTAGATCGCTTGACTTTAGCTGATTCAATTGTTATCCCATCTTTAGTTCAACTAAAATATAAAGTTTGTTCTTGTTTTAGGAAATAGGTCTTTGTGAAACAGCTCCATCACTTCATTTAGCAGCTTTTTGATAGAGTAACATCAATCATTCTAACTCATTTTAACCATTACCATGGCTCCATCACTTTAGGAAGCATTGTGTTTTATTATTTCCCCTCACCTTGTGGTTGACACGTTTTTCAATTTTCTGATATTCTTGGTGCCTCTTGCACCATTCTATTAATTTTGCATATTTATACAAAATCATTATGATATCCTCAGTGCTTATTAAAGTATTCAAGGACTGGGGGGTTAAAAATGTGCTTTATGAGTAAATGATATGATGAGTAGCGCATCTCTCTTGTGCTTTAGACATCCCAGAAGAGGAAGCCAGATACTGGGCCAAGAAACTTGAACAACTGAATGCAATGAGAGATCAAGATGTAAGAATCCCAAAGTCCTACTGTCTCTGAACTATGTCATCTGTAACTCTTTATCTTAATAATATTCATCAATTCTCTGTTCTCATGTATTTATTTTTTACTTCATTTTGTTCTGTTTTGCAAATTATTCACCATGACTGAAAGTAACCGCAGAAATACCAGTCAATAATTTTACTGCCAGTTTTTATTTTTCTAGTCGAAGGCCACAGTGTTGTTCTCGTCACATGTCTGTTTCTGCTGCTTGTTTTTGTAACCTCAGTACGCCCATGAAGAAGAGCCAGAGCAATCCCTCCACGCGCCCTCCACACAGTGCTGTGAGTGTCAGCGGCCTCTTCTGCATCCACCTCCTTCTGTGCCGTCACCTGCTGTGTCCTCTTTGCGCCTCCTGTTCTTCCTCTCCGCACTCCCTCTGCTCTGTTGCCTTGTCTTACTGAGAACAGGACCAGACAGGAGGTAGAGATGAAGCTAATAGATGAACAGAAGGAAAGCAAGGAAAGATGGGATTAATTGCAAATACATGCCTGCTTGAGCACCTGCGTGACTTATATGCAATATACAGGTAGTCCTCTACTTACGACGCAGATCCGTTCCCACGGCGGCGTAAACCGAATTTGACGTGTCGGAAAATGCATGTTATGCGGCGTCATAAACATGTTTTTTTTTCAACGTAAGACAAAACCAGCATGCATTCTGTACCTTAAACCTGTACAGTACTGTATTTCCAAGTGGTTAGCTAACACAGAACTCTACATATTATCAATTATTAGTACATTTGGGAGCCATAATGAAGGACAAAAAGAGTTAATGGCCTACCGGGATGCTGGTGACGCCGTCCTCCTCGGTC
>JARVGS010000979.1:27155869-27167863 GCA_031762315.1 Hypsolebias antenori | reverse complement strand
CCCCCCCCCCCCGCCGGCAAAGTCATATTTTCACCATGCTAGTCAGACATTTATAATTGTCATATTTCCGAACTAAATATTAATTTACAAGCTAAATATTTAGTTAACAAACTAAATACTTAACTTGCAAGTTAAATATGTAGTTAGTAAATTAAATATTTAGGTGTAAATTAAAATTTTAATTTCCAAGCTAAATATTTATTTTCAAAACCAAACATTTAATTTCCAAACTAAATAGTTATTGTCCATGCTCATTATTTAGTTTCCCAACGAAACATTTAATTTCAAAAATAAATATTTAATTTGCTAACTAAATATTTAACTCTCACCTAAATGTTTAACTTGCAAGCTAAATATTTAGGTGAGAGTTAAATATTTAGTTAGTAAATTCAATATTTATTTTTGAACTTAAATGTTTAGTTTGAAACTTAAATAATTAGCATTGACAATAAATATTTAGTTTGGAAATGAAATATTTAATTTACACCTAAATATTTAATTTACTAAATATTTAACTTGCACGTTAAGTATTTAGTTTGTAAACTAAATATTTAGTTTGGAAATGAAATGTTTAGTTTGGAACTATGACATTTATAACTGTATGACTAACATGGTGAAAATATGACTTTGGAAAAAAAATATTATTAAAGACTAAATAAACCAAAAATATTGCTGTTACCGTAATTTTTGACTGTGTAACTTTACAAATGGCACCCCATAAATGTCTACATTCTGATGTATAATTTGTACATGTGCTAAAAGTTTGTTTGCAAAATATTTGAAAACTTTAGACAGTTTGAAAGTTAGTGACATTATCAGTATGTTGGAGGCTTCATAAAAATAAAAATAAAAAATAAACCTGAGCTGCCATTGTGTGAAAAACAAAACAATTTGAAATGCCAGTTGTCATATAGAGCACAGCTTCTTTTGACCCATTTAAACTTTAACGTTTCTACTGTGAAGTACGTCTGAGCTGTAGTTTCAAAGAGCGATAGCTCTTCTGACCCGTTTTCTCAAAATCCTATTGTGGTCTAAGACTCTGGGGCCACATGTGGCTCTTTGGTTCCTCCACAGCAGCTCTTTGACCAAAACTAACATGAAACTGAATTTTATTTAAATTCTTGCCAACAATTAAAATGGATAGTTTTATCAGATTTCCTGTCATTTTCAAATATGTGAAGAATAGTAGAAATACAAGGTGGAAAACATGTGGACTACATCATGCTAGCAGTTTGTTAGCCACTTTAAGTCAATTTCAAGTCTCTGCGTGATCTTTCTCTCAAAACCACCAGAATGTTTTGGAATATCTTTAAGACAAGTTGCTGAGAAGGAATATGTTGAGTAACTTTAATAACACTAAGAATAAAACACAACGAACAAAGTCAAAGTAAACTGAAGTATTTATTTTTCTTAAAAAATGTAATTAGATATCCAACAAACTGGCCTAATTTTATACTGTTTTTAACTTTATGCTTGAAGTAGAATACGTAATTCTTCAACAATTAAGAAAACTCACATAAGCCTGCAGAGTTCAATGTTTTAATTATTGTAACATTGCTAAAAATATATATATATATTCTTTCTGTACATGAATTTGACATTTTCTTTTGTATTAAAATGTAAAAATATCAATAAATGTTAATAATAAGCATTTTTATTTTATTTTATAATATCTCCCCCACTGGCAGGAAAACCCATCTCCAACAAACTTGTAGTGGCCCATGAGCCACCAGTTACCAATACGCAGTTGTAGCAGGTTTTGCGGCTCCAGACATCATAATTAGTAAGCAAAGTAGCAAAAATGGCTCTTTTTATAGCAAAGGTGAAAGACCCCTGGTCCAAGAGGACATTTTCTGCAGCTTTTTTTTTTCTTCAGATTTTCTGTATGCTTTATATATTGTACCTGAATCAACAAAGGGCACCACTGAGCTGACCGTTTAATATATAATAATATAAATTTAATATAATTTGCATGTATTATTTTCAAAGCTGTTTGTGAAAACAGACAAAAATCATGAATCGTAAATCATGAAAGAAGTGGAATAGTAATTTAGATGCTTATGCATTGACACCCTTAGTTATAAATTGGGAATTGTTTTGGGCTTCTTTGAGGACAATGATCCCACAAGAGGAACCACACATTCTGGTCTCCAGTGATCCTGCACCTATGGTCCTTAATGGTCCCATCTACAGCTGTAGATGCTTCATGTCCAAATCCAAATCGAGAAGTCAAACCTCTGCTAAAGGGCTGCAGAACCAGCCCTTTTCCAATCTATTCCTGGCATTTAAACAGGACATTTTATTCTAATCGGCATCGTGTACAGAAATGTAGATTTAGAAACACATGGTCTTTGCTGGGCTATGAACTTATTCTTTTGTCTTGTTTTCTTTATGAAATTGTAAGAATGATGCGTTGTTTCTAATCAAATCTGGGAAATTCAGCTCCATTTTCTTGTGGAATTAAAATATTTTAAGTTTGACATTTAGCATGTTTCTCAAAACTATAATGAACATTTTTAAAGAAATTATTTTGTTTGTTTAACAACAACAACAAAAAACTAATTATTAACTAATATTGATGTTTTTAGGACTTAAAAAGTGTTAAATCATAAAAATGAGATGGGTATTGTTTTCTAGTTTTGCCTTGTTCACATCTGGTTGCCACTCAAGGAAGGCTGACACCCCACCGCCCCCACCCCGCCTTCCCTCCAGTGCAACTACATGGCAACCAAACAATTAATCGGGCCCTGTTTATCTGAACACGGTAATTGAACTCTATGCATCCGGTCTATACACTTTGTTGATGAGTCATCTTTTGGAAGCAGTCTTATAATGTTTACATTGTGGATGATGATTATTCTAATATCAGCACAAGTGATTTTTTTTCTGATTATATAAGTGCTGTTTCTATTCCAATGGGCCAAATATGAAAGGTGTTGTGAAGTTGATTAGAAGCTAAAATATGTTTATGCTAAAAAAATAAATGAATTAAAAAAACTATCTGGGAACAGAGATGCATCGTTGTAAATAGCTCAGATGTAACAAAACACACACCAGACTATGTGAAGTGAAGTTTGCTGCTCTTTTGTAGATTTGAATTTTGTGCCGTGCAGCTGAGCATGTAGCTACTGCTGACAGGTCCAGGAAGGCCGTGTACACGTTAGAGATGAATCTCAAGCCATATGTATCTGCTTAATCAGCCTGAAGGGAGATAAACAAACGCTGTGCCAGTTTCTGACGTTCAAAACTGGCAACATGCATCATTTTACACACTGCAGACTACAAACTCGTACAAAAACAAACGTTTCAACTCTGGCGTGTACAAGGTCTCTTATCAAAATTGGACATTTGCGCAATCTTTTAATAAACTTTAAATAGCAGGTCACATAACAGGAAATGCCACGAAAATAATCTTTATTTATTGCTGTTGACAATGACACTTTGAGTGGAGGTAGCTCTTCCTCCTCCAGACGCTCGGTTTGCGTGTTGGGCTGTCAGGGTGTCGAGCGAGGCCGGGCTGCAGACAGAAGTGTAGGACAGAAGAAGCACAACAAAAAGCACACAGGCGGACAGGCATGCATGATCATTCCTCGCTCTGTCCCAGTGACCAGAGACACAAAAAATATAAAAAAAATTAAAAGGTGCCGGTCATGTACTTCCAGAAGGTGCATGATTGGAGCCAAACTTGTAATGTGCCAGCACGCATAATTATTTGATGTTAAATGCCAATTGTTGTATTCTATATTTTGATATTTCAGTATCGTTTTCTATTTTTCAAATGTTTGTGAATATATAAATATGTATTACGGATGATGTGTAGTGGTACAAAGTACTCGCATGGAAATTTTTTTATACACGAGATGTTTCTAATTTTGTTTTCTTCTTTTTTTAATTCTGGTTGTTCTCATTGGGGGGGTTGAAGCTCCTGATGCTACAGTCTGACTGTGTTTCTGCTGCCAGTAAAACATGTTTAAACAAGAGCTTTGTACGTTTTCTTCATTTGGACAAGTCCGTGCTTCCGACTGTCAGTGGTTCAGTAAGTTCAGTTTGCTACAACGAGTACATATTTGCACCCAGTATTTCAGGCTCTGTGTAGAAAGGAGATCTTCAGGGAATCTGGGATGACTAATCCTTCAGCGCTGACGACGGGCGGAGGCGAGTAGGGGAATGTGACAGGAAACGCTCTCCTCACATCCACGAGGAGCTGCGGAGGCTGACTGTCAGAGCAGCCTCTCAAAAGTTCCTAAAAATAAGAACAGTGGAAAATGCTGACGTGAAACTTGAAGTTTTAAAAGTGCTGAACATGTTCAAAGTTCACAGCTGCAGACCGTACCTGGACCGTGCGGATGAAATTCAAAGATACTTTTTCATCAAGACCACTATGTGGCGTGTAGAGAGTCAGAATTTTCACAATCTGTCAATGAAATGATTATTATTTACATGTCTTGAATTAATGCACGTCGTTTGTTGCCTTTCATCCCACAGTTGAGAAATGACGAGTCCTTTGTAGAGTGCGTTGTGTTTGGTCAAACCTTGAACATTCAGTTTATTTCTATAGCTCCAAGTCAGATCAGAAGATGTCTCCAAAACGTTCACATACATTAAAAAGCCAATTAGTAAAAGTTATCTGTCTAAGGAAGCCAGCAGATAGTGTCGAACAGTCTCCCACAAGTTCTGCACAATCTGATGCAACATCACAGGAGCTCGCACTCAGAGCACCTGATGTGAATGACTCTCTGCTACGAGCACGTTGTCCTGATGCATGCTCAACAATCCAGATAGATGAATCTAACCAGGTGGAGTCAGCTCCTCTGGACAGATTCTTCTCGGATGAAACGTTTCCTATTTTATCCAGAAGACTTCTTCAGTCTGAGGAGCTGCAACGAACAGTCCTATAAGCCGCACCTTCTCATAGTGGATCAGCTGATGTGCTGGTGACAAAACTAGCTGCTCATGTGCAAAAGGAGGAGCAGCACAGTGGAGCAACATCACCAGGGCAGGACTCTTTGGTCTACACTCATCTCCAGGTCAGCGGTCACTTTCAGGGATGAAGATGTTCACATCCTTGATGGAGAGGAACGATGGGCTGAGAGAGGAGTGAAGGAGGCCATCTTTGTGAAGAGAATCCACCGGTTGTTAAACAGGCGGAGGCCTCCATGTTTGACTGTCCCCCTCTTACAATGCTGTTATTGCTAGAATCATTCAACCCTCTGTGAATAGCAAGCAACCATCAGAGCACTAACAATCGATTGTTAAGCTGGTGGTCCTTCTTTATCATGTGAACAGTTCTGGCCGTCACCAGCAAATTGGTTCAAGGTGACTTTATCTTGTTAGATTTAGCCACATTAATTTAGCTTAATATCTGTAAGACTGGATTGATCATTATTGTGTTTCTTAAGGTCAGTTGGTTGTGGGAGCCATCTTGAATTTGATTGCCACTGAAAGTTAATCAGCTGTACGTGTACATCCAAAAATGACTTCCTGCAAGTTAGATTAAAACTCATTCAGTGGTTCATGAGACTGAAACATGAAACAGACACAGACAAATAGATTATTGCTTTCATGTCACTTTTCCAGCAGGTGATGGAAAATTCCCTTCAAGTTCAAATCAAACCAAACAAACCCACCTGTTTGCTGGAGAGGGCAGTGCAGGTGTGAACTATGGCCTGAGCGTCTGCATCAGTCTTTTTCCCCACCTGCAGCAGCTGAGCTGCCTGGATGAGGGGCTCCAGTGTGGTCATGATGCCCCCTGCCTGTAGACCTCGGCTCCGCAGCCATTCCTCCAGCAGGCTCACGTTGTAGCTGAGACAAGACGGACAAATTCAAGTGCTTTCAACAACATAAAAACCAATATAAGAGCAGCATAAACACTGTTACACAGCACATGCAGGACAACATCACTCTGTGAAGAGACTACGGCTGCGCCAGTTCTCAAAAACAAGGGCGTATGGGTGCGTGAATGTATATTTTTGAGCCATGTTTCTACCGTATTTGCAAGCCACGGCTCCAGCAGCACATGTCCTTCCTCAGCAGCAGGTTGTTGAGAGCGCAGGCGCAGATGAAGTGTGTGAGCTGTCTGAAGGCCTGCTCCATCAGGCTCTGGGGCACAGCCTGATGGAGCAGGGCAGTGTGAAGGGCTCCAAGCTCCCTCAACACAGGCGCCATGGTGGGAGCTTCTGCTCCCACCGGCTTGGGATCTGAACCTGCTCGCTTCCTGGATACTCCCATTTTCACAGCTGAGCTGGACAGGCCTGCGATGGTCTCGCTCTCCAGTAGGGCTGGGACTGAGGAAGAGGAGGAAGGTGTGACTCGAAGTGGAAAGAAGCTTTCTTCACAAGTGTCAGTATCATGGCTGATGTAGGGATACCTATGAGTTTTTGTAGGCGCGTCTCTGTGATGCAGAGGAGCTGCTGATAGGACTGGATACACAGGTCACTCAGGGAGCGGATCAAGTCGCTCAGGTCAAAGGTCAAAGGAACCAACTCATCTGGGTCAAGGCTCTGACAGGTATTGAAACGAGTCGTGCATTTTTAAAAGAAGCAAACTGTGAATAAAAATACTTCACGGAGCATCATTTTTGTATAAATCTAAGATGATGTTTGTCCAGTGTTCCTACAGTTTCCATTTAGACACCTCATACCTTACCAGACTCGTAGTTTCACAATTTCTATCAATTTTTGAGCCATAGTAACACGAAAAATCTGTAAATTTATCAAAGATTATCTAATTAAAAATTATCATTTTGACATGTTTGCACAGTTGGGCAGTTTATTATTATTATTATTATTATTATTACTATTATTATTATTATTATTATTATTATTATTATTATTATTATTATTATTATTTGTATGCTTACATAAATCTATTGGATGTGGGAAGGAATTTTCTTTTTATAATTTTTCCCCAAATTTTAATTGGCTTTTCATTGCATCTTTACAAAATATAAAATCTGTTTTTATACAAAACACTTTTTGATCAGACTTTTACAAATGTTCATTTTTTTAAAGTGCAGATCTGACTTTTTCCTGTTTATTTTTATTTTTATTTTTTTTTATTCTATTTTTTAGTTTGGTCATATACTAATAAAGTAATTGTGAATACATTAATAACATTACAGTGTTATCTCACAACAATGATATGATCTATAACTGTCCAATGATAGAGAGTGGAAAGGTTTCTTTTACAATTAATTTTGTTTTTTCCGTACTTATCCAGACCTGGAAATACCTCATTAAATTCCAAACTTTTCAAGACTAAGTAAGAGCCCTGATAAAAACAGTAAAACATTTTTTTAAATAAATAAATAATACCTGTTTTGGGGAATGTTGGACCAGCAAGTCGTGCAACAGACAAACATTTTCGAGCCACAGAGCCGTCATGTGTAAGTCATTAATATGTTTCTGCAGAAACAGAAAATAAAAATAAAAAAAAATCACTGCCACTGAAAACAACATTAAAGAGAATGATTTTTATAGAATTGCCTAAATATTATTTTCCAAAAACTCCAGCAGACAGGATCTTGTACATTAAACTTCTGTCATTCGACTAATGTGCAAGGCTCAGGTTACCTTGGTAACAGCCTTCATGGCAGTGACAGCAGCACTGCAGAGCGAGCGAGCTCGGCCTTGGTCGCCGCTGCAGTCGGCCTGACGGACACACAGGAAGAGGATCCTGGCAGGCAGACCAGGAGGCAGAGACAGAGCGACTTCAGCTCGGATGTCTGAAGAACAGAGAGTTATACAGTAAAGCAACAACTTCAGGTGATTATTCCCATAATACATAAAATAATTAGGGGGAGCGGGCTTGCACAAACTAGCAGTAACCTGTAATTAACCTAAACAGTAAATACACACATCCAATGAAATGACTGAGTGATCACATTTTGTTTTGAGTAAGATCATAGGTTTTAATTGATATAACACCACTATTTTACATTATATTTCATCACAGTGTAAAGCACAATATACAATCATGTATAAGGATAATTTAATCTCACACTTATTCGTAATCCCACACTGATATTTTCATGTATCATTAAATATATCAGAAAATTAGGCAGCATTTGAGGAATTACCTCAAACAGGGAGGATTGTAGGATTTAGGAGTTTTATGAAATGTGTGGGGCAACCACTTGTATAACAGGACCCCTCATTATGTTGCCAAATTTGGAATATGGGAATCAGTTTGGGTCAAGTTGAATTTATCTTACTGGATAAGGAAAAAATGTGTTTATCTTCCGGGAAGCCAACCAGACATCAGAATGTCTGGGCGTACAGCCAGAGAACTTTTGTACTGGACAACTTTTGGCAAAAATAGCTTATGTGTGCTTGTACAATGATCTTTACGTAAGCAGGGGTATATAAAGAAGGTTGGAGGACATCCCATCAGGGGGTTCTATTTGGTCTTGTGTTGTTCAGAGTTAGTATTTTCTACAACAAACTGAATTTGCTGTCAATCAGAATCATGGTTTTCAAATTATTTAAGAATTAAAGTATCATATAGAAAATATCTACTACAGTAACATGGGGTACAGTGTTATTGGAATACGTGGGACTCCTTTGGATCAAGTATATTAGTTATGTTTCACCTGTGATGAGGTTTTTGATGAGTTTGGTTTCATCTCTTTTCCTACACTCTAACGAGCCGCTGACTGCCACAGGTTTCAGCTGAGGTGGGCAGCACACTTCTGTGGTCGAAGCTGATGGAAAAACTAAAATGAGAAAACACTTCATCATGAAACTAACTGAACGCAAAGGTAGGAAATATCCCAGGAATGTGGATTTTTTTATAGAGACTTCCCTCAATCTATGCAGAGAAGCTTACCATGGGAGAGGAGGCGTCTGAGCGACACTGTGGTTTTTAGCTCCTTCAGCTCCCTCCTCAGCCTCACACACTCCTGCTCTCTGGCTTCCAGCAGCTCCCAGAGATCCTGTGCAGGAACACATTTATGGACTTCAGATCAGTTTGTGAAAGGGTGAGAACATCTAAACATGAAATTTGCAAAACTGCTGAAGCAACACACATGAAAGACTATAGTAACTCATAAACAGTGCAGTTGTTTCCTAGGACTAGAATATACAGTAGTTAACTTTAACCAGAGAAATGAATGCTGAGTGCTGAATGACTGCTGAAATTTGCTGAAGAAACTGAAAATGTTTTTAAAAAATGAGTGAACGCTAAAAGGAGCAATGCAGAAGCTAAACACTAAAAGTAGAATAAAAAGCAAAAATTCTGCAAATATGTAAAATCAGATTTTAACGAGAACATTGATTTTGAACGATTTAAAGAGATCCTAATGTTGAGTAAAATATTCCGTTGAGTAAAATGTTCCGTTGAGTAAAATATTTGGAACTGAAGTCAGATATTTTAAAAAGTATACAGTAAAGTTACAAAGAAGTGCTATTCTAACCCATCTCCTGAATGAGTTGAGCATCATAACTTATAAACATTCTGCAAAGACATATTGTAAAAATACTAATAATAAAGGGAGAAATAAAATGACAAAAACAGGAAAGCATTAGCGAACCTGTGCCTGTGCAGCAGAGGAGGAACACGTGACGGCCTGACTGAGCTGGGACCTCAGAGCGTTGAGTTCTTCCTCCCAGCCATGGTGCTGCTGACGGAGCTGACGCTCCAGAAACCTGCACAGATCAGCCTGGATCAGTGTGAGCTCCTGCACACAACACGACCCCACTGACAGGAAGGAGTGACACACTGACTTGTTTGCTACTCGAACAGCATCATAAGCTAGCTCCAAGTCTTCTCTTTTCATTTTCACCGCCGGGTCTTTAGGCACATCCATCTTCTCCATCAGCTGCTCCTGCCAATGTGAACATCAATCAATCAGATCAGTCTGTGAAGTGTTAGGATCTTGTGATGTTCTTCTGAGCTCACCATCTGTGTGTCAGAGCTCCACACTGAGTGTCTCCTCTCCTCAGTGGAAGACGTCACGCTGATCCTCCGTACCGCCTCCGGGGAAGGAAACGCAGAGGGGAAGGGTGACAGTGAGAGTGGGGTGAGAGACTGGGGTGAGAGTGGAGTCGAAGAAGGAGAAAGAGGCTCGAAGATCAAACTCTGGGAGGAGTCGTTCCTCCGGTGGCCTTTCCCACGCTGCATTGTGAGCAGAAGAAGAAACATGAAGCTGGATGCTCTAAAGTTTTCTAGCTCAACGCTGAAGAGGAGTCATGGACCTCTGAGAGTAGACTCATCTCCCTGAGGTTGTCGTATCTCTGCTCCAGTCGGGTGAAGTCCTTCAGGAGACCCTGATACTTCATCTTTTCCTCATCCAGCTCAGAGCGAAGAGCTGCACTGGCCTGCAACACAGCCTGATGCACACACTCTGCACGGACAGACAGGAAAGAAGAGGTCCAAGATCCAAAACAAGATCAGAACCAAAGCCAAAAGGCTGTTTAAGAAACAAAGGCCCACCCTGTTGGGTCTTCTCTTGCTCGAGCAAGCGAGCAGCGGCATCCATTTTCTCGATGTAAACATTGTCCTTTTCTTTTTGCAGAGTGTGTAGCTCCTGAAATAACGAGACGATAATACGTATGAGCTTTGAAAACCTGGACCGTTCATGAAGTGAGTTCCTCTTTGGTTTAAGGGACATTACCTCTGTAAGTCGAAGGATCTCCTGGGCAGCTTTCTCCTCGGCTCTCCTTCTTTCCTCCACCTCCTTCCCACTGACAACTGGACCAGTAGGAAGCTTCTCCTGTTTCTGGTTCTCCAGTTTCTGTATGATCGTCCTCAGAGCCTCCAGCTCAACGCTTGCAGCCTCTCGTTCTGCACTGAGGGTCTCATTCAGAGCAGCACGCTGCCTTACCTGTCAAATGCAAAAAATAAAAATAAAAACAGCCTCGATGTGCAATTATTTAAATAAATATCATCTGTAGCTCAAAACATTTTTTATGCTCCGTAGTTTTTGAGGCCTGCACCCACCTCCTGGTCCACTCTGAGCTGCAGCTGCATCAGCTTCACCTCCATGCCCTTGTTGAGCTCTCTGTACCTCTCCACTGATCGAGCCTCAGCCTTCAGCTTCAGCAGCTCCCTCCTGCTGGCCTTACGGCGCACGCAGCACTGCATAAACACCACCGCCGCATGCACACGCCTGTACTCCCGCTTTGCCAGCCACCCCCGTACTCTGGCCTGGAGCAGCACAGCAGCCCTCGCTGCCACCAGCTGAGGAGCCAGAATACGTTGAACATTCAGATCACAACACACCTGCTTTTAACTTGGAGTTTGCGGGAAAGGCTGCAAACCTGACTGTGTCTGCGGCGCGCCAGCGTTCCCCTGGTGAAGGCTTGGATGGTGACGGTGGCCTGTCGGATCACGATGAAAAGCCGTCGGACCAGCAACATACGAAAGGTCTTCTGGAGCACCAGAGCAGCCTTGGTGTAGCGCAGCGTCAGAGCCCAACTACAACATGACAAATAAACCTGAATGTTCCCTTGAATTTAAAATTCTGTAACCTAAGAAAATTATAGAGGTTTAAAAATGGTTAATAAAATAACATAGATGGTTCTTTTATTCTAGTTTCCACTAGTTGTTGTGGTACTGAATATGGCTTAAAATGTTTACTTCTAGAAAGTAACTACACAACTGTATTGTTTCCATTCCCTTGACCTTGTAAGTACCTGGTGGTGCTGCCAGACCAGCACTGGAAATAAGAATTTGTTTTTACTGTTGATGCCTGGTTAAAGCAAGGTGAAATGAAAAAGTGTGATTTAAAATAAAAATCTGCATAAATATGAGGATGTGAAATAATCATGTTCTCTCTAAGAACCTAAAAGGGGATTAAAATCAAAATCAAGAATCCTGTTGAGCAAATACTACTGATTTTTATTTATTGTTGTTCTTTCTTTCTTTCTTTCTTTCTTTCTTTCTTTCTTTCTTTTTTTCTTTTTTTCTTTGTTTGTTTGAATTGCTGCACTGATTTTAAGTTGGACAGGACTGGAGAAGAACCACACCTTCGGTCATCACTTTTTCTATCTCAGA
>JARVGS010000979.1:27079598-27094237 GCA_031762315.1 Hypsolebias antenori | reverse complement strand
TCTCAGTCAGGTCATCTGGACAGTTTCTTTTTTATAGAAACTGGATGGAGGATGGAGGCTGAAACGTTTCTATAAAAAAGAAACTGTCCAGATGACCCGACTGAGAATTATTGGGTTGAGAATTTTGTGTTTATTTGACGGTGATTTCCATTTTTTTTTTTTTGGAGGCTAAATACAAATAAAAGGTGAACATTAATTTATTTGTATAGTATATAGTTTCTTTTAGGCTTTTATATTGTTTATATCGATATCGAATTATATCGTTATCGACCGAAATTAAGAAATATATCGTGATAAAAATTTTGGCCATATCGTCCAGCCCTACTTTCTTTTATGATTGTCTACTGTTGTCTTTGTTGTCTATTGTTGTCATCATTCTTTGTTAAAATCAGGTCTCTCTTGTAAACAGGTCTCTTGCAAAGTTCCCGAGGCTCAGTAGGATTAACCTGTATAAATAAAGGTTGAATGAAAAATAAAGGGGTGAAACATAAACAAACAAAAATGAAAATGTCTAAAAGGCAGATACAATACATTTTTTTACAGATTCTGTTGCATTAACCTCGTAAACCCTTACACATATTTCAACAGCTGTTTTGACTACGACGATGTGCCTTGTCACTCAAGTTTGGCAGTGAACATGACAGGTAAAGATTTTATGCAGTTATCCTAGCATGTTTTGATTCGGTGCATTTACATTCAACAACAGCATCCTGATGATGCAGGATTAAAAACCAACAAGACAAATAATAAATACAAAGCCAAACAAACAAATAAATAAAACCTCTTACCCGATGCAGCAAAATGAGTGCTGGCCAGAGTCATTGTCCTTTTTCCATTCGCTACTGGGGGTGCAAACATCTAGAAAACAAAAACAGAGATAACTAACAAGGCAAGGAACGCACACTCTACACATCTCATTTCCATCAACATCTTTCACTCACACACACACTCATGTTGTTTACAGGCATTTCAGTTCTGCGTCAAGTCTAAGGTGAGAAATAAACAATAAGATTTAAAATATATATATATATATTGATTACATTAAATGTAAAACCTTTAACTTTTTTTTCACGGCCAAAAAACATAAAAACAACTAATTTATCCCTTTAATAAAATACTTCACGATGAATTGTTCAAACGTACCTTAGATATCTAAAGATAGTGACATGTACTGTAACTAACATCGATGTCACTGAGCCGCTGTGGGCTTTACCATGAGGTTATGGTGTGGTCTCAACAGCCGCTATGTGGCGTCTTTCACCGACACTAAATGTCTGATGTACAAACAAAACACTTAAACTAGGACACTACAACTCAATTTGCCACTCCTGCATATAACCTTGTTTTAAACACTTCAAACAGCAGAGTGACTGTTTTAAACACTCGACTTGCTTCAAACATATTATTCACTCTGCAAACTTGTTTGGTTTTGGGCTGTTCCATGTTCAAGGCCAAATGCTTTCCTGTGATCGGCAAGAAATTAAACAAAGAAGAGGAAATCTGTTTATGTTTGACAGTTTCTTTCCAAATTATCAACGCCATATTGGAACAAAACATCTGTTAATACAAATGTATTTAGGCTCTTCTCACACAAACTCCAATGTCTAATGAGAACCTCAGAAACTCTTTCCACAGCAAGATGTGTTTGTTATTTCACTGGTTGGATTTTCAATAATAAAAAATCATAACCACAACAACTAGCTATACTGTACCAATCTCAAAAACACATCTCTATGCAAAAATCAGGCTTAAGTACACAAATCGTTTAATTACTTCTAAATATAAAACAGCTGAGTAAAAGTAATTCAGATTTTTTTTTTTATCAAATATACTTCTGACATAACATCTTCTGGCAAATACTCATTAATAGTTAAAAAAAATGCCTGCTAATAATACAAAACTGGGACAAAGCCTCATTTGCTTTTCGGTTTGTTTGGGTGAAAAGACCAACATCTCCACTGGGGCTAGGAGATGTTTATGTCAGAGTTAAGCTGCAAAAGGCTTCACAACAAAATGAAACGCAAACAGAAACGGAGCAGAATTTCTCTATCCACTTTGTAGATAATGTCAGGAGGATCGTTCTGAGAGCAACAAAGTAAAAATCTCTTCCTGAAGACTTACATTATGACAAAAACAAATGCAGAAGCTGTCAGCTCAGCCCGGATCATACACTCCCCAAAGATCCAGTTAACAATTCAAACAGTGCTGAAATTATTGCTACTATTTCCTGCACTTGTTCCTGATACACTTTGTGTAATTGACGGTGGATACGAACATCTTTTACCTACATCTGTGGACAGTGCAGACTTGTACGCAGATGAGTTAGGACCGTATTTAAAATGGTAAATCTCGCCTGCATGTCAGGAATGTAAACATTATGGGCTAACAAAATCAAAATGTGTTACTATATTTTAGTTTTAAGTTTTCAAATGTTCCTTCCTGATCTCACTTTTTTCAGACCACCACTTTGAGCTGCTCTCTCTCTCTCGTATCGCACTCTTTCTCCACCCAGAACCACCCAGACTGCTCTGCCACTCTCTTACCGCGCTGAAATCCAGGAGATCGCTGAGTTCCTTGTCCGTTTCCACTGCAGCCATTCTTTGCTGCTGTTCGTTCATACCCTTCCGCTTCTAATAAACCCTACGAGAGAAATTTTCAAATACAGGATTTTTAAAAGCACTTCGAGAAGTCATATTTAAAAAAGATGTTATGATGTTAACGCATCGTTTAAACTACTCTACCTTTGATATATCCCAACACTCGTCCTAACGCATTAGGATTCCTATTAAAGTTCAATCTGACTGATTAGAAACCAGAGCTGCAGCACTTTCTTTAAACAAAAGCCACTTTTCTCATTGCTATTTTTTTTTCAAACTGTAATTAAAAACATACATGAAAATAATCTAGAACAAATGCATATTCAAGAGGTTGAATACAATTGTCAGCACTCAGAATCAAAGTACTTTCACGTTTAATTATGAAAGCATACAAAAAAACACAAGACTACTGAACGCAACAAAATCATAGACGGGTTCACTTTAAAGAAACATGTTTTCCTACAAACACATTTTGCCATTCAAGCTAAGACACACCAGGAATTGATGATGAAGACTCTGCCTTTAGTCAAATCACTACCAAGTAATGACATTAAAAGAAATTGTCTTTCATTTTACGCAACCCTGGCAACTAACAGAACCATATGTCGATCATTGCTACATAAAAGAAAACGTAATACACTTACAATTACAGACATAATTGGGACTATTGTTAGCCCAAGGAAATGGGGGTGAAAGGCAGAGCTAATGACTGTACGCAAACACACCATTACTAAATTACCATATGTCAACTCAGAAAGAAGCTTGTCAAAAGACAGTGAGCATGAATACTGGATTTACTCTGGGTTTTGCATCGCAGTGCGAGCCGGAGGCCGCTCTCTTTAAAGCTGAGCAGTGGTTCTGTGAGGTAACTGGTGTTGATGGGAGCAAGTGGAAGAATGGAGGCACTTGGACACCAACAGGTGGTGTGTGCTTTTACAGCCTCTTTTGTCATTTAGAAGAAGCATGCAGTTATACTGATGCAACAAATTTAACAGACATGTTCAGAAAGATGCATGTGATGGTGAACATGCAGACGAGTTAGCGACTATTATAAGTGACTTTAGAGCAATACAGCTCGAATGAAATGGATTTAACTCAACCCTGGAATAGGAGAAAAGTCCACACAAAATTATTCCTACAAGTCCCCTTAAACCTTATGACCACTGTGCACCGTCAAAAAACTTTCCAAACACAATCTACCCAAGAGTTAAATGGTGCAGAGCACATGGAGGGGGCTTTATGAAACAAAATGGCATCTTCAACTACTGCTGGATCAATATTTCAAGCAGGCAGATTAAGGGGTCTTTGTCACCCCCACACAAAGCAGAGCACACAGGTCCTTCTGCACAGAAAGAGTCTGCACTTCCATTCAAACAAATCCACTGAACTAAGAAATGCCTTACTTTTAATTCCTAACGCTAAACAAATGTAAGTTTTGGATATCAACCATACGGATGACATAGAACTATATAATAAGCTCAAATAGTGTAGTAAACAAAAATGCAGCCTCTTTTCTGTGCATATTAGTGTCAAAGTCCTAAATTCTCACAATGCATCTATAACAAGTGCCAACAAAATGCAGTTTCATCTGTTGATTCAATTTACCACAGTAACTTAAAAACATTTACCAACACATGTAAACCATAACAGTGCCAGGAAACAGAATGGATAATCAGGGCATAAGCTGTGCATTTGATAGGCCCAATCCAGAGCCAAACTACTGCTGAAAACTAACCAATTCTTTATTTATTAAAAGCTGTGTTGACAATGGTGCTCCAGACTGGGCAAAAAACATTAACTCTTGTTTGTGCCTTCCCTGGGTAAAGCATCGGCTTTGACTTTTGGAGGTCAAGAGCAAAGATTCAAACTTGAAGCAGCGTTTTCTTTTCCCCTGACTTCTCAAATAATTTAGGGTTCAAGACGTGCATTATGAGAGGGGGATGAGCGGAGGACGGTGGGGGTGCGAGCAGGAGGAATTTCCTGCCAAATGTGCAATAAAATAAGTCTAGCTGGTGGTCAGACACTTCCAATGAGGAGTGGGCTACAAAATAGTGGTTTTTACGGAAAGTTTGTTTTACGCTTATACGAAAAATGCACGCGCAAACTTTAGCTAAAATGCTAGCTAGCTTTACACGATGTTACTATTTAATATTTCCACTTCACTGACTGGAGCTAGTTTCAACAAACTGAAGCTTGTTAGGCGACAACAACCTTAATTGAGTCGTGTTTTTTTTTTTTTTTCAGAACAAAGAAGTAATTTCCTGCCGGAGACCGTCACACAATTGGCTCGCCACCTCAATCCAGACCAAAAAAAAATAAACCTTAACATCCCCCCGCTTTTTAACCACATTCCCAAAAAAACTTTTCTACAAATGCAGGCGTCAAAAAACACAGATGAAACCCGTTAAATGAACGCTGCTTCCCTCCCCCTCCACGAAACGTAAAGTGTAAGAATGTGTTTTTACCTCTCCTCTCCAAGTGCCTGGTATCCAGCGGTAAAAATAAAAGCGGAGACTCGCGAGGGGAAAAACATAAAACTTCAAGAGAATTTCGGCCTCAGTGCATGAAACGCATCAGAAACACAGTGGACGTCTTTTCTTTTGTCCCGAGAAAGCCTGGTTTTTCCACGCAGCGCCCACGTGTTTGCTTCAATGTAACAAAGTCTGTGTGCAAACAAATCTATTATAGTAACTAATCTCTCGTCTTCCCTTTTTTGTTGTTACAACTGAGATGATTTCATTCTTCTCGCAGACATCTTCACCACCTCCGTCCACATTGTCAGACGTAACGTATCCCTCCGCACAAAAAAAAAAAACGGAGGGCCTCAACGCCAGCGGTGTCCGATTTCAAACAGCCATGGGGATATGAGGTACTAATCGGAGATGTCGAAAATACGGGTTTACCTCTTGCCGTGTTCGAAGACACAGGAATATCTAATTCTGACGTCCAGTGTATGTATTATCCTAAGCGAACGGTATTTGTGAGCACTAGGTCGTCGAGCGGAAGGCTATTGTAAGAAAGTTACCTGCTATTACACAGCAGCAGCTTGACGAGATGGCACGATAAATGCGAAAGACGTTAGCCAATAGAAAAGCGAAAAGGGTTGATTGACAGCTTTATAAGCCAATAGATGAGCAGGATCTTGCTTAGGTCTGCCTTTTTTTCTTTTGACGCTCACTTTCTCTGTGTGCTCAGGGAGGCTGGCTGAGGGGGGCTACAACATGCCCGCTGACATCATTTAATAGTTTGGTTAGTGGGGCTACTTTTTGCTTTATTTGGGTTAATTTTTTTCTAAATAAAAAATAAAAGCCTTGTAGTTTTCACAAAGTTTTGCTTCCAGCGCAAATCATCAGATTAATGCCGGATTATTTCTAATATAAACAGGCTCAATTTAATAGTTTTAATGGTAAATTGTCTTATTAGCCATTTTGCCACCATGGGAAAAATATCTTCATTATTAGTGCATTTTTATTTTTTCTTTCAGTTAAAGCTACTTGTCATGAAGACTGGTTAAAAAAATCATAAAGTAAAAAGCAATATCCACATGTTTTTTCCTTATATCAACTGTTTAGTGCCCTTAAATTAAAATATTGGATGCAAAATTTGCAAACAGCTGCCAACTACAAGCATCTGTTTACCTATGCACAGAGCCCAGTGACTGAAAATAGGTCAACAATGGTGGCAGTCATGAATGAGTCATTTAGGATTAAGAAGTATGACATTTTATATGTACAGACACTTTTTATGCTCAAATTTGCTGCATGAAGTTTGCCTTTATGGAATTAGTAAACTTACCGGTACCTGTCCAGAAAAGGTTTCACAAAATACATTTAATACATATGTGCTTTTTAGAATTGCATATTAATATATCCGGGAAGCTACTGGTGTGAGTGCTTCCAAAGTGCATCATTTAATGCAGTTCAAAATAACCATTCTAAGATTGGTTTCATGCATTGCAATGAATAGCTTACTGAAAAGAAAATGCTAAAAAATAATAATAATAAAAATTAATTAGGAAGAGCTTGTTAAAAAAATGCTGTAAAATGGCAACAAATAGCAATGCAAAACGCAGCACTGCTAAAAATCTAAAAGAAACAAACAAAAGACTGTTTCTTTGCAAATTGTTATGAATGCAGCCCGTGCGTGCATGAACTGGCAAACATAAAACCAACGCAGCCCTTGGTAACTGCCTTGTGCACAGCAGAGAGGAGGGCGGGCAGAGTATAGGATCACTGAGAGGGGGGAGAGAAATAGTTCAGGGAAAACACTTCAAGTGGGGAGGGCGCACAGTGTGAATGTGCTTGCAACATTCAATTTCTTCTTTTGTGGAGTAAATTGGTTTTAGAAATCAACAACTTTCGTGCGACCTTGATTATGAGAACAAAAAATTATAAAAGAAAAACGTTTGAAATTTAACAAAGTCAGATGACCCAGTTTCACACAGAATGTACAAAACATGTCCGTGTGTAGGTGTTAGACAGCTGTTAGGGCTTAACCTGAGAGTAAACCTGTCAAAGAGAAGTTTAAATGGCCCTTCTTTCTTTGCCCTTCTGCATCACGAAGGACCCCACTCATCCAGCACACACACTTTTTGCCCCGCTCCCCTCAGGAAGGAGGTTGAGGACTGAGGAACAGCTTCTACCCTGAGGCTGTTAGACTCATGAATCTCTAACCAGAATAATCACTGTGAAAAAAAAATCACATCATGTTGCTGCTGATCTGTTTCACATTGCTGATGATCTTTTTCATATTGCTGCCGATCTGTTTAATGTTACGGCTGGTCTGTTTCATGTTGCTGCTGATCTGTTTCATGCTGCTGCTGCTGATCTGGTTCATGTTGCTGCTGATCTGTTTCATGCTGCTGCTGCTGATCTGTTTCATGTTACTGCTGATCTGTTTCATGTTACTGCTAATTAGTATCATTTTGCTGCTGATCTGTTTCATGTTGCTACTGATCTGTTTCATGTTGCTGCTGATCTGTTCCATGTTGCTGCTGATCTGTTCCATGTTATTGCTAATCTGTTTCATGCTGCTGATCTGTTCCATGTTGCTGCTGATCTGTTTCATGTTGCTGCTGATCTGTTTCATGCTGCTGTGTTCATTCGTACTTATCTGCTCACACCGACTCATGTTCGTGCTGCTGTTCAACATATTAAGGTTTGCAGGCTTTTTTGTGTTCAGCATATTATTTTTATGCTATTAGTGCTTAGTGTCTATTTGGTTGATGTTCTTCTTTGTCCACATCTTTGATCTTATTGCTGTTTTTCTTTTACATGTTATTGTTGGTTGTAACTGGGACCCTGTGCACTTATGTCGTTCCACCACAGACTCTCTCTTTGTTTGTTGTCTGTTACCGACAAATGTGCAAATCTTCTCGATGTATTTGAAGAAGAAAAATCCCGTTTACACAGCTATTTCTTAATTTGTATGGTATCTTGTTAGCTTGGAGACAATACTCATTTGATGTGAGTTATAACAATGTAGGGCCTACAGCAGGGCTATTCAGGCGGCGGGCCCACAGGTGAGCTCAGTTCAGCCCACGCATGGGTTCATTTTAAATGAAACTAGATTTTAAATCATAAAACAAACGTACTTAATGACAATAACTGCTGGATGTCCAGCCCCTGAGCGGTTGGCTTTCAGTAACTGTGACCCCCCAAGCAATTTAGTTGAATAGCCCTGGTCTATAGCATTCCTTAAAGAAACTGGCTTCAAAGACATAGTTTGAGATTAAGATCGTCAGATGATGATGAAGGACAGAGCTACAGCAGTTTTGGTCCAACCTTGAAATAATGTTATATACATTTAATGATATCTTTCTAAAAGCTTCATTAAAACTTGCTCATGAGATATTTTGCTAAAAGACAAACAGGTTTAACTCCAAAAGTAAATGTTTTAAGCAAAGGGGCACAACGACGGGATCTTGCAGGATGTGCTGTGAATGCAGTCACGTCCAATTTCAGCTCCGTGTCTGTCAAAGTGATTGAGCTTCAGCCAAGTTGGCTGTGGCAGCCATCTTAAATGAAGTCAGCCCCAAAAGTGAATCTGTTGTAAATATACATTCACTGATTATTTTCTGAAACACAAATTCAATCCTGTTCAGTGGTTCATGAGATATTTTGTTTTTTGCTAACAAACAGACAGAGTTGACTCCAAATGGTTAAGAACAAAAGTTAATCAGAGATCTTGTGCAACCTGTTGGTGCTCAGAATATGTGTCGGTGGGGAGTCTCAGCTACGTCTACACCAAATTTTAGGTCACCGTCTATAAAACTGACTTGTAGTCATTTGTGTTTTTAAGGTCAGTGGCAGTCATCTTCATTGGGATTGTCTCACAAAGTCAACCAGTTGTTGACGTACACCTGTTGAACGTTTTCTGCACAGTCCATCAAAATGTATCCAGTGGGGCATGAAATATTTTGATAACAGACGGACATGCACGCATGCACACAAGAGCAAAGACGGTATTGTCTGATTTTGTCTGCCGACAGTGGGCGAGACGAGACAAATAGAAATTCTGGTCACCTTCTTAATGTTGTCATCCACTCCAGAGCTTCAAAGCAGTGAGAAAGAAGACACTTTCAATAGGACATATAGGTAAATAATCCATTGTGGCGTCCCGCAGGGCAAAGGAAAGACGTAAAACATCAATTAGTTTTGTAATCTGACTTAAAGTAATGGGGTTATAGCTTGGAATGAATGCACATTTGGGCCATGAATACCTTTACAAACATACCGAGCACCAAAAACTCACAGACGAGCAGATAATAAAAAAATAAAAATAAAAATACGTAAACAGTTTAGGAAGTATCACAGTGATGAACTGAGATATTAACACCTATCTGCAATCCTTTTCTTTGGGACTCCTTTACCAATGGATGCCACTTTAAGAGCTGGAAACATCTGCTTGAGGGAAATAAATTGACGGTGGAGTCAGAGAAAGTCTTTCGTATATTCTTTGTTGTTGTTGTTGTTGTTTTTTATTGTTTTATTTGGTTGACGTTGAAGGGAAAAGTGGTGCTGTTGTCAGGCTATTAGGCTTGTGAGTCCTCCGAGTAGTTTGTAGTAACAGCTGGGTCTGACATGGAGAGCATGTACAAGGGCAGCCAGTCTGAAGATTGTGAGTGTGTGTGAGTGTGTGTGTGTGTGTGTGGGGAAGAGACTGACAAAACACATCCACTAAGAAAATTCACCCCAGTGGAGACAGAGTGCATGTAGCTGAACTACACAATGACGGCTAAAGAACGCAAAAAAACATGCACGTTGTCAACATGAATATACAGGAAGACCAAACAAACACACATAAATGTGTTTTTTTTTAATTCATTTGTACAGTTGAAGGCAGAACGGGGTGGTCACACCGACCCTCTGTGATTTCTTCAAGCCATTTCCAGCTCCGTGTCTCTAATTAACGACAGACGCGCACTAAAAATTAGCATACGTTTGGCACATTGGTGCTAATCGGTCATATATTTGTGCATATTAATGATGTATTCAATGCATAACTTGGAACAACATGAATTCTCACAAGAAACAACAGCCTGTAATAATCTGTATTTATGTGTGCTTAATTATTTAATCCTCTTTGGATCTTTTTTTTTTTCTTTTGGTACTTACAATGCTCTGCAGAGCACAAACAAAGTGACACCCTGCAACAAAAGCGTGGACTCATGTGGCTGCTGTGACCTCCACTCAAACAGCAGCCGACGTAGGAGCCAAACCGCTTCTTCCCCAGGTTATATCACGCCGCAGAGTGGCGAGGAGCTGCTCACCTCACTTCCACACTGAGCCCCTCTCAGCTTGTAATAGTAGAGGCTTAGGTCTGGGTGGGGGAAGGGCAGAGGTGCACAGGTTCCTGATCAGACAAGAAAACTAGGCCAAGATCAACAATCCCTCTCCCAGTGCAGCCTCCTCAACGCCCCAACTTTGTTGCAGAGCCCCAACAGTCGTGTCCCAGAATACAACTCACGGGGACTGGTTTTGAACCACAATGCACGGATTCAGGAGCACGAACGCTTCTCGTGGCTGGGCGATGATTCATGCTTTCTTGCCCCTTTTTGGAAGCCGTCCTCCAATAAGAGTTGGAGTCTGGGGGTAGGAGTGGATAGATTGATTGTGTTGGCCGAGTGCCCGTGCTCTGAGTCTATCTGTGCTGAAGGGGAGGAGACGTGGGGGGGATCTATCTGTGGTGCTCTCCCTGTGTTCACGATAAACTGACTCCTTCCCCTTATTACAGCCCGCCTGGCAGAGAAACACCCAAACTCACACAGACTTCCCAACGTGTTAAACAACCGCGAGGTGTGTGGGGAGGGTGATTGAAGCAAGGCCGTCGTCCACAAGGTTACGCCGCCCCTGTTCACAGATAGTTGTTTTGGAACGAGCTGGAACAGCGGATCGTTCTGAAATCACACAATAAACCCAGATTCTTGCTCTGCCGCTTAAAGAAAGCGTTGCCAGTTGACGGTGGTGGGGTGGGGGGAGCGGTGCCCTTCTCCTTTATCCTCAAACTTTAATTCCCACCAAGCTCCACAGTTAGAAAGAAAATGAGTTTGAGGGATTGTCCCTGACATTAATCCCTCCCTCCCATGCACCGTGCAGGATCCAGTGCAGAGCAAATCAACCATCTATTTACCGAAGGGAAAAACTGAATCAACAACGTCTTTTGGCTTTCTGTCTGCGCTCGTCTGACAATAGCTTTCCTGCCTTCCTCTGTTCTCTGGTGTTTTTCACGGGGCCCCTCCCTGCCATCTTGGATTCCCATTATTGTGCAGTTGTATGGGCACCCCCCCCAATGTAAGCCACCCACGCTTCAGGTACGGCGAACAAAACCCCCGGCTTCCTGTTGACAAAGCTGGACAACAGAAATCCCCCCCAGACTGAGAGCTGCTCGGTTTGGTTTCAGAGACGAGAAGGACCAGGACGTGGAGATCAAGCGAGCGGACAATTTAAAGAAGAGGGAGAGCAGAGGGCCGTGGTTCAAAAAGAAAAGGCCCACGCTGAAAATGACACAGTGTTGAGAGGAAGGTGTGCAGAAAGTCACATGACAACAATCAGATCAGAGGCTGGACCGACTCTAAATCAAGTGAAGTGGGCATGTCAGGGCTGCCCAGGACAGGGGGGGAGAGGAGAGGGAGTGAAAGGGAGATAGATGTTAGCTCGTGTGGGGGGAGGGAAGCGGAGATTGTTGGTGTCGTGGGAGCACTGCAACAACAATAACAGCAGTGTGTTGAGTGCATGTGTGTGTGTGAGAGGGTGAACTGGTTAGAGTGGAAGTGGGGATGTGTTATTGCTCAGAAAAGTGATGAAATGACATCTCCAGCTCCCCCAGCTGCTGTTTGCAGCTCAAAGAACGCTCTGTTGGACCATCTGACCTTCTGCGTTCTTCGATGGCCGCCGGTCAGACGTGTCTGCCTGCCTGTCATCTTCTCCTCTAATGAGTTGTCCCCAACACACTTACTTCACGTTGTCCTCCACAAACACACTCCCCCGTCCGTTGATATTTAGCATCGTGCGTATAATCTCCTCCTAATTGATGTTTGCTGGGTAAAATAACACAAGGCGGCCCACTTCCTGACAGTGCTGTGAAAAGGATGCGTTTAAATTTCTCTCCCTCCCCCCCCCACTCCAAAAAATAAATAATAATCTGCAGCTAAATCTGTTTGTCTCATAATTTAGATTACAACACATGAATAATTAAAAAAAAACCCAATCTGACATAAGCTTATGACTATATAGCTTATGACTCTGAACTAAATTTGTACTGACGCTGACACTCTTTTTATTGTTGTGTTTTCTCTTTTTCTTTCATCTCCTCTCCCCCCCCCCACCCCCCACCCCCTTTCTTTGCAGATTAGAATTCATTAGCAATCAAAGCGCCTCCAGAGAGCTCCAGCTCTTAATTACCTCCTCATTTGCATTTTTGCATATTAATGACTGCAGGGTTTTGGTCGGGTTTTTGCCGCAGTGGTTTAAAGGCACCTCAGTCCTCTGTTCTCTGGGGAGGAGGAGAGACGGCCGGAGGCGAAGCTCCGAGCTTTTTCAACCCCCCCCTTCCTCCTCTTCACTCCACACTCCCCACACGGCCTCGATGTTTCCTGATGGAAGCTGGACAGTGTGAGGACTGGCACGGCGCGGGCGTGGTGGTGAGGGTGGCTTTCAGGGGGTGCACAGGTCAAAGTTCAACACATGTCTTCCGCTCCCTGCAATTATTGTCATACTGAGCAGTTTGGGCACATGATCGGGACAAAACGTACCCTGAGAGAACTGCACATGCATGTAGAGCTTTGCTCAAGGCGGCTAGTTTGGCTGAAGCTCATGTCTGTGCAAAAGTAAGGGTGCGTTTTACACCCCAGAAAGAGAGTACGTTGTGGATGATTCTCCACAACACTCACTTGAAGAGCTGCGTTTAGCTCGCTTAGCGTGCACGCAAAAAAACCACTATAAAACAACACATTTGCACTCCATGCAGGCGACCGTGTAAACAAAAACAGCCTCACGTGCGTGCACATTTCTTGTTTGCGTCCTCAATCTGAGGGAATAATATCAAGAGACGCCAGACAACAGCTCCCAGGCATCTCCAGGCTCCTGAAGTGCGGCTGCTCCTCTTATCCGACATGTTTTGTCTGTGACAATGTGTCTGAGCGGAGGAAATAACACCGTACTGTGCTGTTTTTAGACGCCTCACAAACGTGACATTCAGTGACCTGCAGCCTTGAGACAGCAGGTTCAATAATGAAACACAAGTTAACTGTGTGTCCATTTGCATGTGAAGTTGGAAAAGAAAAAGGAGGCAAATGATCACTTGTCAGACAGGAAATTGAAACGCAAGCACTTTTCATAAATAAGGAACGGCCTTGATATGTGCAAGACATATGCATTTGTCACGCTGCATCCCTGAAAGCTGACAGAGTTGGCTCAATTCTGCTTAACTTCCATTAGAGAAGCTTGTGTGTGTGTGCAGTGTGTGCAGTGTGCCCGAGGACTGCAGCAATGTGTGGGCTGTTAGGGTGGGGTTAATGAGCTGTTCTGTGACCTCTGTCACCCTGCTAGATCGCCTCGAGGGAGCAGGCCGAGACAAACAGGAAGACAGGGTGACAACAAGCCCGTGGTTGTAGTCTGCCTCTGGACGCCTTCTGCAAAACAGACATTTAACAGAAAATTTAACGTCATCTAAAAAAATAAATAAAAGAATAATTTAAAAAACAACAGGTTTTAATTAGAATCGACAGCTTTCATGATCTATACCAGGCAAGATAAAAATAAATGTGCTGCTTGTGTCACACATAATGCTGCTGTTTCTTTGTGAGATGTGATTTAAATGTTGTGTCTGTAAACATTCATCCACACACTGTGTGTTGTCAGCTTTGGAGTTGGGGTGAATGAGTGAATGAAAGAGGGCATTTCTTTATTCAAACATGATGATGGCAGGAGCATTACTGCCACCTTGTGGACAGTTAGGAGAACTGCTTTTTGTTGGTGATGGCTGATTGATCAACACTACAGATTAAATAAAATATGTCAATATAATCGAATCCTACATAGTAACAATGATGCGCTGAAGGATTTCAAATCTTCTTCAAACTAATCCAGTTTTTTTGTGGTAAGTTTTGACAAACATTTCTTGATTTCACTGAAAATCAATGTGTTTGTGTGTTTGTTCACAATTCAATGCACATGCACATTTGGTTTATTTTATTTTATTTTTTTTTATTTTTTTTTACATCCAAGTCACTTCTATAATACCAAACTGATCAGTATGAATATAGAAAAAATAATCTATATATTTTATATTCCTTGAATTAATTGAGGTAGGTATAGTAGAACTGAAAATAAAACAATACTGTACTCAGAAGGGAGCTGTTTGATTAAAAAAAAAATGATGGTCAAGATTATTGTTTGATACTCTCTAAATACATGTTAATGAGATAAGAGGGATAACTTGCAGTTTTTAATTAATACAAAGTTTGTTCAGTTAGAAAATTAAGACTAAAGGATCAAAGAGATTAAAAGTGGGGTTCCTCAAGGGTCTGTGTTAGGTTCTAAA
>JARVGS010000979.1:27056090-27079498 GCA_031762315.1 Hypsolebias antenori | reverse complement strand
TTTTTTGGGATTTGTTGACACCATGAAATTTTGAAACAACATATTTTGTCCCTTAAAATGATACATTCTAAAATGATACGTTCTCTCAGTTTAAACTTTTGGTCTGTGATTTGTGTTCTATTCTGAATAAAATATTAGATGTTGACACATCCACATCATTGCATTCACAATTTGTGTAGTGTCCCAACTTTTTTTGGAATCCGGTTTGTAGTTTATATTTCTGTTTCATGTTTAACGGCCTTGCCAGAAGTCATTTGTCGAGGAGAAGTTTATATTTGAATTTGATCTTTCTTGCGCTCCTTTCACTCAAGAACTTTACGTCACTCAACACTTATACTAACACGTTTGTGTAAAAAGACAGAAAAGTCCACACAAAATCTTTGCAACCATTGTTTTTAATAGAAAGATTTTATATTCTTTAAACCAGAAAACCAGATGCCAGACATTTTTGGATATATTAAAAAGAACAAATTAAAAAAATAAACATAGAGGACACAAAATGGAATTACATGATTTAGACTGTGTGGATTTAGTGGTCTCATTTACAATACTCTTTCTTTCCGTTGCCAAAAAGTGCAAATTCTTTAAAAACAGAAATCACAAATATACCTCCAGCAGCCTCGGACAGACATGGACAGATGATGCAAAGACTAAAGAGGCAAATGAAGCAGTGGATCACAGAAAGGGGGGAACATTCTGATGCCCTCTGTGGGTTAAAACAGGACAATTTACAGTAAATTACGTGCAGCCGCTCACTTGGTGAGCAGACGCTCTGCTTGTGAAACAGAGGTGTGGTCAGAATAGCAACCGGAACAAAATGCAGAAATGTTTTCTGCCTTAAGTGATTCAGTAGATTTGAAATGTGGATCATGTTTTGCTACTTTAAAATGTTCACAAAAGAGGGGGGCTTATTTCTGTAAAGATTTCTATTGATCACAAGTCAAAACCAGAGAAAGCAGCGTCTTCTCTCCCAAGTCAAACCATTTATTAAGCTGTTGAATGCAGTTCATATTCAGCAATTCAAATGTGATGGACGTTGGGCCAAAACAAAGGCATCTCTTTTCTTTTTGTCATTGTTTAAGGTCTACACGGAGGCCAGATCCAGCCGTTCCCCGGTGCTGATGCAGAGAGAATGCATCCAGCACAATCAGCCTTCTCAGAAAGCTTTGCAAACTGTTGCACAGTTGATCAAGTAAAGCGTCTCCATCAAATCACCCTTTTTTTTTGTTGTCGTTTCTCTTTCTCTAACACAATCTGAGACGATGAGCAGGAAAGCAGGTGGGTGTGGGTCTGAGCTGTGGTGCCACCACACCCAGCACCACGCCCGTGTGACTCAAAGTGCTGCCCAACAGGTGTGACGGTTCATCCATAGAGATGGGTTGGCTTATGCTCAAACGCAGCTTGAGCCATCCATGTAAACCAAATATTCAAAATGTTTTTATATTATATATATATATATATATATAATCATTTGCACTGGAAAAAAATACAGAAATAAAAGTAGTGATAACCATAAAAGCACACAATCGTCAAAATGGCTTTTGTTTTTGCAAAGTGCTTGTTACAATCGCAGAAGCTGAGGAAACAAAAGTTTGAAAGCGCTACAGAAAGGGCCTTTTAAACCATCCGTACATGCCTGTCTGTTACAGGACAGCGAGGCCAGACGGACGAACGAAAATGTCAAGCATTTCCTTCTCTTGTCTCAGACTCTCATCCTTTGTACCTGCCAGGTAACTCCAGAACTGGACTCACAGTATGAAATCATGGAATGTATCCTAAAGCTGGTTGAGGTGACAACAAGCCGAGTCTAATCTTCCACAGCTCACCCCGTTCCCGTCTCCATCCCGCTCCCTCTTGTCGATTCCCCCTGCGATGGTGTGTGATCTCTGATCAAAGGGAGCAAAGATGGAAACTGACTCGGGAGAGAGGGAGAGCAAATGGAGAAGGAAACAAAAAAAAAAGACCATGCAACCTCTTCTCCCATGTGCTTTACGTACCCTTCAAAAAATAAATGGTGCAGTTCGAAGAAGATAATTTACAACAAACAGTTATTTGGATCAACCCAAATTGGAGAATAATGCTGCTCACAGACTTTACAATAAAAGGACGTGTCGATGTGTTTTCTGTGGGGAAGCTGTTACGTTTAAAAAAAAGAAAACATAAAGACAGGAAAATGACACGACAAATTAAACAAACTGAGCAGATAATGAAACTCAATGCATAGCAGTGTATTGTCCACCTGAGTAGTGCTTACATGAAACAAATAATTAAAAAAAATATTACTGCATTCCCCCAAACCCATTCATGGTAGCCTCCTTTTCATTATTGTGGCCTTATGGTGGTTTTAGTTTTGCAAACCAACACTGAGATGATCGCTCAGCAAACGGGCAACCATTTAGGCTTTAGAAACTCGTTGCTAAAAATATAAAAGCCTCCCCTCCCTTTATGCCAACCTTTGCATCCCCAGACTCCAAGTGCAAACTGTCCCCACTTGGCTGAGAGCAGCCAACAGACAGAAGTCCATCTCTGAAGGACCCGTAGCTGTCTGTGCAAGTGCCAGAGCCACGCTGCGCATAGCGCCGTCCTGCATATGCTGCACTCGGCTTGCCGGGCGCCAACAGCCCCATGGAAAAATGCACAAAAATCAGGCGTGCAGCACGACGACGAGTCAAAGCAACCGGTTCCTTTTCCACGCGTCCGCCTCACACCCTGCCCAGCTTGGTGCGACTGTTGACACTTCCCATTATCTCGGCCTTTGTTTTTGTGGCCTTCTCAGATAGATGCAGCAAAGAATCTTTGATGATAGCCGAAGAAAAATTACATCTCAAGGTCAGTTTTGGAAAATTAAATGAAATAATAAATAAATAAAACACAAAGTGAGGTTTGGAGAGCCTGTGTTAAAGTAACCTTGGTCTGGGGCTGAGGCTGGAGACACGTCAGTGGTGGAGCCAGGATGGCTGATAAGAGACAAAGCTCTGAACAAGCAGCTACAAAAAAACTTTTTTTTTTACATCAATTAGTTATCCGAAGTTCAAACCAGTTACTCCCAATTAGTTTTTTTTTTTTTTTGTTTAAAAAAAAAAAAAAAGTAGCATAAATGTCAGTCTGGTTAAAAAGGAAAAATAAAATTTGACAAATGGTGCAAGTTTTTGTCGATCCCTACAAGGCACGCTGTGGCTCTTTACGTCGAACTGAGGAAGAGCGAACCTCAGCCCCACTCTGCACAACAAGACAACCTGGACACAACCAGCACGACAAGCTGCTACCGGCCAGTCGCTTTCCATTTCAGATCCTTTAAATCGTCCAGTTCAGCAAAGATTTAAACAAAAAAAAAAAGTTCAATCATTATTAATCATAGAACAGAGCATGTGACGAAAAAAGTTTTGAAATTTGAGAATCTTCAAGCGGATGCTGAACAATTAAACATTTCAAGTGTTTTCAACTGCTCGTCTAAAAGCCATTTTTATAGATGTTCTAATATATAAAAACATTTTTTTGTACTCATAATTACAACAACCATCTCTTTTTAAGAGCCTTCAGAATAAATATTAAAACTATTAATCCAACATAAGATTGGGAGCTTAAAAAGCCCAGTGATAAGAATGAAAGCCTTTTGTTCCCTGCTTTGGTTTTTGATGCTGAAAGTTTGTATATTTTAGAATATTCTGTACATGATTATCATCAAGAAGGGGTTGAATGGACTCACAGAGTACTGACCACACTGCTCTGTGCTCGGAGGAACTCGCAGGCCTTTCTGAGGTCTCCTCTCCCATAAGCAGGACGAGGACATTTAACATTAGTGCAAACGTTGCTCACGCAGCTCAAGCACCATTTCCAGTGCTGTTAGGCATTTTATCCATAACCCCACCCAAGCACCCTTTTATATACACTACCCTCATGGCACAGCATCCCAAAACCCCGACCCAAAACACACGCACGCTAGCAAACACACAAATGCACAGCCATGAGGAAATAAATAGCCGCAGCTCAAGTTATTTTAAGTAAAACAGAAGGAAAAACAAAAAATAATTTACATCTTTGAACCCTTGATTCTGTTCTTCACAGAAAATTGAGAGAAAGTGAACACAAGTAAAAAAGTGTGTATGATTTCAACCACGTATCTGCATATATAGGACGAGGGCATCCGTGGCGTAGTCATGGAGCCCAATAAATGGTTGACATATTTTTAATATCTCTAGCCTGCAGATAGGGAACGAAAAGCTTTGGTTGTATATAAAAAAAAAACACATTTTGGAAAATAGTCCAAATTAAGATGGCTCACATGTAAAACAATTCTGCCACATTAAGACAAAGTGCAGCAATCCATGCCAAGTACCACAATAAAGATCCTGCACCAGACGAGACGCCACATCACCCAGCTCTGAAGGTAGAAGCCCGATTGTGCAATATTGTACAAAAGAAGAAAAAATGACAACAAAACTCTTAGGACTTAAACAACCCTTGGCCATGACCAACAAAAGTAAACAAGAGCTATACAACCTGGACCAGGAGGGACGATCGGTTTGCTTCGGTGATACCGTGAACCTGTTGTCATTGTGGTTCCTGCGAGAACTCTTGTAGTTATGAGAATAACTATCCAACAAACGGGGGCAGACACACACGTTTGTCCTGAGACCCTCCAGCCAGCAGTGCATGTGCACCCTGGAAAACGCCCAAAACAAAACAGAAAATTAAACCTAGATATACAAACACCTTAAAGTGCTCTTCCTTCTGCCTCCATCTCCCTCTGTCCACGGATTTTATATTAAGACGTAAAGACAATCACTAACAACTAGCTTCAAGTGCATTCAGCTGCGTGGAATCATTTTCTGAATCACTAACCCCAACCTGTGTGTCTGAGCTCGCCAGCTTTCAGTGGTGACGCTTTGTTTTTTTGGGTGGAAATTTGTTATAAAGACCCGACCAAGGAGCCAAAATTCACCACAGTGGACCAAAACAACAACAACAACAAAAAGAACAGATCTCATTTGCAACCGATTTGTTTCAAAGTACCCGTTTTGTAGACAAAAGTGCCCTCTCCGGTAACAAAGTGCATACATAATCTGCCTCTTCCCAAATAAGGTGCAAAAGAACTAATCGTACTACAGCACCACCACAGAGTTTACATTTACGGTGAAGAGAATGTGAACTTTCAGCTCACAGGACAAGAAAATACTAAATAAATTTTAATTATATGGTCCTTACAGGTCTGAAAATTAAGTAGGGCAACCTCAGTTGAATAAAAAACACACGACATATACCATGTCATTATTTATACAATTTAAAAAAAAGGAAGTCCAAGCAATTGTGAGCATTTTTTTAAAAAAAGCAGACATTTTTGCAATATGCTGCTCTAAAGCATTTACTGTAAATGTGTTAATTCAGTGCTAAGAAGAACCAGCTGTCATTTTAGAAAAGCAACCATTGGTCATCAGTCTGCGAAGAATATTAGGATTGTTTTGAAACTAAATGGAATATTTCACACCACAAGTGGACGTTAAAGACAGCTGCTCTTCATCGCTGAAGAGGAAACCAAGCAGAACCACACTGATGACTCTTCAGACAGTAATTAGAATAAGTGATATCAAAATTCCCAATTAGAATAAATAATAATTAAAAATAAGAAAAAGGGTTGGCCTGTTTGGAAGTTTTGCCAGAATAACTCCTGCTTTGACTGGACTGTTTAGATTTGCAATGTTGCATCATCGACCACATCCTTTTTGGACCAACGTCCTTTGGACAGACGAAGTCAAAGTGGAAATGTTTGATGATGATGATGATAACTGGAGTAAAGCCAAACACAGCAAAAACAACTGTCAGTCATGGTGTTGAAGGTGTGATGATCTAGACATGGTTGATCATTAACCTCTAAGTGTGTTCTGGAGATATATTTAGTTAAAACTTTGCCCAAATTGGATCATGCACGATCCCAAAAAATCAACAGTAAAACTCCACAAGACGGCTAATAAAAAAACATTAATGGGAGTTTTAATAGTTTGGCTTCCTTTATAAGAGACGTGAATAAATTAATGCTCACAAATCCTAAACCTAAACATTTTGGGAAAAACTGGCCCAAAATCCAGAGAAATTACTGAAGTGACACAAAAGACAAACTGTTGTTGCAACAAAGATACTACAAACTTAAAAAAAAATGGAATGTACTTATTTTTTCCCAAAACTTTCTGCCTTTGATCTAAATATTCATTAAATGAATAATGACAAGGTTGAACTTGTCACGTGTCGTTCATCTGAGGTTGCATATTCAAGACCTGGCAAGGACGATATAGGAATTTATGCCCTGGAACAGAAAATAATAATAATAAATAAAAAAAAATAGAACTAGAATCTGGCGTCTTTCCTGTTAACCATGACTGCATTTCGTGGGCGTGAGGAGGGGGATCACGTGGACGATGAGCTCAGCTCAAAGGTCTAGTGGGTAAACATGAAAAAGGACCCCACGTTTGAACGACACCTTGCATTTCTGAAGGCGACGCAATCCAAAACACACGAGGTCAATGACAATATTCAAACTGATGTGTGAGCTCTGGTGTTCTCCTGCTCGCTGTGGGATACCTGGACCCAGTGTGTGTGTGTGTGTGAGAGAATCAAACAGAGAAAGTGCACAGGGGCTGGCAGCTCAGGGTGCATGTTTGAACAGGCTGTAGCTGACTCACACACTGATGATGTGGCCAGAGGGACCCTCCTCCTCCTCCTCACTCACACAAACACACACACACATGCACACAATCCAAACTGCATGTAGATGTAAACACACTCCCACAGTGAACTGGCAGCACCAGGCTCTAATATAATAATACCCTCCAGGCGGGTCCAGGGGCATTAGAGGACTACAGAGGCTGGGAGAGGGAGAGGAAAGGCTTGAATTGATCCCCTCCTGCTTGGAAACGTGGCCGAGCTGGGGGAGATTATTTTTTTGGAATGCAACAGACATTGTGAGATCCCCCTCCCATTCCCTTGCTCCCATCCCCCCCATCAACCAGCTGCAGCTGCGCTCCTATTTGGCCTCCCAACTTGGACAGGTATTTATTGCTCTCTTCATCACACAGGTTGCCTTACGGTTGTGTGGTCCCTAGGGCCAGAAAGATTGGAATAAGCATGATACATAAACCTGACGCGCACTCCCTTACCCATCACCAACCCACTTCCTTTAAATATACCCTCTCTGTTAGATATCTTTAGTAAAGCTGTGCAAACACAGAAGAAAAAAAAAAAAGGTGCTCTTCTTCAGACTCACTCCCTGTCATTCCTTTAACCTGCAGTTGGTTAAGTGCTGCTGCGCCTTGTCGCACAAGGACGAAATCTGGAAAACTGCAGAAAGTGTAGCACATTCGTTCATTCATTCAGCCACGCAGCCGTCTCATCCTTTGGGCAGGAACTGTACATGTCAAGTGTAAAAGTTTCGGACAACTGGAATCCATCCCCCCCCCCCAACCCCACATCAAACATTCACACAGCTTTTTTGTTTCATTCACCCACAATCCTCGCTCCGTCAGATATATGACAACCCTAAGAGGAAAGATGCAACGGGTAAGTCTAGAGGCCCACATCATATCACCACCTGCTATATATACAGACGTATACAATTATAAAGTGTCGCGTACCCCAAAAAAAACAACAAGAGGAAACAAAAAAAAAATTAAGACAAATCAAAAGGGAAGTGCTGACATTGCAGGGTTGTGAAGGACAAGAGGCAACGTAGCAAAGTCAAAAGGTACATGGAGAATGGGAGTGCTTCAAAAACACAAACCCTTCACCCCTCGCGTTCCCCCAGTCCTGCAAATGGCGAGCCCCCGTTAAAGTGGATTCGACTCATCGCGAATTGGTTTTTTTTTTTCCCAACAAGATGAACAACAGATTTTGAAAATGCTTTTTGTTTTTTGTTTTTAAGAGTAAGTAACACTTCAATCAAACCCTTGCCTGATTCTTTCTGGAACATTAGGAAAGAAACTGTTGCATCAAAAACAGCGGTAAGTTGTTCTTGCATATACCATATAGTGGAACTTTTGTTTCTATGGTAACTGTACTGAGAGTTATACAGAGCTGCAAAAGAATAGAGGAAAAAATAAAAAGGTTTTCACCAGGATTTGTCCTCGCTTCACTTGCACAGCAGTCAGAAGGTGCACGACACCTTTCTAAGAGCTTGACGGCTGCGAGGACGAAACCAGTACGAATCTAAATCAACTGCATAGAGTTTCCTTGTATCCATCACTTGCCTAAGCATACATGCCGATGTAAAAATCTACTTTTACAAAGAAATGGCCCAGAAAGTGGACGTCATGGGTGGATGATGTGAAGCGTTCTTTTCTCTTTAACAAACACGCCAAGTGAAGTGCTTGCACGTCTACTCTGTTTCCTAAAGTAAAAGAGCTATAAAGATTAGATTTCTGTGACACCCTGATTTGGTTTGTAGAGGAATAGTTAGTTGTTCTGTCTTTTTTATTTTAAATTGCCACTGCATGTTTTTGGTTCTCTCCCCCTCTGTTCACTGGCCTGTCTCACAGGCTGTGCAGAGCGAACGTGGCGTCCAGCAGCATCCTCGTGGCCCCCGGCAGTCTCAGGGCCCTGCCTCCCTCGATAGCTCCTGCAGCTGAGGACAGTGCGAATGCGCTCCAGCAGCACCCTCCACCTCTGCGCCAGTGGACTCTTCAGAACGCCGTCGCCCCTTGATGATGCGAGGCCCAGTGTCGGAGTCGGGGCTGAGGAAACCTGGCGTGGCCTCCAGGAGCCCAGGCTCCCTCACCCGAGGTTTCCTGCCTCGGCGGGAGGGGATTCCGTTGCAGCCGTCCTTCTTAAGGTGGCGATGCAGATGATCTGAACGCACAAAAGTCTTAAAGCAGCTTGAGCACTGATAAGGACGCAAGCCGGTGTGCACGCGCATGTGATTCTTCAGGTCGTAGTTGTGGGCAAAGGCAGCTCCACATTGTGTGCACAGGTAAGGCTTCTCTCCTGTATGCTTCCGCATGTGAACCTTGAGCTTGTCCTGTCTGAGAGGAAGAAAGACAAACATGGCTTAAGAACACACCGACAAGAAGTTCAAATGTGCAAAGACAGCGCTGCTCACACAACTTTAGGTCTCCGTCACAAATTAAGTTACCAAGAACTAAATTAGGGACCAGTTCCCTTCTAATTTATTCTCCTTTTTCCTCAATTTTTGAATTATTTAATTCCCTAAAACCATTTCTCAGACCTCTACAGTCATAAACGTTACATTTTTATCTGTGTGACGGCACCACAAGAGTACACCTGTTGAGTAGCACAGCGTTTGTCTCTGATGGCTCGTTCTGGTAACAACATGACAGACACATTAAACTTTAATGGAAAATGTGGATCTAAACATCTCCTGCGCAAAAGAGAATTTTATTGTTCAGTAGTTTTGACAAATATTTGTCCCCAGAAAACAAGATTAATATTAGAATTTTGTGCAAGAGTAAATGCCAGAATAGAGCGAGTCCTGCAGCAGAAATAAAACCACACTCTTGACTCAAATTCCCTAAATTCCATCTCTATATCTTTAAGCATTTTTTTTTTGTTTGCTGTGACACCCCCTCCAGTTAACTTTATCTGGCAACCTTGGCCTTCATCTGACTTGTGTCCTTCCCTCCCCCCACTTTAGCCTTTACTATCTCTCTAGCTCCCGAGCTCTTTAATCGTCTAACCTTCCTGTACTGAGGGCTCCTCAATAAATACGTGAGTGAAGACAACTCCATTTGAACACATACGCACAAGCTACGCCAAGACTATAGACAGGGATTAGCTGTCATACAAAAAAAAAAAAAAAGTTAAACCCACTGCAATTCACACAGGTTTGTACAAACTGTGCCTCAAATGTATTTAAAAACAATAAAGTAGAATAAGCGCTGATGACAATTACATCTAACAGTGTGCACAGACTCAGGCTGGGGGCTTGGAACAAAGTGGCACACTGACACAGGTGAATTATTTAAAGGACGGGAGAGATTTATGACTATGCAAAGCCAACTCTTAACCCTGATCCAACAGCATTAAGAACACAACGCCCCCGCTCCACTGCTGGTCTAAAGCTGAACAGGTCTTCCCTTTCTGTTACGCCTAAAGAGGTTCTGGATATTTCAAGCCAAGGGATCCTATTTCCGGCACAGGCCTGCGAGTGAATTAATTAAGAGAATGATTTCAAGGAAGAAGCACGACTCCCGAATCCAAGAAACTCACGTGCACGGATGTAGCACAGAAGCTACTGTGCCACATTTTCTGGTTTCCAGGTGGGACATGTGGGATTTCACTCCAGAGGAGAGGGAAGGATAATGAGAGAAGTACGGGGAGGGGTGAACACTCTGCTGTGGGCAATAATCATCATAACCACAGATCAAAAGTTCACATTATTGTACCGGAGCACCATCCAGAGCCTGCAGTCCCCCTCAGTATCAGAACAGAACTTTATGGCTGCTTTGCACTAGATAACACCACCATGGCACAGCCTTGTTTTATAGGACCTCTATGTTAAAATTCCAGGACTTTGCCATGATCATAAACCAGACCTTTATAACAAACCAGCCCCCGAACCCACTGAGGATACAACTCCATGCTACCGAAGTTAGCATTTAACAATGTGGTATTAAGAAACAAAAATCCCTTTTGTGCCCTATGTGAGCATAATTAAGGTAAACGTTTGGACACTAACTGCACTGCCTCCTTAATGCAAAGCTAAGATGGTTAGCACTAATACTCCAGCTCTAGGCTTTGTGGCGTTCCTCACTGCTGTGCGGTTCGTCTACGGTGCCACATCCAATTCTATTAGCACATGTGACACGAGGCAGTCGCTTCATTAAAGGGGCTTACCTGGTAAAGCGCACTTTGCAGATGGCGCATTCGTACGGTTTCTCTCCCGTGTGCGTCCTGATATGGCGGGGTAGCTTGCCTGCACCTTGAATGACCTTCGAGCATATGGGGCACTTCTGGAAGGCCTTAGAGCGCATCTTCCTCTCCCCTCCGCCTCCACCAGCCCCGCTGCCTCTCTCCGCTACCGCTCTGTGCTGGCCTGTACTGCCTCGTGATAGCCACAAAGACGGCACTCCCTGCGATGCGGAAGCAGAGGCCACGTCCTCGTGCTGCGTGCTGCTGAAATAATTCAAGTAAAATTCCATGTCGGGATCGTCCCCGTCTCCCTGCTCCTCCCCAGTCACTGCAGACTTCTTCTGCCTCTCAATAGAGTTCATCATGTGTTGCAGGAGGGCACTGGCTGAACCCCGCTCTCTCCCCATCACCTCCCTGCAACTGTCCTCCCCCTTGGTGTCCTGCTGCGACTCAGGGGGGAGGTAGAAGTGACCGTTTTGAGATGGAGGGTAGTAGGATGAATCCAAGCTTCCTCCATTGCCCTGCACTGCCTCTTCGTCGTCCTCTTCATCCTCCTCCTCGTCCTCCTCCTTTGGTTCCTGCGTTTGGGACTGCGACAAGGCAAGGGCCAGTGGGGAGTAGTACTCGCCGAGGCCAGCCGAAGCCCCGTTGCTGGGGGTGCTCCCGTTCCCGTGGTTAAAGTGCAGGTGTGTGGGTAGGTCCCTGAGCTCCGGCGTGCTGCAGCTGCTGCTCCAGTGCACCCCTCTCTGGAAGTACTCCAGGTACTCCCGGGCACGAATCTGGTTCCCCTGCTCCTTGACTTCTCTGCTTTTCCCCTCGTCGTCGCCGTTCTCACTTCTTCGCTCGCTGCCCGCCTGTGAAAGCAAATGAAATTGTGGGTTGAAAACCATCACCGGGGGGAGAAAACCAAGCAAAATAAGGCAAAGAATTAAGTTCTTGAGAATTAAAATTATGTTTAGAAAAAAAAAAAAAGTTAATTCAGTTAAGGAAGATCGACTCCAAATGGCCTAAATTTACAACTCTACAAATTAAAGGAGAAAAAAAATGCACTGAGGTTTTTATTATTTCACTGGACAGATTGACCCAGTGAGGCTGCAATATGTGATGTTAGAAATTCTAGCCATTTAATATATAAAAAAAAATCTAGATGCTCAAAACATAAATCTACATGTCCTGCATAAAGTGGTTATAACAATAAAGACCAAAACGGATTATTTAGATGTTTTTCATTCAGCAGGACTGCAACAGCAGCTCATGCTGTGTGTCTGTCCTTCCACCAACACCAAGCGTTAAGTGCTAAACTAACCAGTGTGTGTGTTTGGCATAGCAAGAGACATGGAAATTTAGGCTATGCCATCCATTTATTAAAGGTGGACGGTTTAATGGCTATACGCCCATTTTGTATTTAAATAAACTAGATTTTAAAAATATCCCAGTTTCACAAAACGCCTATGTGGTGCATGCTTCAAATAAACTTCACCAAGCATTACTTTGTATTTATTTATTCTTTCATACCCATCTACTCACTACAGACTCATGTTGGGGCTGCTGTTTAATATAACGTATTATTTTACATTAATAGTGTTTAGCGTATATCTTAGATCCTTTAGCATGTTTAGCGTTCATTTAGCGTATATCTTAATGTATATCTTAGATCCTTATACACTGTTTCTTTTTATGCTTTATATTGATATCCTCATAGGACCTGGCATCCACATGGGCAAGAGTCCGGGTCTTAGGAGGATATACACCAACATCATATCAGGACTATGGTTTGTCTGGAAGTGCTTCATGGACAAATGTCACCATCTTGCCATCAAATGCATACAGTATGTAATGTGTTTATACATGTGCTTGCTGGACGAGTTTTTTGATGTCTTAAATTGTGTCCTGGTCTAGGACAAGATGTGAAGAGACCTTTTTTTGTAATACCCCTATCCCCTCCTCATGACCTTTTCCCCTTTTTTATCTAAAGAGTATTCTGAAGCTCCTGTAGCAGCAGCAACGTACACTCCGTCTCTTTCAGATGACTGTACGAACATAATCTCACTGTATTTCAGTACAATGATAATAACGCTTATTCTGATTTTTGCTATTTCTGGGTGTAACTGGGAGCCTGAATACAAAATTTCGTTCCATATCCTGTACCACATGTGATGCGAACGATAATAAAGATGCTTGAACTTGAACTTTTAGTTCTATAATAGTGTTGTACCGGCGGGGAGAGCACTTTGGTGTCCAGCAGGTGTGTACAGACATCCTGAACAGGTGGGATTTCCAGGAGGCACGCAGCAGCAAGGATGTCAGCCACGCTGTTGTGACTGACTGTCAACGTGGCCGTGTAGGCAAAGTCCAGCAAAGCTCCCAGAGCTCCTGCGGCCACAAAGTCGATGTTGTAGATGTTCTGTTGGTCAGCAGCAGCCCCTGAGGTGAAGAGCTTGTGGAAGTAGGAGCTACAGGACGCCAGGACGGAACGGTGAGCTGGAAACTCCTGATCTTGGGTAACCAGGAGGACGTCGCACAGCAGTCCACTGAGCCGCTGCTTGTTGAGGCTGCCCAGGACGTCTGCGCTGTGTTCAGGGAAAGGGATGCCCACGGGGCCTTCCTCTGCCTCTCCTGCTCTCCATCCCCCGCCACTCGCTATTCCCCGGAGCCGCCTGCCTCCTCTCCCGCCGGCTCCTGACGACATCTTCCACCAGCCTGCCGCCGAGCCGCCGAGCACAGCCCCCGCCCGTGTATCCGTCCTGCCGTCTGTCCGTCTGCCTATCTGAAGAGAAGAAAGACAAAGATGGAACAAGTTGAGGAGATTTAGACTTTTTAGTGGACAGAAGAAAAAAAACAACAATATTGACTGTCCAGGATTCAAATATGCACAGGTCACTACAACCACAAGTTTTATGGAGGACACAAATAAAACATGTATACATAGAAAGAAATCAATGTGCGCTGCAGCGGCTGAAAAAGTAAAAACAGACTTTTAAATGTGTGGACAAAGTTTTACAGTTTACATCAGTTTGCATAGAAATGAGCATTTTTATTAGAAAGAAAACTGTCTAGACGGTCTGCATCTTTTATGAGTTTGCAGCGAGGTCTGAGAAGTGTGCAAATGGAAAAAGTTTCAGAATTACAATATCTCACAAACCCAAACTGCAATGACTTGAAAAATGTTTGTCCCATAAAAACAGCCAACATTATACACAACCCCTTATATTTGTTTATGCAGCATGTACCACTACGGCTTCCAGCTCGTACAGAAAAGTTTTTCTAGTCTTATTTATTTCTATTTTTTCTTATTACAAAATTAATGTTAACATTAGTATTTAAAAATATATATGCTTTCAAACTATCTAAATCAGAGTTCCTCATTATGACATGTTCCTCACAACCAAGAAAACCCAATTAACCTAAGAAAAAAGGCTAAATGTATGTTCCATCTACCTGACCCGCAGCTGAACTTCACAGTACATTTTACTCCTTACAGCTGGAGCCAAGAGCCTCGAGTGTCTTAGGTAAGGGCCACATGGTAACACCCCAGTGCAGTGCATCACAACTGCTCAGATTTCATCTTTACAACTGATTAAAAGCAGGTGTAGATGGCATCAAAGCAGAACGATGACAATGTCCAATACATGTATTTCCCTGCATTGAACCCATCTGATTATCCTTTTTGTTTGCAGAAGTGCAACAACTGGGCGACTTGTGAATATATTTAAGTATATTTGTGTTCAGGTGTCTGTTTCCTTGTGCACCGCTGATGACTAACATCTACGGATGTGCATGCATTTGTGCAAGAATCGAGTAAGAGGTCATGGAGGACAGATAAGCAGAGGGCTGTGGGGATCAGAGTGCATGCTGGGAGCTGGGTTGTACAGCCTCTGTGACAGTCAAGAGCAAGGGAGGTGGAGGAACAAGAGAGGAGGGTCAGTGATGGAGGGGAGAGGTGGGGGTTGTTGGAGCAGACCCTGTGGAAAACAACCTCCACAGGAGGAGGAAAAGGACATGCAACAAGCTGCAAGGGAACAGTATTAAAAAGGGAGGTTGTCAATCCGGTCTGAGCTAGTTGCCCCACCCTGCACTGTGTGCCAAGTTTGAGAAAAGGCCTGTCCCCTTGTTCACGTGTGCATGTGTGTTGGGAATTAAAATGATCGACTGAACCTACGAAACGGGAGGGGGTGGGGGGTGGGGAGGGTTTCGGCAGAGCAGGCAATCCTCGATTTCTCTGTAGGCTCACACACACACACACATGGAATACAGAAACATTGCAGAGACATCAATAACACACACATACATACACATACAGAACACCCTGTCCACCCCATACACACACCACCGCCATCTGTCAAACAGACCCAGCGGGGGGCAAGTCTGAACGGTGGATCACTAAATGCATTGCTCTCTACAAGATTCAAGTTACATTCCATCCGATCAGCGCTCCTGATACGTTCGTACGCTACACCCCACTACCAGAACCTGCCTAACCTGGCTTCCCCTCCTCTTTTGTACATGTTGACTTGCCTCATCTTTCTTTATGTTGCCATTTGCTGTATTTTGCTCTGTCCTCTGTACAGAAATGCCTCTCTGCGCCCGCACCTGCCTTCAGGTCAGAGCTAGGTCTACCTTGACCTCTGCCGTGAGGTCATCTAAGGAACGGAGGTGATTTTTTTCCTTCAACTACTTATTGAGATTGTTGAATTTATCCAAATGCTGTAATGAAAATAAAGTCCAGATAAAATGCTGTGGCAAAGACAAAACATTTGAACAGCCCTCTTAAGTGCGGTTAAAAGTAAAATACCCAGTGGCGTCACCATTTCTTATCCATCACTGCACGACTCCTCCAAATCATTTTTTGATAGACAACCTCGACACATTCGAGAAGAATGCCAGCTACTTTTACAAATCTCCTCAGAAAACAGCACAGCGTCCATCTGAACGTGTTGAGGGAGGAGAAGGAGACGAGGAGGACGGCGAAGAGCACGGGAAGCAGGGAGCGCAAGAGAGAAAGGGCATTCACACGGGTACCGCTCGTGTCCTTCACAGGTGGAAACAGATCTCTGTGAGCCCATCCAGGCCTGAGCCAACCTCCACAGCACCTGCAATGGACCAGGCTTCACTGCAGGCCAGTATAGCACCCTGTCCCCCATACATACACAACTCTTACTGATCCTGGGTCACGGCTTTGTGAGGTCAAGACGCTGAGCTGAGAGGACATAAAACACAGAAGCGCACATGCACAACCATGCGGACATACACAAACTTGATCCAGCGGAGCACGGAGGGACTGCTCTGCATGCAGGAGCCACCTGTCAATGAAACAATCAGAAAAGAGCACTAAGAAAGAGGAAACACGGTGCCCCAAACCTGATCCTCACACCTCCTCATGGCTCGAAACATTCCTTATCACTAATTCATGCCTGTGGGTGACAAGGCCTGCAATGTAGCACAACGCAGCACCGCAGCTGTCGGTGTTCACGATGTTCCACTTTCAGGAAGGGGCCTTCTCTCGGAGCGCAGTCCATGCAGAGCCCAGGCCTGCTTTGCAAGTCAAACTGCTTTAAGGCAGGGCCGACTTACCCCATCTCCACCTTCATCACCTTTAATTCATCTACTGCAACATCTCTTTTTGCCCCTTCCCACTTATCTACGCCACGATCTTGTGCAATATTAGTTTCGTTTTTGTAGTTGTTTCGGGTGCGTGTGTGTCGACAGCTTTGCAGAGACAGTTGGAACCATTTTACTTGACGTCCACACACAAAAAACAGGCACCGGACCGTGGTGGGAGCTGGTGGGAGTGGTTTTCACGTTGTCCGACATGTATCATGTACGGAAGGTGTGCAAAGTTTCCACTCTCCCAAGTCTTTCACTGACACATACCATTCATTCCTAAGTACAAAGGAACAAACTGTTAAGTTTCTAACCTCAGATGACTCTCAGACATGGGGATAAATTACCGTATTGAGATTATTATTATTAATTTTTAAAGAAAATGCAAGACGAGAAGTAAATTACCGGGTAACAAGCACTGGGTTCAAACACGAACATCCCTCTCATCTTATAAACATTACTCGAAACTTTCACTTTAAAGTTCATCTCTTAATAATATGCAAACTGGTTATTAGCTGACAACGTGCACATTTTAAAAATACTGAAAGTGTTATTAGCCTATTAGATTTACTTAATTGCCAAATGTATGCACTGCGTAACCACCGTGCCATCAGAACTCATCAAATCCTTGAGTGCAGCAGATATACAACAGCAACACTAGAAATAAAATTAAAGACTACAAAAAAATGAATTTTAAGCAAGTGAAGAAATGTGCTGACTACGCATATGCTTTCATGGCTATCTCCTTTATTTCTTACTTCACCTTACAAACCATCAACTTCTTTCACGTCCGTCATCAAGCCCACAGCTATTTGCCACCGAATCGCCTCATTCACGTCAAAGAGGTTCAAAGCTGAACCGATATTACTGTATATTTTACTACAAGTGGAATGGGTGTGTGTGACAGTTCTGAGGAAAAGTGGATTTTGAGTAACTGCCATGGCTCAGTGACTCATTGCCAAAGTGGAAGGAAACCTGATTGGCCATACTGGGAGAGAAGCAGGAAGAGAGCAAGCGTCTGATAAAGCTAAACTTTCACGGGCTGGTCTGCAGGCCTGCCAGCTTTGACACCAACCAGGAAGTGCCGCCAAAACGCAAACACAATGTCTGTGTGAAGGGGAGTGGGCAAGACCGAAGCTCGCTCATAACTCATGAGTACACGGCGGCCTAAGACTCAGGCTCAGATGTCAATGATAAACTCAAGACATCTTATACAAGTACCTGGTATAACCTGCTACAACGAGAGGAAAGGTAACAACCCTCAGGTTGGGCAAGGTTTACTGTGAGAAAACTGGCTGGGGTGGGGGGAGGTTAAGTGTTCTTACAGTACATTTTGTACTATTACTAGCTGTAACTACTATTCTTCAAATGTGTCATTGTTAAAAGTTTGTGTGACTTCCAAACATCCCAGAAGCCAACTAGTAAATGCAGAAACTGCTGAGAGGCAGCAACTGCACTGTTCAAATTCAGGAACAAACTACTGTTTAACTAACGTGAAATTATTTTTTAAGCAGCGTCAGGACACAAGTTTTCTGTTTTCAAACTCAGTTTTTTTTTTAATGGAGTTTATCCGCACAACATTTAATCTCATATTTGCTTTGCGCATTTAAAGAAGCTCTCAGAAAAAAGATGCTGGTTCAGTCCAAACATTTCAAGCAACATCTTTTTTAAAAAAAAAAATACAAGATCATTTGTCATGCTTGCTTGAAGCCCTTAAACGCATCACAAAATTGAGTTCTCCGAGCAACAATTTTTTAAAATGCAAAAATCATTTTAAAACAATAAACTAAACGTGTTTTACGCGAGCTGTTATTTTCCGTCTTGCTGACTGTTATTCTGTGATCTGTTAGCATGTGTTGACAACCAGGAAGTGCAATGAAACACATGGCCACAGAAACACGCCCACACACCGACGCAGTGTCGTCCAGCTCCGCTCCAGCTGGCCAGCTGGTCAGTCAGCGTGCCCTGGCTGCACCGCTCCGTGCATGCGCAGGACGACAAAGGAAGGAGGACTTCCTGTGAGACTGTGACAGGCCTGCAACAGAACCTGCTCCGTTATCAGATGACCAGCTAGCTCCCTGCTTGACCTCTCCATCCCTACTGTCTGACCCCCTTACACTCCTTCTTCCTCTCATCGGTCGCGCTCATCTCATTATTTCTCCATGTCTGTTTGACTCTGCAATGCATAGTGTCCACCACATCACTCACTTCCCCTTTCCACTGCTGGCTGAGGAGGCAAAGTTGTGCAGACCCACCCACCTTTCCATGTCTGGCCATACTTTAATGCAGCCCACACATTGTCTCGCTTGTTTCATTGCAGACCACTGCATCACCACGCAGATGTGCAGATTGGTCACACAGCCCCCTTCCAGACTGTTAACCCCCACATAAAAGCTCTACACCACTCTTTAATGGCAAATCAACAAGAAAAGTTTATGTTGGATGTATTTTACCTAGTGGGACAACCAGTTTGCTGCTGATGAGATGGTTTCTGGGACCCGTCCTCTCTCCTGTCGACTCATCTGAAGCTGCCATGACCAAAGTGGTTCAAAACATCAAAGTCCATGCTCAATAATCCAGGTAAAATAATCTGGTGAAGTTAAGTCAGGTCATCCGGACGTTTTTTTTTTTTTTTTTTTGAGACATTTCGTCCTTCATCAGTCTGAGGAGCCTCAACAAACTCAGTGCCTCAAGCAGCACACTCACATAGTGGACCAACCAGTTTGCTGGCGATGAGATGGTTTCTGGGACCCGTCCTCTCTCCCGTCGACTCGTCTGAAGCTGCCATGACCAAAGTGGTTCAAAATGTCAAAGTCCATGCTCAATAATCCAGGCCCAAAAAAATCCAATAAAGTTAAGTCAAGTCATCTGGACGGTTTCTTTTTTTTTTTTTGTTGAGACGTTTCGTCCTTCATCCAAAGGACTTCATCAGTAAGTATTTTAGCAGCATTAACAAAAGGCTACATTTTAACTGATGTTTTATACTGAAAACCCCTCAGAAAAGTGTGAAAGAGCAGGAGCTTTTCCCCTTTTGCAAGAAACATGGCTGGCCTCACTCTCTTCCTTTAATTTGATCAGGTTGTGTTAGCCTCTCCATAATAAATGTCCCAGAAGAGAACAGAAGAAGCCCCTTTACTCCCCCCAGTCTTCAGCATAACAACAGAAAAACAACAGAGAGGGGTCTGTCTGTCTAGCCAGGCTGGAAGCTGTGGTATACCAAGCAGCTGACCAGGGGAAGCAGACATTAGGGGGAAGTGAAGCTGCATTCACGAAGGACGAGGACGATGAAACTAGTCACACTATAAGAAAATAATTCAACCGCAACAAATAACGATATTTGTAACATCTATCCATGGATTTTCTTTATCCATTCAGTCATACTTGGGCGGCTGTGGCTGAGTGGTTAGAGCAGTCGTCCTCCAATGCAAAAGTTGGGGGTTCAGTCACACGCCGAAGTATCCCTGGGCAAGACACTGAACCCCTCACTGCCTCTGATGTGTGTCCCATCAGTGTATGAATGTGATAAAGCACTGATTAGTCTCTTTAGAATGATTTGTTCAATTATCTCTGTACAGATCTAGTAGAGTGTTGCATGAATGGGTAAATGAGGCACAGATTGTGTTGTAAAGCACTTTGAGTGTCTTGATAAGCTAAAGATGCTACATAAATACAGTCCATTTACTTGGAACGTTAGCGCAGATATGCTACGTAAAAGCACATAATTCTACTGCGCTTCATTCGAGCGCACAGATCAAAGTTTAGGCAAAGAAAATATGACAGCCGCATGGTATCTTGCCAGCTTTTTTAACGTAAAATAAAGCTTCAAACTGCCACGGCGACATCACACAACCTGTCGTCTCAGTCTGCCTGAACCTGCTCGTTTTGGGCCAAAGTGGTGTAGGCACAAACATACAGGAATATCAAACTGTACTCAGCCTCACCGCCAAATTGATGGGTGGTGTCTTGGACCTGCCCACAGTCACTGAAGTCCCCTGCAATTCCCCCAGAGTCTATTGTTGGTAACACAGACGAGCGTGCATGTGTGCACACAAACACACACTCACGCACACAAACACATGTGGCGTCCTAGTTTAACCTCATGCTGGAATTTACTTGAAATAACTACACATTTCAGTCGTAGTACCTAAGAAATAGCCGAGCACATGCAGTAAACAACATCTGCTTTAACTAATGCATTTTGTAAGTCTCACGTCGCTTCATTCGTCAGTGCTTCTTCCTGAACACTTTCCCGGCATTTGGGCGTCTTCATGTACTATGCTTTTACCATCCCCATGCCCGCACATTAAAAAAAAAAAAAAAAAAAACGAGTTCAACAAGTATGCAAAGCTAAAAAAAGAAAAAAAAAAGAAAAAGCATCTGGTTATCGAGGAAGACAGTCGGGGGTTGTTGTGAAGTCTTTAAACAAATGCCCAAAAAGTATGCATTACATGGCGGCAGGCAAGATTAAAATCAGCTTTTGACGAGATGCTGGGGAGGATGGGGGCGAGCAGACTGGTGTCAGAAGATTGACCAGGGCCTGAACAAAACAAAATGAAACTGAATCAGTCTGCAGGGGCACAAGTACTTCAAGGCTGTAGTTGGCTGAGGCTGCTGAACCCCTCAGTGAAACTCAGTTGTCAAGACAAGATGTCGCTTCACAAGGTTTCTCATAATAGCGTTCAATGTTGCAACTGTACCCTGGCAGACATCATCATGGTTGTTCATACGCAGTCAGCAAGCGATCTGATGGGGTGGGTTTCTGTGTAATTACTTTAACACCCCCTTAAGAAGCAGCTGTACATGATGTGCATATGTCTTCATCCTCTCATTTAACAAAGATGGGCAACAACGCCACTTAATTACCATCAAATACGCCCGTTGTTACAAAAAAACAACAATCCAGAGCGGTGGTGACAGAGTTAAAAAGTCAGCACGACTTGAATAAAATGTTAGCACAGTGCTTTATTTTATCGCTTGTATTCTGTGCTGCAATGACCTATTTGCCATTTTCCTTATCAGCAAGTGGGTCGAGAACTCTGAACTCTTGTCAAGCTCCTTGACTCTCACCCTCCTCCTCCTCCTCCTCACACCAACAACATGCAGGATTGTTTATTCCCTACGCTTGCATGTACTCCAACTGTAATATAATCTGAATGAACTTGTGCACATGCATTTGCACTGCTTTCCCAACAGGCAGACAATATTTTTGTTGGACCTTACTGCCGGTCAGCTCTGTTGCACATGTTTCTGGACAGAGCTACGGCGTTAACCAGGTAGGAAACTTGTGAGTAGCCCTAGTCATAAAGGCAAGCCCTTGCCTGATCCTAGACACCCCCCACCACCATCATCCTGTCCACCACCACCCTCTATTTTCAGCCCACAACTCAGCTTTGCATCTCCTCCTCTCATTGGCTTCGCAGCAGCTCACTCACCACACCTCCTCCAAGGGATAGGCTGACAGCTGGTTCCTTTCCTGGCTGGCCAAGGGCAAAGCACTCTGGGATGTAGAGTGCCGAAACCCATTTTCACCTGGTTTAAAGCACCAGCACAGGACTACAAGTCCCAGCTCTCTCTCTACCCACCACCCCCACTATCTCCAAGCTTGCTCTAACGTAAGCACTCAGGGCTGAATTATATACTCCAGTGTGTTGCTATCAGGCTGACAGGTATTAAAGTACAGAGCAGCCATCAGACAGGGCAGAGCTCTGTAGGAGGAACAGACACAACTGTTTCAGCTTCACCTCTCAGAGCAGTGCTCAAACATTAGACTCCACACTCTTGTGACTGTCAGACCCATTTGAAACTCCTGCCCTGAATTGACTCCTCTCCTAAACAGCTCAGTGCCATCCCAGCAGAGCACACGGCCTACACCACAGTGGGCATTTCAGCCCCCACTGTTCTGTAGAGTTGTTGCCATTGAATGTACCTTGCCCAGTCCCACAGTCTTCAGTTCCTCCTTTCCTTCGTTCGAGAGATCCCCCCCCCCACAGTCCCTTCTCCACCTCCTCCCCTAAGTGCTTCCACCTGCCAGAAAAGTTAATGTTCTGATCACATCCCATAAACTTTCTCTCTAGATCCCCCACAGCCAAAGAGCTCTACAGAGGAAGTGTTTTAAGATGATAAAAAAAAGAGGAAGCTTGACAAGGGACTGCTGATGCGACCCACCTCTCCTCTCCTCTCTTGCCAACCCCACCACCCTGCTCTCAGATGGGCCCCCTCCCTTATTCCTCCCTCTCTCCTCTCCTCCTCTGCCCTGCTCCCCCGCCTGCTGTGCTCGACAGGCCCAGGGCAGGCAGAAAGGGGGGGTGACAGGGTGCCTTTAGCTCACCTGCGATGGCCGTGGTGGTGCTTGTTGTGGGTCAGCTCAGCTCTCTGCTCTCCTCTCCGGAGCTCTCCTGTCACTGCCGTGCAGCTTAAAGCCCTGTATGCGCTAACCAAGCAGCAGCAGATCAACTCAATTCCCTTCCTGGTTTCTGGAGGGCAAAGAGGTCCCTCCCTTTCTCTGCCTCTCTCACACACACAGTGCACTCACACTCTCTCTCTTAAAGCCACAGCATGCACCCTGTCTCTTCTCGCCCCCCTGTCAGGCAAAAGTAAAATGAAAATATCTCTGCATTTTTAAAAAACAGACAGTTGAACGAGCCATAAACGGACTCAGGCACAGCACAAATCATTAACCCGTGCACGGCTACAAGCTGACACTCTGTCAGCTGACACATGCGCCTGTGCTCCGAGGTTTAATTCAGCTGTAACTCTGTTCTCACCCGTCTCATCTCTCTTTTTCCTTTTCTATGTAAGTTGCACCCACCCATCCTATTGCCTGAGGTCATGGTGTCCCACCCCAAAAAGCAAGTTTTGGCACATTCCAGCACATACAGTAAGGGGCTGCCAGCGGGGGGGGGGGGGGGGGGGGGGGGGGGGGGGGGGGGGGGGGGGGGGGGGGGGGGGGGGGGGGG
>JARVGS010000979.1:27030392-27040760 GCA_031762315.1 Hypsolebias antenori | reverse complement strand
TTTGATCTGTCATCTATGTTCTATTACGAATAAAATATTGACATTTGCCATCTCCACATCAATGCATTCAGTTTTTATTCACAATTTGTTTAGTGTCCCAACTTTTTTGGAATCCGGTTTGTATATTTTTGTAAACATTTGTGTAGATATTAAAAATTTCTTTTAAAACCTGTTACTTTCTTTTACTTTACAATTTTTCCTCATTCTCTGCACTTTGTTTACCCTACAGGTGTACAATCATCTTGATGGTAGTAAATCTTTGAAGTTGGGTGATTTTGGCTTGGCTACGGTTGTTAATGGTCCTCTCTATGCTGTCTGTGGAACACCAACCTATGTGGCACCAGAGATTATTGCTGAAACAGGGTAAGGTTCAATGGAAATCTGGGGGAGAAACAAAATCGGTAGCTGATTTAAAAAAAATCAAAATTAAAAAAAGGCATGTAAAGGGACGTTCTATTTAGAGAAGTTTTTAGTTTTTAAATCTGTTTTTTGTTTCTTGAAGATATGGGCTCAAAGTGGACATTTGGGCAGCTGGTGTCATCACGTACATTCTACTTTGTGGATTTCCTCCCTTCCGTGGGTATGTTATTTTAGTTTACATTATAAATTTTTTATTATTTATTTATTTATTTATTTATTTATTTATTTATTTATTTATTTAACCTGAATTGAACTTAATTAAATCATTAACTAGTTGTTTATTATATCACTCTGTAGACTATTGCTGTACAGTAACTCTTTTTTTAAGTTGATATTTTCCTTTTTTTCAGTACTGGAGAAGACCAGGAGGACCTTTTCAAACAAATTTTGAAGGGCCAGCTTGTTTTTCCAGCACCATACTGGGACAATGTCTCTGACTCTGCCAAGGTTGTGTGCTACCATCTACCATTATTATTTTTCAAATTAAGAACCACAGTTTAATCAGATTAGAGGGTGGTATTTATATTATTTAGAATGGTTAATGAGTAACTCATCCATCTTTAGGCTCTGATCAGTGGGATGCTGCAGGTAGTGATAGATCAAAGATACACAGCTATACAAGTGCTCGATCACCACTGGGTCAATGTAAGTTCATCATATTACTTTAAATCATTAACCAGTTGGTAAAGATTATTAAAAAAATCATGCAATGCATCAGATGGAGTTGCTAAAGTACTGCTGTTTTAATTTTCCAGGGTGATGGACTTTTAGAGAAAGAGCATCAACTTCCAGTTGCAGGAAAAATTAAGAAACATTTCAACTTTGGACCGAAACTCAACAGCACTTCAGCAGGAGTGTCAGTAATTACAGTAAGCACTGATCTGTACTCCACCAAACAGTGACACCACATGCAATTCAGCTTTAATATGGCACTTTTTTGTTGTTTTTAATGCTTTGTCATTCAAAAAAGAAAAGCTTTAAATTCCTACCATCTTAATTATGAAGCTGCTGCTTGTATTCTGAAAAAAAGGCTGTTTTGTACTTTGGATGCTATTTTTAAACATTCATATTTGCTGGAGTTGTCTCCTTTTACAAACTTTTACTTTTTTAAAAAAAAAATTTTACAAAGCAAATAATAATTAGCTTCTCTTTTTAATTTATGGCAACTTCCCAGCATTCTTCTGTTTGTACGATGCAACCAGATTTTATTTATTTATTTATTTATTTTTTACCTGTTCTTTCCCATCTGAGTCTTCCTGTTTGCTCTGGCCTGCCATCGTAGACTGTCAGCACTGGTGTTTGGAGATCTTTCACTTCACTTGGTTACATATATTCATTAGATGACGAAGATGGAACCTTAATGCCATTGTTTCAGAGATTGGCTAACTGCATAGCAAGCATTGCTAACAAAGAAGGGGAGTTGAAATGAATAGCATAACTGGATTTTTACTAATTTTATCACTGAAAAGCACTTTAATGTCAGTATTCATTTGAAAATATTTTACAGTATACAAAATGTCAGCTGATTGTTGCATGTCGTTATTCTACCAGTGTCATAGAAGTGCTCAAAAGTGTAAGCACTTTATTGATAAGGTCATTACTATTTTGAGTTCGTGATTCTCTGAGTTGCATTCATTTCCCTCTGCCCAGCTGGACCAAGACCTAACCTTCAAGAAGTCATGGTCTTTGGACCAAAACCAGCATCCAGGATTATACTGGATAAGGTATGACACAGCAAAGTGCTAAAGTGCAGTGAGTGCTTCCAATGCAAAGTGCTGGCAGTCTCCATTTCCCATCCTCCAAGGGTTTGACCCATCGTCCATCAGCTGAGGGTTTTTTTTTCCCATTGTGCCTCATCAATTTATTACATTCTCACTAGTGCTACTGTACTTTTATCTTTATTTTCTGTGCAGTGTAAGTTGATAGTCACTTTTGCAAAGTTTTTTTTTTTTTTTTTTTTATAATGCAAGCTGTATTTGATAGTTCTTATCACATACTGAGCAACAGACTTTCTTTTCTTTTGTAAGCCGTCTAAAAAAAGTGATTCAAAACGACTCACTAGTCGTGACCTAAAAGTGGGTTGTGAACCCATTTTTAGTGGGTTATGAGCATTTGTCAGGGCACGAATTAAATAAAAATTAACCAATGCTGTCAGTGAGGCTACAAGGAGCAGAGGTCACAAAGGTGCAGGACTTCAAGTATTTGTCCAGGAAAATGGGGAGTGCGGTAAAGAGGTGAAAAAAAGTCCAGGCAGGATGGAGTATGGAGAAAAGTTTCAAGAGTAATTTGCGACAAAAGGTTGTCGACAAATGTCAAAGGAAAAGCTCACAAGACCGTTGTGAGACCAGCTGTATGGTCTGGAGACACTGGCATTGGCAAAAATACAGGAGAAAGAACTGGAAGTGGTGGAAATTAAGATCATGAGGTTCTCTTTAGGAGTGACAAGGATGGATAAGATTAGGAATGAGATCATCAGAGGTACAGCGCATGTTGAACAACTGGGAGATAAAGTTAGGGAGGCCAGACTGAGATGGTTTGGACATGTCCAGAGGAGGGACAGTGGGTATATTGGTAGAAGGATGTTAGAAATGGAGCTGCCAGGAAAAAGACAAAGAGGAGATATGTGGATGCAGTTAGAGAAGACATGGAGGTAGTTGGAGTGAGGACAGAGGATGCAGAGGACAGAATGAGGTGGAGGAGGGTGACTCGCTGTGGAGACCCTAGAAGAGGGAAAAGCCAAAAGAAGATTTTAAAAGTGTCTCACATAATCTCTGAAAACCGCAAGAGAATATCTCAGCTGACATTTGAAAACACATTTTTAGAGATCCTACAAGTTCGAACTTGCTTGAGTTGCTGCAGGAGTCTGTAAAAGGATAACTTATTTTATCTCCTCTTGACAAAGGTTTCAATCAACTCATGGATTTTTCAAGTAGGTTTAGAGTTTTCTCATCATTTAAGTTGGTTTAGGTTTGTTAAGTTAGGGAAGTGGTCAAAACATGCAACGAGCCAGACATGACTTAGTGGAAAAATGAACATAATACAACAAACTATGCGGCTGAAGCACTGCCAGTAAACCACCTCATATACAACGCCTGCATACTTACCTCCTCATTTTTTCTTTCTCTTTACAAAAGTACAAGTCAAGATTTATGATTTAAGCAATTTGCGGATACATATTTTTCAGTTTCTGTTAAATCTTTGTTAAGATTTGGTGCTGGACCACTCTACACATTTACAATTCATGTTTTAAGGTCACCAAAAGCTGCAGACGAGCTTGTGCTAAAATAAAAAAGTAAGAATTGATCTTTGAGTCAAGTGGGTTTCTTTGCACGTTTTCCTCAAGAAACATTTATGTGGAAGTTGTAACTAAACTCCAAACACCTGGATCATCATCTGTCAAGCCCTCACGTTTCACTTGAAGCACAGAACACTTGCACAAAAATCTTCACCTTTCGGGCCATGACCAAACTCGAGGGTTTGTGGCGGACCTTGTTGACCACTCCTCCGTTTCCGGCGCCCAGCTCACAAATCGGGTCAAAATCTTCATCTTTCAGCTCCCCAACCTGGGCTTTCTGGGTGAGGAACGCTTCTAGACGTTTCCGTTGCTGTTCATCGAGGTCCAGCTCGCCCAGCTTCTTTTGTAAGGCCTCAAGGTTGGCTCTTAGGGGAAGACACAGAACATACGGATATATGAAGACAAGGTAACTTACACACCTGAGAGGTAATGTTGAACAGTGTTGTACATAGAAATATACGTAAACTGGCCAAACAACCAAAACATTTGCTGAGTATGACAGTCATTTTGACTCAGAATGACAGCTCTTACTCTGATGCAGCATCAATGGTGTTGGAGGTGGCCTGTCCCTCCCCAATGGGCGTAATGTTCAAAGGAACTGGTCTTCTCTTTGGAGCCATGATTGCAAAAATCAAACTAAACCACCGCCTCGGTAAAACACTATTTAATTAAGCAGGGCAGCTGTTTATATAAACTGCCCGTGTTCAAAAAAAGTCCCTTAAGAAAGAAAGAAAAAAAGCAACAGGATCCGCTCGATGGCAGCTAGTAACTTGGCTAGTTGACGTTAGCAAGTTAACACACTTTTTGTAGCATGTCAGTTCGCTGATATGGTCAAATGTAGCATTCCGATATGCCTTACAAAAGTCGGATAGTTTTTCCAGTTCATCTATAAACTCCAGAAGGCGACAGCTTTCTGTTTTCTTCCGCTCCTGCTCGGTTTTCTACCTGCTGCTGCTGCTAGCCGCTAGCCATTAGCCACCTAGCTGCTCCCGCTAGCCTCAGTGAAAACCTGCGTCTTTCAGCCGTGCAGCGACCCTCGTCCCCGAGCTCACACGACGCGACAAGCCCAGGTACGCCAAGAGACTTCTCGGTGGACCTCTCTAAAAGAAAACTCCTTTAAGGTTTGTCGCTTAGGCTGTGCGAGACTTTGCGCTGGTTTCAATTCAATACAGGAAGCAGCACAGCAGCTGCCTACAGCGTCAGCCTGTGACGCCCAGCCCTGCATAAATACCGCGAGACTGAAACTGGGACCAGTTCATTAGGGAAGTAAAATAATCTTATGGAGGATGTATGTGTATGGTTCGTGATAATATTCTTGGTGTATTTTTATAATAATGTAAAAACCAGCTCAGCTGTTTATATATATATTTTTAATGCATTTATTGTTCGTACTCGTGACGTGTTTCTGCCCCCTACTGGCAGTATGGGGAACTGCACGCCATAAAGAAATGCCAAATTTACGATTTCTTTAGAAATATTCGTTATCTTAGTCAAAAGATTTTTGAAAAGCATATTTTAACTTATGTTACACTGTGCTTAATTAAAAAAAACGTAACTTTACCAGATTTTATCTACATATGGCAAAATACATTTCTGCCACCTACTGAGCACAAGGGGAACTGACAGGTTTCAGTGTTCCTACTGTCTTGTAAAAAACATATTTAATGGAAAAACAACAAATTATGCATGTTTTATTACCAAAGATGTAATCTAAGTACAAATATATTGTTGGCAAGTTTTTATTTGTACTGAACACAACCTTTATTTGTTAAGACATACCCACTGCCATGCAAAGGTGTATTACCGGTAAATCACTGAAGCTTGATCGTCAACCTAAAATCCAAAATTTCTAGTTGATGTGAAGCAGCTTCAGTAGTGCTAATGTATAGTATCTGAACATGTGCTTTAGTGTAAAGTACATTTAGTTTCTAATGCATACTGTCCAAATCTCAAGTGTCTGCCAAATGTTTTTATGATGCACTGTATGTAAATATCGAATAGTATGCATTTATCTGAAAGGCACAACATATTTGACCTGCTTCAGTGTAGTTTCAGAAAAAACCCCATAGGATTCAAAGACCAGGAACACACTCTTGGAGGAAAATACCTTTGTGATAAAAGTTCTGCAGAAGGACGACTTTAAAATAATGGACGGCCATACAAGTTTTAAAGAACAGATTTTATTTAAACACATCAATAACAGCTTTTAGAATACGATCATTTCAAATTTTACAGTTTCATCCTCAACAGGCATCAAACGTCTCCCCAAATCTCAGTAGTTACGTCCTTCCACTGGATACAGGACATAACGTACCCCTGAAACAGGTCCTCCCAGTTCTCAGTGGCGTCAGAGTTCGGTGATGCTGCGCTCAGCTCTTTATGTCTGTTTGCCTAGAAGAACTGGAGGCAATTCAAAGCCTAATAAAATATTTAAATTTATTGTCTAAATAACATAAAGAACACAAAACATGTACATCATGGATCGAAAGCCTCTGCCCATGCTACCTTATGAATTATCAGAATGTCACTATGGAAATAAAATAAAAAAAGACCAGCTCTTCAGCTCTCTTCAGCCTCCTCCTCCTCATCACCTGCTTCTGGCTCAGTCCTACAGTAGCAACCCGCACCACCTCATCTTTAACCACAAGGCCGTTACAAGTTCAGGATAACCACTCAAAAAATGACTTTCTACATCTAGCAAATAAAAAATGTTCTCTTCATATGTATAACATTTACTTACAAAAAACAAACTACCAAATGAAAAGACAGTTTTAAGAGGTTTTTCATTTTTAATTTGCTTGAAAGAGATTCACGTAGAATATATTTTTAGGGACTTATATCAGTTTTGTAAAGAGCCACCAGCTGGTGTGATTACCTAAATGTTTCCCTCTGAATTAATTTCATGTTCTGTCAAAAGGATGAAAATGGAAGACAAGATTTTGCTTTTTTCTTTTTCCCAGTGGTGAACAGTGAAGCCACAGATAAATGTATAAATATTTGTAAATCTAAATAAAGGACACCTGAATTTTTCTGAATTATAACCACAAGCACCAAACCCTGCAGACCGTCATCTACTGAACAGTGGAGCAGGACCTCTCATGTAATATCTGATTATTTTACACAAAATATAACATGCCCATGGATTCATGAATCATTGTGTAGCACAAGGACCTTTTAAATAATAACCATTTCAAAGTACTAAATGTAAGCACAACTCTAGAGGGGGGAAGGCGATACATGAAACAAATCTGAAACCTGCACCTTCAGCCTGAGTATCTTAATTTGAGGAGCAGCCTTCAGATATTTAAGAGAACGATGCAGATTTAGAGGATTATGAGGAAATTAATTTTATTCCAGGAAACAGACATGACTACATTGTTAGAAGTCTGAGAGGGCTGATGCTGAAAGCCAAGCAGGATCATCTGTAATCTAAATGAGTTTAAATGTTATGTAGCTGTGTGCAGCAGCTGAACACCTCAAAAAAAAAGCCCAGCTTTGACCCAGGTTGGACTGAGCGGGAAGGAGAAAATAAAAAGGGCAGAGTTCATTAACAGCAGAGCCACAAGCCTGGATCGACTGTATGTCAACACACAAATCCTAGCAGCGGAGGCGCCCCGATTTGGAAAATTACTATAGCTGGAGCAGCAGCCAAATGTTAAGAAATTTACCACAGAAACTCTTAAAACTGTTATAAAAGATACCAGCACTTTTACATTCTGCTGTGTTCAACTGTTCTGAGTCAGAAATCTAGAAATATACAGCATGAGTGAGTCAACAGGGCCAGCTCAGCCGAAACAACGAGCTCTGATTTCCTCCACTTTGTTTCCCGTCAGCAGGTTTCTAAAACATTTCTGCTTTGGCACAGAGTCCTTACAGCATTTCTGATGGGTTATACTCATTTTGAATTTATTATTCCCAACGAATCTTTGAGATTTGCAGTAAAGTTTTGCTGGATGGCACATTTCCTCTCCCAGTTATTTTACAATAGCTGTTAGCCTGGTAATCCACCCAGCAGCTCCCTACCACCAGTTTTATGCTGTTGTTGCAAACATCTGCACAGAGGAAAGAAACTAAAGTATGTTTTGAAAAAAAAAAAATAAATCTCCAGTGTAAAACAGGAACCTGAAAGACTCTATTCATCCGTCCTCCTGCCTTTCAACGCTATTCCCTGGTCAGTCTGCCAAGTTTTTATGACTGAGGTAGGTTCTCTTTATCCAAGGACAAAACAAAATTAAAAGAACCCAAAATGTAATTTTTTAAACATCTATCACACTTGAGATATTTCTGCCAGGCCCTTCCAAATGACTCATCTTCTTGTTTTTTACTATTTCACCTTCACCTTAAATCTAATCTTGTCAGACGAAAATCAGATGTGAACACTAACCTGTGGCTAAAAGAGCTTGTAGTTGAAGTCTACACAAATAAAATACGGACAGAGGGAATCGTCTGGAAAGAGTAAGAAATGGAGGAGGTGGTGGTGGGGCGCTGTATCCAGTCAGCCTCTTTAAAAGAGGCAGGTGGTACTCACTGCGAGGCGCCGACTGGCCAAAAAAGAGCTGCTTCCAGAAACGTGCGGTGAACAGAGACAATCCTTGTCACTCTAAGCTGAAGAGTCATCGATGGAGCATATCTGAGTGTTGGTGTCGTCTGGATTTATTCTAGAGCTGCTAAAAAGGCTCTGATGTTTGAGGAGTGGGGAGGGCTGTTGCATCTAGGGGGTTACCATGTCCTCGGGTTCGTGAAGTCCCCTGCAGCTCTGCGAGTCAGTTTGTGAGGGGACAGAGCTGCAGGGTCAGTAGGCAGTGACCAGGTCCTTGTCGAAGTTGTATCGACCTCTCTTAGGGGTGGGACTGTCGGTGCTGTCCTCAGTGTCCTCACTGTCCCCTCCAGCCCCTCCTCCCTCCTCCTCAGAGGAGGAGTCTAGAGTCAGATCTACCACTGCACCTCCTCCCGGTGCCCCTGTGGGTCCTGCCGCGACTGCAGTCGCCCCCAGTGAACTGCTTCCAGATCTGCCTGTCAGACTGGTGCTGCTGTGGGCTGGTGAATGTCCGTTTGCTTCAGGAATGCCTGCAGGAAGAACTACCGTTTTTAAAAATATATATCTTTACAAAACTTTAATTCTATTGAAGCACAGTCCCACATTTAGGATGAGAAGGTTTGACTCTTACATATATCAACAACAGAGTACTCTGGTGTGTTGCTGCGTTCTCTTTCCCTCTCCCTCTCCTTCTCATCTTTGATGGGTCGCCAGGAGCCATCTGTTAAGTACTCGATCTCCTCGATGTCCTCACTTGTCTCTTTCAGGATCTCCGATAATAACCTGAAACACACAGAGCTTGTCTAAGACGCCTCCAAAAAAATCAGGTACAAATGAAAAGAGAAAAGAAACCAAAGTACCGGTAGTCAATTAAAGACAAGAGTTTCTCAACAGTTCACTCAAAGAATGCAAATAACTGCACAGTCCAAGTGAATGCTTTACATCCTGATGCATGCTCAATGCTTTTTGTTTCTGAGAAAGTGAAAGGAGTGCAAGCGAGAGTTTAGGTCTTAGAATTTGTGGGAAATTATACATTTGAGTTGTTGTGGATCAAATATTCACCCTGAAACATTTTATTTTTTTTACAGAATGAAGTTCAGGCGGATCACTTTTTCCCTTAACTTTCCTAAAAAAAGTGCTACTGTGTCAACTTTTACTCATAAGGTTTAGAAAAACTTGATTATGAACAATGGTCTTAAAGTCACATTTCACTCAGCTTGAGGTCCAGACTATTCATGCAGGATTAGTTTTACCTAGGGGCCACAGGTAATAAACAAATTACTCCCCAACGTCTGATTTTTATGTGGCGCATTCACACGGGATAACCAAACCCTGAGATTTAGCTGAAATTTACAGACATCTTCTGGATGTGATGTTAACGCGCTGCGTTGTCACGACCGGGCCGGTCCATATAATGTGTTTAATGTCTGGGCCGGTCTCAGGCTTTGATGTGGTTTTATGAATCAGCACAAAGAAAACTCAAGAATGCACAATATAAAATTATGTTTATCTACTTGTTGAGGAGGAGGCAGGTCCGACGGGATGGTTTAAGAGGTTAAAAAAAAAAAAAAGCCACGTTAAGCTCGGATAGACAGCTGTCACCGGCGTGCACGTCCGCTGACCCGAAGGTTGAAATGGACTTGCGACCTGTCCAGGGTGTCCCCCACCTCCCGCACAGTGATGGCTGGACATGGACACATGAGACCCCTGCTACCCGAAAAGGAACAAGCGGGTAAATATAATGGATAGATGGGTCAGCTGATCACGCGTGCGTCTCCACACCTGCCGTCATCTGCGGTGAAGGCAGTAGCAGCATCTACGAAAAGCCGAAGCGAGCAGCGCGTTCATTTAAAATAGTTTTGTTCTATATTTTTCCAAATTATTTTGCTTAAACAAAAATGCCTCATTACGTATAGGGATGCACCAATCCGATACCTAAATCTGGATATCGGCTGATACAGAGACTTTCCGCATATCATCAGTGATTGATATCATGAGTTTACGAGGATGTAATAATCTCTCAAGTACAATGTGTACATATATATTCATGCATGTCCAAAAAGGCAACTTGAGGTAAGTTTTATTAATGTTGGATAAGTTTCAAAGTTACAATTAA
>JARVGS010000979.1:26990209-27005393 GCA_031762315.1 Hypsolebias antenori | reverse complement strand
AGGTGGGACAGTCTCACCGCTACATATGGGGATGATAACAACTAATAACAACCATTTAATGGACTGATAACGTTTGAAGCCGCTCACCAAAATCAATTAAAATGTTTATTTCTTTGGCTGTGTTCTGTGTTTAAATCAGGTCTCTCTTGTAAACGAGTCCTCGAGGCGCTCAATGAGACTAACCTGTATAAATAAAGGTTGAATGCATGAACAGATCAAATGTTTTTTTTTTTTTGTGTGTGCCTCAGTCCATTTGCAATGAGCTTTGGTCCAGAGAAAACGAGAACATTTCTTAATGGTGTTCACACACGGCTTCTTCTCAAGATATAACTTTGTCAGATGGCACGTGAACCGTGTTCTAAAACAATGATTTGTGAAAGTGTTGCTGGACCATGCCGTGATGTCCGAATTAGATCTATTTAATGGTGTGCTGCTTGAAGAGCCAAAAATGATGAGCATCAAATATTGACATTTGGTCTTGTCCTTTGTGCGCAGAGGTTTTTGCAGACCTCCGCCCATCTTTACTTCTAAGAGAATCAGTTTCTCTAAAATGCTGTTTTTAGTCCTTTTTGCTGACCTGTCACTATTTAAAACAAATAATTAAGCTGATAAATCAGCTGTTTCTTATTGTCTCCACTTTTAAAGTTTTATGCTGCCCCGGTCTAACTTTCTTGAGATGTGTCGCTGCCATAAGATTTAAAATTACCTTATCTAAAAATAAAATAAAAAAATGAAAAAAAAAAAAATCCTGATGCATGCTCAATTAAAAAAAAAGTATGGTAATTGAAAAATTGAGTGAGTTATTTACTTGTTTTGTTATTTACAGGAAATGTTTATTTGAATTGTCTATTACATCAATAAGGAGGCGATTTAATAAGATTTTTCTTCATCTGCTACCTTTCATTTCATATATATTTTTTCCTAATTACATATGTGTTAATTGTTATGTATTTCATTATTATAAAATGAATAAGAAATGAATAAAATAAATAAATAAAATAATCCCGACAATGTTCAGTCAGGTCGTCTAGTTTCTTTTTTTGGTTGAGAGACGTTTCACCCTCCATCTGAAGGACTCCATCAGTCTGAGGAGTCACAAACAAACTGTTTTCCTCACTAAACAGTGCACTCCTACAGTGGACCAACCAATTTGCTGGTGATAGGGGATAGAACCAGCAACCTATAGTTGGTCCACTGTGTACTGCTTAGTGGGGAAAACAGTTTGTGACCCCTCAGACTGATGAAGACCTGCAGATGAAGGGGTGAAACGTCTCTCAACAACAAAATAAACTGTCCAGACGACCTGACTGACCAATGATGGATTATTATTTTTTTAACCTGGATTACTGAGCATGAACTTTGATTTGTTAAACAAACAAACCGCACTAAAATGTTTTAGTTCCAGTATTTGGTGTGTTTATTATTTTCCATTGCTAATAAAAAAAAATGGGTTTCAATCACTGCATTTTGTTTTAATTTTTCTTTACACTATAACATATTGTATTTTTTTCTCTTGTCTGTCAAGAATAACAAAAAAAAAGAGGTCAAACAGCTGCTAAATCCCATCACTTATTGTACCGTGTGTCTGCACATGATGTAATCCCTCTGGTCTCTGCAGGCTCCGCGGCTTTCCTCCTGCAGACAATCACCGTGGCAGTGGATTCTCCTCGGCTCTTTGGAGAGCTGCAGGGTAGCGAGTGTCAATAGAAGTGGAGTGTGTGAATGTGAGAGATGATAGACTGAGGTTAAGAGGTGTCAACACAGGAGAGAGGGCTCAAGGACTCTTCACTCTGGCACTCTCCTCAACCCCTCCTCTGATTAAGCGCTCTAAGGATGCCACCGAGACACATGCACCTCACACAGAAACACACACACCGCTCTCCTCACAAATCTTTTACCTCAAAGTCGTGCACTTGTTGGCGAGGCCACATTTCATCCAAAATGTGTCGACGTGTCAGCTCTGAGGTGTGGAAAAACCTGAAGATGTGTTTGTTCGCAGGCGCAGGAGCTCTCTGAAAGGTTCTGGCAGTCGGCGATGGATTTGTTGCACCTCTGATGTGCTGTGTATGTTCAGCCAGGTGTAAGACACGGCAGTGCCGTCCCACAGGGCTTTGCAGCTGTCGGGTACTGTGGTGCAACATGGACGCTGCAGAACACACACAGACGCCCATCATCGCCCGCCGCTACGCATCAGCCGGGCTGTTTCTGTGACATCATCACAACACTCGTCTAAACCAGGACGAGGAAACAGGCAACGCTGCACGTGTGCTGTTCAACAGTCGTCTGTTTCCATCTTTGGATGTTCATAAATTACAAAACTATTTACGGAGAAACAAAAACTTTTTGTCAAAATGTTGACATCCAGCCAATGAGACGGATTTAAATCGAGAACTGAGGTTTCATTTGCAATAAACTGCATTAAATCTGGGTCCTGTCATTTGAACACAAGTTCAAAAGGAGATTTATGGGTGTTTTATTGAGACAATAATTCAGGGTGGCATTTGTAGAATATACAGTGACAATTATGGGTGATTTAGTTTGATATAAAACCAGCTTCGCAATTTTTTTTTTAGGCGTTGGGATTTATTTTGTAGCACTTTTAGTTGAGAAATGGACCCATAATAAAGTTATAGTGGGGTTGAGTTCACATGGCTGATGCCCAAAAACAATAATGTTTTGACTCACGTCCGTATCTGTTTGTCTGTTTGTTAGCAAAATATTTCATGAGACACTGAACAAATATGACAGAAACTTTTTAAAAGTAATCAGTAAATCTACAGCTGATTAACTTTTGGAATCAACTTGCTGCCAAACAGCATGAAAAACACAAAGAGTTCTTCTTCTTCTTCTTGCTCACAAATATCAACCAAAACCTTTGTTACGGTAGTTGAGTTTAATCCCCAACATACGTTTGAGCATTAACAAATGGTACAAGGCCTTGGTTGGAAATTTTTTTCCACAGTCAACTCTGTCTGCCTGTTAGCAAAATCTCTCATGAATGACTGGACAACAGTCAGGAAATAATCACCGCTGCACCTCCACAGTTGGGTAAGTTATTAAAACTGATTAAAAGTGCTACTCATTGTGCAAGATCTTTGCATTAAAACAAAACAAAAACAAAAACAAAAAACACTTACAATTCAAGTCCACCCTGTATTTTGTTAGCAAAATATCTCATGAACCATCACATGGGTTTTAAATAAATTGTCAGTGATTTGCTTTTCTAACTGAATAATAAGTCTTATACATTCAGGATGGTTCCCACAGCTAAGTGGCATTAGCTACACACACATGATCATTGCACAGCTACTGAGCTAAAGTTTGTCGTGGGAGTAGCTGAGAGTCATTTTCAACACTGAGTGTGACATCTCCCAGTGTTGCATGATTGAGCAAAATGTGATTATCAAGAGGTGATACGTCACTTTGTAATTTTTAGGATTATTTTAGCCTATAGGCATGACGGACTGCAGGTCATATTTACCAGAAACAGACCTTCAGTTCAATCACAGTTTTAATCATTTTCCACACAAATTAAAGCCACAGAGTACTTAAAGATCAGCCTCCACCAGTAATTCTAATGTTATTTTCAGTTATTCACTGTTTAGTCTCTGCACGTCACAGTTGTTGCAGTGTTTACCCTCCCGAGGAGTGACTTCAGCTCCTCTTGCCCTCTGGCCCTGCTGATAGAAAGCCTTCTGCCGCTTATACATCTGCTGATTGGAGTGTTGCGTTATTTCTTTAGTAAATTCTGTGTATCTGCGGTTGGGCTGCCTTTCTATCTCTCAGTAAGCAAAGCTTGACGTATTGATCTTCTGATGGTGTGGTCGCGTTTGGTCTGCAGGATCATGCTTTGGATGCAGCGGAGCCAGTTTCCACAGAGTGTGTCAGCTCGAAGCACTGCTCTGTTAAAAACCTGCTGTCTGGATGGTTTCATCTCTTTATATTTATATTTGATAAATGGTCTGACTTTGTTCTGACAGTGCTGGTTTGAAACAAAATATGGTTGCTTTGGTAATATATGTGTCTCCATAGAGGTTTGCGTGCACGTGCTTCTGTAAAACAGAAAAAAACTTAAATCTAGAAACTGAGAAAGAGATGCTGAAGATTTTTGCCAGCGCAGTTCTGTGGAAGGTTTTGAACAAAAACGATCCTGCTTGACGAAGATAGTGATCCACAGTGTATTAATTGTTCATAACCTTTTTAACAGAACCCCACTGTAAACAATCCCAGCTGATTATTATGTTAGCTTAGTGAATTAATTCATTTCTTGCATTAACAACCCTGTCTGTGAACATCTGCAAACCAGCTGTTGTTTGAAAAAACAGCAATTAGCGTCTCCTTTGTTTTCTTCTGTTTAATCGCAAATCCCCACCCCCAATAAATAAATAAATAAATAAATAAATAAAATAACCCAGAACAGTCTGGATTATTTCCAGACTTATGAACTCGTCGTCTTCTGAGCTGTAAAATGTTAAATGCTGTATGAAATTGTTTTGTTGAAACTATCTGGGTCCCCCTAAAAGAAATTCATCCATGGCTTGTAGCATATTATGTCAGATTTTAAACTGCGCTTACAACCTGGTATTAATAAACTACATAGTGAATTTCATAGTCAATCAGCTAGATCACAGCTTTCCTCTTTGCTTCAATTATAAGACTTAACATTTAGCTTTTTAACTGGTTTACGTCTGATTTTGTCTCAGCGTGGTGGATTTTCTGCATCAATGACTCAATAATCAAACGAGCCGGCTGCATTTAAAGGAATAACAAGAAACAGGAAGTATTCAGGGCGTCTGATGAAGTTGTGACTTCTGTTCAAACAAACGAGAAGTGAATATTTGCCAACATTTGCTTGGCTGGGCATCAGAAAGAGTCTGATAAAGTGACATGAAATGAACCGTCCTCCACTGTCAGTAGCTGAAACACATTTAAATTCACAAGTTGGACACATGTTTTAGTTACCATAAAATGATGTTATATAATAATCACAAACAAAACCACAAAATGTTCTTGGATAAGAGATATAAAGCTATATTCTTGTACAATGCTGGTAGTTTTCTGAGCCTCATGCAATGATTTCAACCACAGTGTTATCTGCAGGGTCACCTGAAGGTCATTTGAGATATTTTCTTTGATTACGTGGACGTTCTGAGATTATGAGGAAGCCATAAATAATTACATTATTCTTTCAAATTAAAATTACCATTGTGGCCTTTGGTCTATCTTTATTTACTGATTGAATCATTAAGTTGTGAGGTATTTACATTTTTTTGTTTATTAGTTTGTTTTTTCTTCCTATCTTTGTCTAAACAACTTTAGCTTTTAGCTGATATCAAATTTAAAACAGTGGTGTATTTCTAAATAATAATAATAATTCAAAAAACTCACAATGATTTATTTTGTGATATTATCTGTCTTTTACTGCTATTTACACAACACCTTGAAAACAGGTTTGTGCATCACGTCGTCATATCTGACTCCAGCAGAAAGTAAACAACTTCAGAGAATTTGACTTTATCTGCAAAGGACTTTGCTGAACCATTGCTTCACTGAAACAAAATTGTATATTTCTTCTCATGTCACATGCCAGATTTTGTACTTTAGAGATTGTAACTCCTCAATTTTTCCTAAACTTGTTTTTTTTTTAAGGCCTGCAACAAATTTAAACAACAAACTTTTCATGTAATCTTTTCGCACACATCATCTTACAGCAAAATTATTTCAGTCCAAGGTGTTGAACAACTCAATCACTTAAAACAAACACAAACCTACTCTTTTCAGATTTCTGGATTCAGTCAACCTTTATTTAGACAGGTTAATCCCATTGAGCCTCAGGGACTCATTTACAAGAGAGAACTGATTTTAACAGAGCGACGACGACAATAGACAGTCGTAAAGGATGCATGCAAAACTGAGAATAACAATTGAAAATAAAATTATAGTAACAAAAAAAAAACAGCTGGGTTGTAAGGTGATGTAGAAAACTAAAAACAGGAACACGTCCCATCAGATGTCTGGATAATCTTTATTTCTATTTAAATAAAAATCCTGTGTAAAAACAAGAGTTTTAAAAGTGAAGGCATGATTCAAAGTGCACAGTCTGAAAACTTATATCATGCATTTATCTTTCTTGCTGCTAAAACTCACTCTATAGTTTCTCCTGTATGCAGTGCATGTGTTAAATGTTGTGTTTTGACATAAGCACATAGCCCAAATCAGAAAGAGTGACAGTTCACAGAAAATATCATTATTATTTTTTATTTTTTGGCTGTTTAGCTCTTTCACAGAGACGCCATTCCAACGAAGGTGACCGGATGCATCTGTCACAGCTAATGCCACACTATCAGATAAATGGTGGCGTCGACAAGCGGATACAAAACCCCATTTATGGACAAACTTCCCACACGTGTAGCTACAAAACAGAAGGTGTTGATTAGTCTGAACGTTTTATCTCAAAATGGAAACGTTGGAGCAAGCTCACAAAAAGCTGCTGCCTCAAAACCACCAGTAATAGCTTGTATAGTTTTGCAGCTTCACGTTGCTCCTTCACTACTGATTGGAAAGTAATTCATTTTGCCACCTATGGTGTAATAACATGCATACATGGGAATACAGTGTAATATTGATTCAGGACAGGGAGGCGCTCCGTAACAAAAGCTCTCTTTGTGCATCTTATTGTGCTTCTTTATGTGCAAGAAACAAAATCCCGTTTGGTTGTTTCGGGACTTTTTGGGGTGACGTTAGTGTGCAGTGTTCAGCCATGCTTGTGACTCGCCTGCTCTCCATCACTCCTTCACACAAAAGCAAAATGGCTGTTCTCGAGTGACCCGACAAAACTGTGCAGAAATGGAGATATAATGCACCCCGTGTGGGCTATAGATTGCAGAGTGCGAGAGCTCTGCATGCGTCAATACCTAAATGAAGAAAGATGCTGATATGGACACAGACGTATGACTCATATCTGTAAGAGTTGACGTGCAGGCAGCTCCATGAATCTTAATAATCAGAGTTGAGAATCAAGCGGTGTTGCCAAGATATATCAGCGTAATGGCGCTGGAGTATTTAAAACAAACAGCTGACGGCGATGGATTCACCTGCTGCTGCCGAAAAACGGCGTCTCGCTCCCGTCTCCCTCTCTGTTCTGAGAGCTGCGAGGTGCAAACAGGGAGATACGAGGAGGTGGGGATGGAGGGAGATAAGCTGAGATGGAGATAGAGACAGGTGAAAGAGGTAAGGGTCACAGCACGTGCTCCATCTCGCCCTTCTCGCGCCAATGTTTTATTAGCCCTGTCAGATTGTAATTTGCCCAACGGTAAACATACAGAACGGGTTTAATTAAGAATTTTTGAACGGGGATACGGTCAAGTCCGGAAACATTAGTGAGATGCAACTGGGTGTCGTAAAGATTGATTGAGACAGAAGATGGAGGGACGTGGATAGAAACAAAGGCTTGGAGCAAGGGGGGTGGGAGCACACCGGATGGGGTATTCTTGTGTTGCTCGGGGCAGTAAGGTGAGATACGTTTGGAAAGATAGGGGACAAACGATTTTTAATGCATTAACAGCCCGGCTGTTGGAGGCAATAACAAGGACAAGATTGGCGTTAAAATGTTTGACATCCTGCTCTGAGATCAATGCATCCCAAACAGGACACACACACACACAAATGCACACCCAGACGTAGGCCACAGCCTCGACGGCACAGATAGCACACACTCTCACATGCACGCACAGCGGCCATGAGAGGCCTCACAGCATGTGGGTGGGTGCACGAGTTAACAGCCTTCAAAGCTCAGGGCGATGTGTAGGAAATAAAAAACAATACCTATATCCATAACCATATCCGCAGGTAAAAGCATCTTTAAATCAAAACAGATAGAGAGGAGCGTCTGCAGTCGATTGTTGGGAGCTGTGCACGCTATGTAAAAGACGGGCAAACTAAAAGAGTAATGAGCCTGCCCGCATCTCCCCACGGAGCTTAAGTTTGCATTCAATACATTATTTACAACAGAATTTTTACTGAGGCATAGGTTCCTCTCAGGGGTGTTTACAGACTGGTACTCTAACTGCTTTCCATTGCCTGCAGAATTGAGCAACATTTAAAAATTGATGCATGTTTGCTGCTGTTAACTAGCCCCTGTAAGGATGGAGAACACACATCTACAGCTCTGCTGGAAATTATTGTGGAGGAGCAACTTTTAGTGGACCGGTTTGAATTTTCACTGCTCGTTTGCCTTATTTTCACTTGCATCTTTGCAAGAAAACTTTTGGGGTTTGATTATGTGCTTTGCCCCAAAATGATTAAAACTGACAGTGTGTCTCTTTTATTTGCGTTTAAAATGCCAAAACTGATCAAGAAAAGCTGAACCAGTAGTAACCCCATGCCACCAGTGCTGTAGTCAAGACCACCTAACTCCAGACCAAGTCGAGACCAAGACCTCAAGTCCTGGAGCTCAATCTTTTCACAGATTATCTGTCTTATACGATGCATGACATTTTGACAGTTTTAACTAATATGTTTTTTTTTTAAAGTCACTTTTGTGAAAATAATTTTATTAATGTTACATACTGCAACTTTAAGTTTGCTTTTCAATAAATGTATCAGCTTTTATACAAAGTACATTTTCAACACTACGTAACAAAGAAATCAGACATTCAGTAGTTTTTGCACAATAATTTTCACGTCATGTGACCCACTGACACAAAACTTATGTTAAACTTCTCTACTAGACCTGACAGATGAGGCACCCTCATTTATTTCTCATTTTGTCAACTCAACTCAACTTTATTTTGGTGAATTAAAAAAAAACACATTACAAACGAAAGGAAAACAATATAAAATGGTAAATCAATCATTTACCAGAAAAGGAATAGGCTGAAGCCAAGGCACACTTGCCTACTCTATTCATAGACTCAGCAGTCTACATAATGACATATATCTACTGTCCATACATATATAAGTGAACATACAAACATTTACTGTATATTTAAAGCATTTTCTAATTTTACATAATTTATTTGTTTAAAAATCATGTTTTTTGCTCAATAACTAATTAGAAAATGATTTAAAATGAGAAATAAATGAGAGTTCCTCATCTGTAAGGTTTAGTAGAGTAGATTAATATAAGTTTTGTGTCAGTGGGTTAAATGATGTAAACGAGAATAAGTTTTGTTTGTGAAGAGTGTTTAGTTCAGTAATTTGTTGACGGTCCCTAAGTGAGCCTTTACGTCTCGGAGGAGGGACAGACTGAACGCAGCTGACTGAAATCAGGCTGCCTGATTCGGATCAAACGAGAGGAGCACACCGCTGAAGCCACGGAGCTCAAACATCCAACGTCCAACGTAAAACTAACTTCACCACGGTGGAGAAATGAGGCTCCAGCAGAGCACGAACAGTTCAGAAACTATTTAAAATGAGGGAAAAAAGCTATTTATTAACTGATTAAGTTGTGTTTTAGACTGTTTATTGCTAGTGAATCTATTCTAACCCAAAGTGCAGCCGTGACTGGTTCTGAATGAGGCTCTACAGCAGACAGCCCCTCTCTTCCAGGTGCTGCACACCTGACAGATAAACTGGACAACATCCTGGCAATTTAGAGATATTTCCACAGTTGTGGTCTTGAATGGTCTTCAAATAAAATCCAGAGTCCTCAATGTCCGAGGCCGAAGCAAGACCGAGCCCAAACGCAGAGTCCGAGACGAGACCAAGACCATCAAATGGTGGTCTCAAGACCGGTCTCGAGTACTACAACACTGCATACCACTGTAAATACCGTAACAGAACATTTCTTGTCTATTACGAACAAAATGTAGTTTAACCCAGTGGTTCCGAACCCTAGTCCCTGAGGAACACCATCCTGCATGTTTTTGTTGTTTCCCTGCTCCAGTACACCTGATTTGAATGAAAGGGTGATAAACGGGCTTCTGCTGAACGTAAGGAAGTAATTAAACCACTGATTCAGGCGTGTTGGAGCAGAGAAACAACTAGAACATGCAGGATGGTGTTCCTCAAGGACCAGGGTTGGGAACCACTGGTTTTGATCTACAGTTCAATAAGCATGAATGTCAAATTTTGTGGGAAATATTATGTCTTTTTGGTTTGAAATGTGGTTTTTGTGAATGTAGACATGAACAAATTTTCATCTTTCAAGCTACAAATAATAAGCATCAGTTGCCACTTTTCTGTGTGAATCACTTGGCTCACAGCTCCCAGAGATCTGAAGCATCTCTTTTTATAATAAGCACCCCTCCTCCTCCTCCTCTTCCTCCTCTTCTTCCAGCCAGTGTACACACAAGCTGCTGTAGCCCGAGAAGTCCCTGCTCTCTTTGTCTTTGTAGTTCGGCAGCTCTCGCCCAGAACACGGCAACTTCTGGGAAGCGGAGAGGTCTCAGTTCTCAGAGAACACACGAGCAGAGAGTCTTTCTCTGCGCCTCGATGATGATTCCTCTCCCCGCCGTCTTTGTCTCTCCCTTTTCAAATAGACTATTTGTCATCTCTGAAATGGAGCATTTTAAAAATTCAACCTGGAGCCAACACCCCCCACACCCTGACTCCCCCTCTATTCTCACTCTCAATTCCCCAGACTCTGGCCAGCTCCGATCAATAGCTTATTGATCAGCTCTCTCCATTCCCATTACACACCAGTGCCAAAAGAGCCAACAATTTTCCCTGAAAAGCTGATCCGGAGCATATTTGCACTGGTAAGGTTTCTCTAATTTCAGCGGGTTATTATTAAATGCGTACAGTGGGTGAGCGTCTGGGCGCTCAGTGGCGCTGGGCGGTAAGACCGACTACAAGAGGACCACACTGAGTTGCCTTTTAATTTAAAGGCATCACACCGAGGCGAAGGAGAGCATAGCTTTCCACTTAAAGTAAAATAGGAAAGGTGAGAGCATTACCACATACGAAGAAAGTAATTCTTTTCCCAGTTGTTTTTACTTCATTTCTCTCACCCCCGCCTTCTTGTCTTTCTCCTCTCTTTCTCTTCATAGACAATGCTATGGGCAAAATCAATACTGGGAAGGGAAAAAAAAACAAACAAACAGAAGGCATATTTTTAGCCTGTTATTATATGAGCTGCGTGAGGAAAACATGGGTTTGTGGGAATGACAGAAATGCCAAGGCGCTGATACGAGAAAGAGTAGCTGAGAGAGTCAAAGAAGGGAAGGGGGAAAGAAATGGAGGTGCCGGGTCTTGTAAGGGAGAGTCTAATGGAGATGGATCAGACGAGGGTGGAGATAAGATGGGGTAACTGTGAGAAAATGGCTGATGTCTTGACCAGGGGTGAGGCTTTGGAGTGGAGGTCACCTGAAGAGAAAATGTCCTTTTTTTTGGTGTATTTTGTTGTTTTACTCACAGTTGAGTGATGTTTTCATTGTCCTGTTAAACCCTGGAAACAAGTGATTACTGTGTGTTTGCTCAGAGCCGTTCTCATGCAGCTTCGCTCCTCCTCTGTGCACGTTCGAGCTCTCCATGGATTGTTTCTTACTCGGTGCGGACTACACAACCCACACTTTCACTCCTGCTGCCAATGGCTTTCTGATGGACTCCCTCTCCCTGTGCCTTCTCTTCTGTCAGTCAAGCTCCAGCCCTCCTCCCATTGGCGGGAGATGCTGTGTTGATGAAAGGCGGGCTGTCCAATTGGCCGGAGAGCTCACTGGGGGGAAGGAAGGAATTGATTTATCTGTGGTATTAGGAGATCAATTAATCCCCATTGTGTGTGCCAGCACAGATAGTCCGATGTGTCTTATTTGGTGCTGCTTGTTTCTGCTCGGCTAAGATAAGAGTCTCTCCCATCACTCTGCTCCATGAGCAACAAATCAAATCAAATCGAAAAGGATGACGGCACACCGAGGGTTCCTCCCCAGGCTGTGGCTGGACGATCACAATAAAGAAAAGGCCGTCGATATGAAAAGCAGTTTGTGCAGAATATATGTCGCTCGTTGCAGCTGAAACGGCCGTCCTGTTGCCATGACAATGTAAGGCGTGGAACATAAATGTTTTAAAATGCTTGACTCACCTCATGAGCCTGTTTATGACTGATTAATGACATTTGAATTATTACCTGCCGTTGATTCAAGTTTTTTTTTTTTTTTTTAGACCAGTTTCCTTAAAAACACAAGATTTTGGTCAAAAGCTGCAGCTTTGTTGAAAGTCTTCAGATGAGTTTTTTTTTTTTTTAAACAACAAAAAAAAAAAAGATATACTTCAGATTAAAACCATCCTGCTTCAATTTACAAATAAGCGACTCATGCTGGCGCTATTTTATAATGTTGTTGGAAGATTCTCGTTACACGGTCATTTACATGAAACGTGGTTATTTGCAGGCACAACCAGCAGCTTGCAGTAACTTTCTGGTGCAGCCTGGGGGGCACATAGTATTTTCATTGGAATAACCATGAAATATAAAATTGACGGAGGTGTTAAGGTTTATAACGCACCATCACATGAAATGCTATAAAATATTTAAGAGTAGAGTTATTTTTAAAGCGGCAACAATCCTCTTGGGCTTGGCCCTGCTTGGACTAGCAGTCAGCTCAAAATAAATTGTGTTTTTGGTTGTTTACAGAGCTATCTGCAACTAGGAAGATAATGACTGTCCATAATCTTTGTGCAGAATTCTGCCTTTAAAGATCTGAACTTCTGCACCGTCATATTCAGGTTGCAGAACAAACCCAAACAATACTCTTGAAATAAACAGCAAACTACTGGTGAATATTAGGCTGCAAACCCCTTACAGAAAAAAAAAACATATGCACTTTACACGTAGAGCATGTTAGTGAACTTCACATACAGAAAACCCTGTTTTAAAATGTAAAAACGTTAAATTAACATGTGAAGCATGTTCTGCACGTGTTACTTGTATGACTTTGTCACAGTTTCAACATCAACATGTGATCCCAAGTGTTCAAGTGATTTTCCACATGTGGGAAAACACGATAAAATCCTAGTGGTTTTTCTATAAGGGGAAACATATTGCTTTGCTCAATATCCTTATACAGTGTTTATGAAGCGTTCACACTACTGATCCATTTTTCTTACTTTTTTTTTGGCACGTTTCTCGTCTTGCAGTTTTTAAACTATTTCAACACATAAATAAATCAAATTGTTCAGCTTTTTCAGAACAAACCTACAGTAATTTTTGGTTTTGGTGTAACTTTAGCTTTTTGAAATATTTAGCTTTTTCTGCCATTTTATTCCTCATATAAAATGAATTGAGCTCATTTTACATCCTCCAAACCTTTAGCTCTGTTTACAACATTTTACTGCTGTTTTCACATTTTGTTCTGCTTTAGCTTCTTTCAGCTTCCTTGTGAAAATTTAAACATTTTTTCAGCTACTTTCAGTTAATGTCAGCTGTTTTTTTTTAGCTGTTTTGTCCTCCTTTCAGATTATTTCTGCTAAATACAGCATTTTTGTGCTTCTTCTAACTGTTTTTTGCTTCCTTCAGCTAATTTATGCAATTGTCAGCTTATTCTACTATTTCAGCTAATGTAGCTGTTTTTATGCTAATTTAAGCTTTTTCAGCTAATTCCACATTTTTTGCACCGTTTAACCTTTTTTCATCCTAATTCAGCAAAAATGTGCTCTCTCCACTTCCTTCAAGTAAATTAAGCTTCTTTCTGTTTTTAGCTACTTTTTGGGGCTGTTTTATGCAAATTTCAGCTTTTTACAGATAATTTCTAGTATTTTCGGCTAATTTCTGCTTCTTTCAGTCAAACTGGGCAAACGTGTTCTTTCTGCTTTCTTCTGTTATTTCAAGTTTGTTCTACCTTTTCAGCTACCCTTTTAGAAAAGTTTTAGCTAATCTCAGCTGCTTTCACATAAATTCAAGTTTTTTTCATGTTAATTTTTGCTACTTTCAGATAATTTCTGCTAACATTTATGTGCTTCTTCTAACTGGTTTTTTTTTTTTTTGCTTCTTTCAGCTACTTTCAGCTTGTTATGCTCCTTTCAGCTTATTTATGCAATTTTCAGCTTTTTCTACTATTTCAGTTACTATATAACTGTTTTTATGCTAATTTAAGCTTTTTCAGCTAATTCCGCATTTTTTTCCACTCGTTTAACCTTTTTCAAGCTAATTCAGCAAAAATGTGCTCTCTACTTCTTTCAGGTAATTTAAGCTTCTTCCTGTTTTTAGCTACTTTTTAAAAGCTGTTTTATGCAAATTTCAGCTTTTTCCAGACAATTTCTATTATTTTCTGCTTCTTTCAGTCAAACTGGGCAAACGCCTTCTTTCTGCTTTCTTCTGTTAATTTATGCTTGTTCTACCTTTTTAGCTAATTTCAGCTGCTTTCACATGAATTCAGCTACTTTCAGTTAATATCAGCTGTTTTTAGCTGTTTTGTGCTCCTTTCAGATTATTTCTGCTAAATACAACATTTTTGTGCTTCTTCTAACTGTTTTTTGCTTCTTTCAGCTAATTTATGCAATTTTCAGCTTATTCTACTATTTCAGCTAATGTATAGCTGTTTTTATGCTAATTTAAGCTTTTTCAGTTAATCCACATTTTTTGCACCATTTAACCTTTTTTCATCCTAATTCAGCAAAAATGTGCTCTCTCCACTCCCTTCAAGTACATGAAGCTTTTGTTTCTGTTTTAGCTACTTTTTTTTTGCTGTTTTATGCAAACTTCAGCTTTTTCCAGATAATTTCTACTATTTTTGGCTAATTTCTGCTTCTTTCAGTCAAACTGGGCAAACGTCTTCTTTCTGCTTTCTTCTGTTAATTTAAGCTTGTTTTACCTTTTTAGCTAATTTCAGCTGCTTTCACATAAATTCAAGTTTTTTCACGTCAATTTCAGCTACTTTCAGCAGATTAACTTCTTTCAGCTAATTTCAGCTTGTCATGCTCATGTCAGCTCTTTTCTGCTAGTTTCAGCTTTTGTTGCTATTTCAGCTTCTATTTAGCTGTTTTTATGAAAATGTTAGCTTTGTTAGCTAATTCCACAGTTTTTTAATCTAATTTCAGTTCTTCTCACTTCCTTCTCGTAGGTTAAGCTTCTTTCTGCCTTTTCGGCTATAATTTTTTTGTCAATTTTAGCTGATTTTCACATTTTTGTGCTCATTTCTTCCTATTTTAGCCTAATTCCGCAAATATGTGTTATTTCTGTCTTTTTCTGCTAAATAGGCTTGGTTTTTTTTTTTTTTTTTTTTTTTTTTTTTTTAATTTAATCTAAATTTAA
>JARVGS010000979.1:26959824-26976013 GCA_031762315.1 Hypsolebias antenori | reverse complement strand
CGCGCATCCAAAATGACACTCCATCTGATTTAAACAGTCAAAAAGCATAATCCATTCCTCCTCATTTTTATTTTTTAAATTTATTTTATTGTGTTCTGCACTCCTTCCTCCACCGCGCACACGCGCACGCACACTTCGAGATATAATTAATTGGACGGACTGAATTTCACGCACGAATTATTCACGAATCTATCGATCGATATCGATCAGCCGGGGCCTCTCCTCTTAACCTCGCTTGTTTTGTTTTTTTTTTTTTTTTTTGTCGTGAAGGGAAGAAGAATATTATTAATGTCACGAGTGGAAAAGAACTCGCGTGAATTAAAAATAAAAAAGAGTTATTTTTAATCATCAAACAATTAAAGATTAAAGTGACATTAATCCCAAACGTGTCGGTGAATTTGTGAAGAAATTATTATTATTTTTCCTAAATATTATTGCAGTATTATTTAAGATGCGCTGTGCGTGTGTGTGTGCGTGTGAAACGGTGCGGGATTTCATTCCATTCAAAGCAGCTCCAGCTGTTCACAGATCCATGCAGCGGTTTTTATTATATTTTTTTAATGATTTATTATTATTTAGTAAAAATCCCAGCCTGTGTAACAGCAGGATGTTCACCTCAGACAACGCGCACGGCTTCTTCTCGTCATGTGCGCGCGAGCTTCTGCCCGTCTCTCTGCTCGCTGCCTCTACTGTAGCTCTAAAAGCTGCAATCATTGATTTTTTTTTTCTTTTCTACGCCGAGCTCGGTTCAGTAATCAGGGCCCCCTTCCTCACCGATCGATCGATATTGATTAGTAAATCCAGCGCCTGTAGCAAAGGCGGTGCGCGGCGGCGCCCCGCGACGAGAGCGCCCCCTGCCGGCAGCGAGGCGCCGCGCCGAGGTGGGGAAGCGGATGGGAACGTTTCAGCAGGTTGTGGAGGCTGACACCGACTGTCATCTGAGCTGATGTAAAATCTTACAGAGCACGTGCACACTCTGGTTTTAGATGGACACTTTGAAGATAGTGGTTTCAAAACTTGTTTGGAAACAAGCTGACAGGAGATGCTGGGTTTTGAACCCACACAACAACAACAACACACGTCTTCTGCACTTGACATTTATGTCACACATGACATGAAGATGTCTGCAGGTCATCTCAAGACCTTTCATCCAGTGGTGTAGTCTACATTTCTGCACTGTGAACCAACACTGGTTAGTACAGTACAATAAGATCGTTCATTTATTTTGATTTTGAAGCATATTGAACTTTTCCAAATTGCTCCGATGCTTATATTTGAACAAATGTACAACAAACTTTGTACAACAGTTGACTTTGTATTAAAAAACATGTTTTTATGTTTAATGCGCATGCCCTTTTATGTTTATGTTTATGTTTAAATTTATAAAACAGTATCAAAGCAAAACGTGTTCAAGTATCAAGTACAGAAATATTAATTATAATTTGCTGGATAAGCAAATGCATAATAAACCAGCGCTGCAAACAGACAGATTGTTACAGAAGCGTTGAACTGGCATCAATGACACATTGTCAAATGATATGTCATGTATGAGTGGACACTTCTACTGAACTTCTGTATGCATCATGAAGACTACACCACAGCTTTTATCACCCACAGAGAGCTGCAACTTACTTTTGTAAATTATTGATAAACTATTGAACTTTAGTTCATTTCACTAACATGCCATAATTTTAAAACAAATATACTCAAATATTAACTTTCACATTTCTGATCAAATGTTGCCACTAGTATTAGAGGGACAGAAAAAAAATAAATCAAACGAGCCAAAATTCAGCTTGTTATAATTTATGCATATTTTAGTTTAATCAGTAATTGAGTATGTGAAACTAATTAAAGTATTTGCAATATAATTACAATATAGGAATTGTGTGTGTTTTGTGTGCATGTTTGGACAAAATAATCTCAGTTGCCAACTGCATGAAATAAATGAGATAAATACACAAAAATATATTTATATTAATACCAACGCTGCTGTACCAAAAACAAGAGCAGAGTCAAGTTGATTCTGTAAACGATACTATAACAAAATGCACATTACTACACATGATGGCTATAAAGTAATTGCACAAAAAAGTCCAACGGGAAAGTCAAGCATAACAATAATTTACAAACGGGACTCAGCTAATATTCCTTTACATTTTTCACTTGTTGTGATGACTCTGTTTAATTTGACCATAGAATGAATTTAGTTCTTTTAGAGCGTCCCCACATTATGTCTCATGTATCCACCGCTGCATGTTCAGTATGGGATGTCCCTCACTCCATCACTTCAGCTTCAACGGGCCTGGTGGAGCAGCGTCGTGTGTTTAGGCTCACCGTCCTGCTGGGAAACAAATCCTCTCGGGCTCCAGTTTGATCCAACGTGTCTCTGATGGTTGTAGCTTCTCTCTGATCAGTGTGATCCAGCACCTGAATGTGGAACTCATGGATCTTCATGTCTGGATAAAAAAAAAAAAAAGGGTTCTATTATTCAGGATCCTGTGCAGGTGGATTTATTTTCTGATTCTTGAAGACATGTAGTGTCTCATCCAACTTAAAAAAAAAAAAAAAAAAAAAAAAAAAAAAGTAAAGGTTTTTTTTAATTTTTGGTGAGAGTAATTACAAAAAAAAGAAAAAGAAAAGAAAAAGTATTTAAATTAGACCAACATGAAGCGCGTGAGCCGACTTCATTTTTTAAAAAGCAAATTACAACCATTTCTTGGCAGCTGAGATGGAGCAGATTATAGATTATTGTTGTATCGATGGCTGACAAAAACAATCAATTTGCAAAAAAATCTATTATGCAAGAGCGCCTGCAATATTTGTAACTGGGAATAAGCAGGTGGTATTTAGTCCGGTCTGTGTTTGCAGCTAAATGCCACCAGAAACAAGAAAGTACAGGGTTCCTTAAGCCATAAAAATAAAGTTAATTTATGCAAAACGTTTTTATTTGCGGTCTAATCAGATTACTAGTTGAATAAAAAGTGTATACAACTTTTTTCTGGCATCTATACTTATAGCCCAAATAATAAACAAGCTGCTTTTTTTTCTGGTTTTCATACATAAACGTTTAATAAATCAAAGTACACGATGATATATTCTGTGCACAGACAAGTGGGTTTTGGGCAAAATTTTTGTGTGGTACATTAGCATGTGTCCCGGTGTGTGACGTGCACGGCACCAGCGTTGATTTGAAATATGAAGATGATGGATGTGCAAGTGTGCAGGTTAGACATCTGTAGTAAACAGATTGGACTGCAATGGCTGATCAATGGTCTCTGTTCCACTGTAATTAGACACACAGCGCCACTGCTGGGCTCCAGCCACTTCAGCATAATCACTACCACCCTGCACACACACACACACACACATGCACGGACGCACACACGCAGAGGTACAGAATAAAAGTAAAGAAAAAAATGAAATAATTAAAAAAAAAAAAGCAATCCATCCTTAAACACATCGAGACGCACAGCGTGAGAGTGAGACGTTAGTGGAGGAGTGAGCGCAGGAGGAGGAGGCCCAGCATCTTTTAATTGAGACGGTGGGGAAGCGGAGTGGGACGTGCAAACTGTTCTGGGAGGATTCGATCCTCCGTCAGCAGGTGGTGGTGGGGGGGACATGTGGCTGTAGAGGTGGTGCCTTATCCATTCATGCCCCCCCTCTAGGTGCAGTTTCTACCTGTCTGCTGTTTTCCACAGGTCTCCATCAAACACCTGGAGTTACAACACTTACCCACAATGCAACACTGTATTAACTATTCATTTCAGTGTTGTCTGCACACAACCCCATCACCTGGCTGGACACCCCCCCCCACCCCCAAATGTAAGAGTGCACAGCTTTCTTTTGAGCACTGCTGTGTGTAGGACGGGGCTCATAGCAGCTACTGCGAGCGCCTCTTCGGGGAGGGGGTGTGCATGAAAAGGGGGGTGTTGTGAGGGTTTTTATAAATACCCTCTCTCAGAGTGGGCTCCAGTGGGCTGTGTTTGAAGTAGCAGACTGTAGACCTGCTGGGGGGGATCTGACCTCGGTCCCTACAGAACACCCCCCCCTCCCCACAATTCCTACAGCAAGTCGGTCAATATCTCGCTTTCTCCTTCGCATGCCGCCCCTCCCTCCTCTTCCCAGCTCCTCTCTTTAGTTCTTACACACACACAGCTACACACACTTTGTCTCACTCCTGCATCTTGTCTCTTCTCGTCTCCTCTGTCTCCAGTTTACCCCCCCCCCCATACACACACAAAGCAACACAAAATGCTTACTTTTGTGCAACAGTCACTCAGTCCCCCATTGCGACTCAAACTGCATTAATATTGAATCAAACAGCAGTGTCTCCAGCTAGCAGGCAACCGCCAGCCATGCCCCCCCCCCCCCATCCTTCTCTCACCGCAGGCTGGCTCCCTGTCTGCACTCTGCAGGATGGAAGGAATATTCCCACTGGGGAGGAGGCATGGATTAGCTTTAAATCAACTTTAATATGGCAATAGAGACAGAGCAGTAGCATCTCTGCTGCTGCACAAACTACTATGTGTTGAAGCACTCGCTGCCAGGTCCCTCCACACGCTGTCTTGGTTTCTGTGGCGCCGAACGCAATCGCTATACTGCATATTTACTTTCTGCTTTGTTTTCTCTCCCCGCCCCCCACCCCTCATCCCACCGCTGCCACCCGCACCAAGCCTGCAAGCGCAAAGAGCAGGAGCAACACAAGGACCGCAACGCAGCGCCCAAGAAACAGCGTCTGGTCTTCACCGACCTGCAGCGGCGCACGCTCATCGCCATCTTCAAGGAGAACAAGCGTCCCTCCAAGGAAATGCAGATCACCATCTCCCAGCAGCTGGGCTTGGAGCTCAGCACCGTCAGCAACTTCTTCATGAACGCACGTCGCCGCTGCGTAGACCGCTGGCACGATGACCACGGCGCCAGCCCAGGGCAGCCGGGCACGTCCACTACCACCTTCTCTAAGGCCTGAGAGGAGGAGGAGGCCTTCAGAGGGGCTGGGGACCAGACCAGAGCAGCAGGCGTCGTAGAAAGTTGGCAGTGATGCCTGTCTCGGCCTGGCCTGGACTGTCTGAATGTGCCCTCTCTGCCTGCAAAAATCTTCTGTGCCATGCAATCATCTGTTTTGTCGGTCAAAACGCCAAACTCTCACCCGAAGAAGCATAATCCAAGAGGTGAGGGGAGTAGTCAGGTCCAATCTGCGTTTCTCACACAAGGACAATCATTGATTTTGTCTTTATTTTGAGGAAGAAAAAAAAATTTCTAAGACATCTTACGAAGCAAAGAGACACCAAAGATTTGATCTTTTGTTTTTAACTCTTGTGTTTTGGTCGGTTTGCATTTTGTCAGCCTCCTTCGTCGTCACTCGAAGTAGCCACCGGTACGGCTCTTTCGCTCAGCTCGCCTTCGTGTCTGCCTCCTCATCACGGCCTCTCAACGCCGGCACAAGGAACCGACAAGGGCGAAAGAACGGCAATAAATCTGACACGACAACTGCACATAGCCTTATCATCAGCACCCCATCCTTCTCCTCACACACACACACACACACACACACATGAGGTCGTCATAAAGAAAACAACACAGCCTATGAAAAAACAAGGCTTCATTTATACTTTCAGTCCCCTGCCTTGACCTTCCCTCGTTCTCCTGTAGTCTCCTTCATTCCTCAGCCGAAGGTATTCCCTGATGGCCAGCCATTTCAGAGAGCAGCTCAGCCTGATCATACAGCGAACTAATGAATTGAAAACTGAATCGATGCAGACGGAGCATGTGGCTCCTTGACCCCCTCCTGAAGGTGAAACTCAAGATGCTCGGAAGGAGATCCTCAGGTCTTCCAGGCCCAGGTTATATTTTTTGCACAGATGTCAGAGGCCTGCAGGGAGATGCGTCGTGGCTCCTCTTGGCCCGAGTCTGCGTTTCTCCGACCAACAGGGGGAGGCAGGTGAGGTGTCTGGACATGCTCTTTGTTCTTCTGGGAGCTTACTTTTGAAATCGATGGCGGAGAATCGTACAGTGACAACGACGCGCTCGGGCGTCCAGCCAGCTCCATTACAGCTGCATATTCGAAGCAAAGGAGCACACAGTGGAGATGGGGGGCACAAAGGCCTCAGCAGCAGCAGGAGCAAGAAGCACACCACTCCATCCTTGTCCAGCCTGCACTAACAGAGCAACAGTGCCCCCTGCTGTGGACAGTAGAGACCTGCAACCAGCAGAGCAAATGGGTTCAGAGCAGGAGAGGAAGGGGGAAGCCACTGGATGCTGAGAAGAAGTCATGGCACAACACATCCAGGCCCTCGCAGCTCTGTGAAGGCAGATCAATAGCTAACCATTATCCTATTGTTGTTCCTCATCCAGCCAGCGCCGGTGAAGCTAGGAGGAGGAGGAGGAGGAGGAAGAGGAGCGGGGGGCAGAACTGAATGCTGAAAATTTAGGGATTTAACAAAAGGCAGGGGATTATTCTGGTAGGGATCAACAAATAGTAAAAATAAACAAAGAAAATGAAAATATTAAATAAATGAATTAGGGACAAGTAGGAGAAAAATGACATTCACAGAAATGTTAGACAATAAGTTTATTTTTGGTTGTTATAGGAGGCTTCATTTTTTTTTTCCAAATAATTTTTCATCCGTTTTGCAGCAAAAACTGTTGAAAAAATCTTTCAAGTGATGCGATTTTAAGCAAAACGTCTGATGATTGTCACAAAAGAGAAATCAGCAGCTAATCCTAACGTTACCACACTTAGCTGTTACTCCGCCACAACAAATAGTGCCAATGCTTACTGCCTTAATGTGAGTCAGAGAATATGGTACTAGGGTTAACACACAGCATGCCCCGCTGATGATGGGCAGTGTGTGCCATAGCAACCAACAATCAGCTTTTTATTTTTTTGTTTTTAGCAAAGAAAAAGAAAAAGAAAGGAAAAAAAAATCTTCTCAGTGAAAACGTCAAATGATAAATATAAAATATTGTGTTACAAATGAAGCAGAAACATGTCTCCAACACAAAAGTGGACAAATTTTGAAGCAGAAGAAAATCTCTTCATCCAATCTTTGGTTCTCTACCTCCTTTATCCCTCCCTCGACCCTTCTCTCTTCCTCTCTGTACTGATGCGGGTATTTAATTAGTACCATAGACACAAAGTTTCTATTTCTTGTTACTGCTGTGCTCTGTTGTGCAGACGTAAGGCACCTTGCCGATGCATCAAAAAGCAGAAAATAACAAAGGACTTTTTAAAAAGTAAAACAAGACGGGATGCAAGGCCTTAGTCTGATGAAGGACGCGTTCTTTTCTTCTTCTTTTTTTCCATTCTGTGTGAATACAGACTCGAAGGAGACTTTTACCACAACAAAGAGGGGCGGGGTAAAGAAAACAGGGGGAACAGCTGAGGATGAGGAGACGAGTAAGTGATGGGACACTTGCAGACCTGTGGTACTCTCAGCTCCCTTTAAAATGAACTTCACGAATGGGGGCCACAAAAAAACCAAAACAAAACCAGCGAGGGACAAAACACGACTTCCGAATGTCCTGGCTGACTCAGTATGTTCTGTTGGAAGGAGCATTGGGGTGGGGCAGGGGGCTCAATAGTTATCTGTGTGGTCTTAAGATGCAACTGTAGCATTTCCAACAATGTAGTCAGATTAGCGGTAAAGATTAGATAAGAAATGGTCATTATGGAGGAGTTGATCGAGAGGCACTGACTAACTTTGTGCTGCTGTAAGCAGTGGGTTAATGTCGCCAAAGGAAGATGAGCTCAAATCGACGTGTACACAGCTCAGTGAGCAAACGGCTAGATTCACTTCTAGGTTTTCAAGCTGACAAAATGACATTTGTTTGTAGTGAGAACCAGTGTGGCTACCTCACTAAGCTGAGTGGTTTGTGAAACCGCCACTGATACCAAAGATACTGCAGCCTACCAGTCTCAAACTGCCTGGGGGGTGGGGGGGGGAGGACACAAACACCTCTCTTTGCCCAAAACTGCTATTTGGAACACACGCTCATTGCATCTGTTTGAGCAGTGCAGTCAGACTGCATCGTGCCACAGAGGAGGAGGTGGTGCCTTGCAGACAGAGTTGAGTGCCTTTTCCCTTCAACCACGGGTGGGACTGCACTGGTCACACACACACACATAGCTGCACGCTGGCAAACATGCACTCAAACTCAGACAATGCTCCCATAATTGGATGGACAGAAAGAGGGGGGGGGCTAAAGAGAGGGACACAGAGTGGGGGCTGTGTCAGCATTTTCTCCCATATTGACTTTCCATCTTGATACACTAGAATACAAGCACTTTATCATGTAGAAAGTCTATAAAACATTTTCTATACGCTATTAGTTTGAAGCGAAACCGCTTCATCTTTCAGCCTTTTGTCGTCGTTCATCTGCTAGCTCACAGTTTTTATTTCTATTTTTTTTTTTTTTTTTGCTTTCTGCCAGGCGTGCTCAAGGCCTAAGCTGCTTTACCTTTGTCGTCAGAGATATTTTTGTGCAACATAGAAAGAGAGGGGTAATAGCAGGCCAAGGCTTGAAGCACTTCCGGGGCAACGTTTAGGATTCTTTTCCATTCCGTCCACTGCGTGCAAGCACAGAGGCTGCACTGGAAAAGTGTGGAACACTCACTGGTTTATTGAAGACACAACTCCTCCCTCCACCTCATCCGTCCACACAACTTTCCCCCCACTGGCTAGTGCTCAGACTCGGTAGGCGTGCGTTGACAATTTAATTCTGAAATACCTCAAAAACCTTTCATGTAAACTTTATGTAATTTAAACTGAAAATAATACTGCTAATGATAACAATGATTATGAAACTATGATACTACGATAGTTAGTTTTGGAACTTGTGACTTGAAGCTTTATACTGTTAAATTCCTTTTATCCGTTTTTTGCTTATTTTTCTTGTACTTGGTTTTTTTTTTTTTTCTTTTCTTTTGCTACGGCATGTACTTACTGTTTTCATAAAAAGGAAAAAGACATTGTGAATGTTTCTGTGGAGGTTTAGCTGAGAAAAGAAGAGACAGAAATGAAGGTTAGCATAGAAAGAGTCGAGCTTTACGTGTTTAGTTCTGAAGCTCTAATGGACGAAAGTAAGAATTAACGAGCAAATATAATTTGACCTATAACCCCCCAAAAAATCATGTTAAACCAAAGAAGGAATAGTCTTACATTCAGTGATAGCTTTCTTCTGCCTTTAAGTTGTCTTTTCTCTAAAGAAAAAAAATACAAAAAAAAAAAAAAAAGGAACGAAAAGAGTTTCACAGTTACTTTTGAAGGTCCCCATGGGTGTGTTCAAGTGCTCCTGATGTTCTTAGAATATTAAAGACCAGCACCTCCTATTGAGAAGAAGGTGCTTTTTTTTTTTTTTCTTTTGTGCATGGATATTGTATAACTGTATAGAAACCAACAGGAATGACCTGTGATTTTTGTGGGGGGAGGAGGATGGAAAGACTTGGGAGTGGGTGGAGAAGGGGTGGGGGATATTTTGGTTATCAAAATAAACAATTAAAAAAAAGAAGGGTGGGAAGATTTGGGTTGTAGACATTGGAGGGGTCCTTGTTTTTAGAATTTCCGTCACTGTTGGAATCTCTGGTTGTGTGCATGTGTTGTTGCAACCCCCCCTTCCCTCCCCTTATTTTTTTGATGTATATAAATCCAGACAGTAGGGGGCAGTGTGTGCTGGGGGAGGTCAAACTCCTCTCCTCCCAATCAATAACATTCAATATTCATTCCTCAGCTTGGGGTCCATCCTCGGGTCTTGAAAAAGTGTGTCTTGCTTTTCCAAAGACGGGCTGTTTACTTGGAGTTAATCAAAGGGACACACGCAGATCCGAGCGGCCTTGAATACACACGTCTGTCTGTCCACACGCTTTTCTTCAATCTGTGTATACGTGTTCATTTGTACCTCTGTGCAGACGGTGTTTTCTACTTTATGTTTCTTTTGCTATGGGTTGCAATATGTGTCATGCAAAAATCTGAAACCATTTCTTACTGACCGACCAACAAGCTCTCAGCACCACCTGGCAACCGGTCGTCCAACCCCGAAACGCCGTCCGCATTTTCTGTCAAACAGCATCTGCGTGTCGTTTTGGCGCTGGACCGAACTGGTCGCCAGTGGAGACTGATGTAGACACCCCCAGTCACACTGTGCTCTCCCACTTCTGTTACCTGTTAATCAATCAGAACCAAGTGTCTTTGTGATGGTAGAAGACAATCAGTTTCAAAACAAGGAGAAAGGTAGAGAGAGGGCAGGCCAGTGGGGAGGAGGACGGACGAGCAAAACCACTGGAACAGAGGCTCTCTGACAAGACGAGGTGTAACGTGCGACTGCCAAACGTCTGCCCTGCCGCGCCTGCTCACCCACGTACTCATTCCCATTACAGCCAGTTCTCACAAAGTGAGTTTGAATCATTTGGATTGAGATTATGTGGAAAATACATGAACAGTTAATATCTTACTTGTTGTAGCTAGCTGTTTGAATGTCCTCACTTTGGAGGGGGAGTTTCATTCTGACTGTACTGACGGGCTAACGGCTAGTCCGAGCGAGGCAGAGAACAAAGCGGATTGCTGCCATCTTGAAAAAAACGTTCTCAAAAATGCCGTAGTGAATTGTGTAAACACTATTTCTCAAACCTTTCCATTACGTCAAGTACTTCTGACAGAAATATTATTATATACCTACTGGGAGCACCCTATAGGTTGCATAGGAAGTGAGCTAGCGCCCTTTGCTATTTTCCTCTGCATATAATAATAGGATTATATCTAAATAACCACGTAACATGAAGTTGATAGTAATCTAAATGTTTATAGAACAGTGTTCTCGCAAACTAATGTAACATTTTGGTCACTGGAGTTGACGGCAAGAACATATTTTGATCGCATGCTCGGAACAGCCGTTAGCGGACCCGCCTGGTGCGATTCCACCTCGTCTTTTAATGTGAGGTCATTCAAGCAGCGCGCCACAACAAACAAAATCAAAACTGTCCTAAATCTTTTCACAGGGTCTCGCTTCAAAAGATGTGAGCTCTGGCGTGAACTCCAAAACAGCCACATTCACATGTCTCACTCTGCCTCGTCTCTTGGCTTTATGCAGGAGTACCAAAAAAAAAGAAGGAGTTTTGGTTTTAAAGACTATGTTTTCATCACCCAACACCTGATTTCTGCTAATCTGATGATGATGTAGCCAGCCGCGAAGAGTTAAAATAAATGTCTCCGGGTAGTGGCTTTTGCACAGAGAACTATGCAAACACCTGACCCCCCCAATCTTAATCGTTGCTGCTGGGTCAGAGTGTATTACCTTCATTCCCCCCTCTGTATTTTTACACAACTACTCTTTGTCCACCTCCACCTCTTTTCGCACTCGTTCCATGAGCCCCAGAAGGGTAGGGCAACCCCAGCCGCTCAGCTTTTGGGTGGAGTGGCTGAGGGAGAGAAGAGCACTACAGCGCTCTGCGTTTCACCACACTGACACCAACACAACTTCACAGAAATACCCCACACTGCCACTGACGTAACAATGGAGTCCATGCTGATGTCTGCAAGCTGATTCCCCCCACGCACCCCTTTCATGGCTCCGTTGTCCCAACAATGTTTGACTGTCTTTGTCCCCAGCGCCAAGGAAGGGCCACAATCAATGCAAAGACACTTACATTGTTCCTACTTGAGTTTACAAAGTCGTCTGGAGATGGTGGCTTATATTGCACTTGGACAGACACACACACAGACACAGGCACATGCTGGAGAGGGTGAGTCTGCCTTTTGAGAGTGTTTGCTGAAACCAAAGATGAAATCAGAGGTATGACAATCTGGCTGCCAAACCAAGAAGACAATGTTCAGCTCTCTGCAGGTTCTTGCAATTCACCCGCCATGTGGGCATTCCACGTCTTGCACCGAAACCCACACACACGCACACATACACACAGCAGAGTGTTGTTTTGTCCTCACGCACACTTTACACACTCCACCTGCACAAACACACACACAAACGGGGATCAAATGCGCTCGCGTCGGATCAGAAAGCCTCTCTTCCTCCCTCCTTCCACTGCAGAAGCCGGAGAGCCTGTGGAAGACTTTTAGTTTCACTCTAGTTGAGACTCTTGAGAAGGAAAAAAAAAAATCTGAGTAATAACTGTTACAGAAAAATAAAAACGTAAAAGGATAACATGGGTAAAATTGCGTGTTTTGAAATAAATTAACAAATAAAACGATTGTAAAACAAAGCTGAGCTGGTGGTTTCTTCTATATGAATCTCAAGGGAAGCAATGTGAAATTGCATCTAGGGCGGCACGGTGGAGCAGTTGGTAGAGCTGCCGCCTCAGAGAGATTGTTGCTGGATTGAATCCCGGCTGGAGCAGCCGTTCAGGGTGGGCTTTCTCCCACAGACCAAAAACATGCATGTTAGGCTGATTGGTAACTCTAAATCGTCCCTAGTTGAGAGTGAGAGAGTGAATGGTTGTTTGTCTCTGTGTCCCTGTGATGGACTGGAGACTTGTCCACTATGTCCCCAGTCCATCACACAGTGAATGCAGGATATGGACACCAGTGACCCCCATGACCCAAAAAGGAAGAAGCGGATAAAGATGATGGATGGATGGAAATTAGATCTTTAAAACTGACTCACAATAAAGATAGTAAATATTTATTAACAGTTAACAAAATGCACGTGCAAACAATTCTTAAAAAACATCATTAACACATAAAAGTAAGACCCATAAACATGTTGCTTCACTATAACCTGAAACATCCTGCTTAAAACACAATAATGCAAAACGTAACCTTTTTGACTCTTTGTTTTTGGAACAGTTAGCATACAAAGCACATTTTCAAATTATTATTGATGCACAAGTTATTAGTGCTGCAGGAATACAAACTTGTGCATGGTTTCCTTTTCTGCTTGAGGCCCAAGTGATGTGATTCTTGTCATCCAGGACCTTCTACAGCCTTGCAGCCCAATAAATGTGTTGAATACTATTTCCTTGCTTTTTTAAATATTCATCTCTCTAGCAAGGCTCTGTTTGGTCAGCAAACCTTAAAAAAACTTGAGATATTTATGTTTTTTTTTTCAGCTCAACTGCGAGTCTTGAGTCAAGCCAAAGTTGCAAGAAATGTCTTTAAAGCTCATTTTTGACGTGGAAACGTCAAGCTTCTTCATTATAATTTTATATCAATAGGTTTATTACTTGTTATTACAGTCTCATCCTGGAACGCTTTCCTACGGATGGAAGTGGCTGAGTTGATGAGGCGTCCAGACCCAGCTCCCTGAGAAATGGCATAAGAGGAGCGGCGGAGAGATGCCCCTCTTCTGAACTTTGACCTCAGCTCCACAGGCTGAGGAGACGAGCTGTGGACCTGCATTACAGAAAATAACAACAAAAATATAAAAGATCCATTAATTAAATACAGATGAGAACCACTTTGTTCAAACTTTCTCACCAGAACACAAGAAAAATTTAAGTATCAATACATATACAGTATAGTGGAATATGGTGGGGAAAAAAAGCATTGAATTATTTGTGGTTAGAAAAAAATAGCTCAGTTCATTAAGACAAATAAGCATCAATGAACTTTCATTCCTGTGGATCGTTTTGTTTGTGCTCTCAAACAATGCACACGTGGTGTCTTGCCTTGCGTTTGTCATGGACGGAGAGGATGACACTGAAGGCATGAGCGGTGAAGGAGGGGAGAAATGCTGTCCAGGTGGTGAGAAACGCCGTGAGCCACACTACCGGATCAGCAAAGGCATTGTCAGACGCTCCTGTTGAAAAAGGAACAGAGCGATCAGAAATGATGCAATCACATCAGAAAACACAAAATCACAGCTAAAATACAGGAGTTGGGTCAAATCCAGGTGTCACTTCCATGCAACGGCCTCCATCACACATGGAAAGTGAAAAAAGGAACGTGGATGCTGTGACATCATCAGACGCGTACCAATAAAAAAATAGTCGATGGGCGATTTCTCAAAGAGGCGGGAGCTGTGTGTGATTCTGGTGCAGATGAAGAACAGTATCACAGAGACGATCACAGCGGCGATGCTGAACTTCGTCCAACATTTAGTCAGCATTATAATCTGAAAAACAGAAGGGCTGTCAGCGAAGGAATACAAACAAACGGTTCCTATACAAAGTAAGAGTGCAGCAGTAAAAGTCAATGTTTTAACATGAAAGTATGTCAGTTGTGAAAAAGTTGGAACGTTCTGTTACTGTCAATTAAAACTGAATGCAGTGATTTGAAAACAAAATCTTATTCACACTGGAACAGTCTCACTAAAATCTGTTAATTAACCTCATCTGTTGCAAAATGCTCCTCCAGCTGTTTCCTACTCATATCATTTCCTTTTACACCTTTTTTGTGTCCACTGTCCACATCAAATGTAAAATTACTTAAATTTCATCCTAAATATTGTACAATTTCTTAGTTTAAATGTTTAATATGCTTGCTATGTTCCACTGCGTGTTAAAAATGGGTTTATTGCAAATCATTGCATTCTGTTTCTATTTAAAATTGACACTGCGTCCCAACATTTTGAGAATTGGGGTTTTGGAAGACAACAGAAAATAATGCATTAAAGCATATAACAAAGTAGTATATAAAACAGTCTGCATAAATAGATAAATAAAAATGAACTGAATAAAATAGATGAAACCATCAAAACAGAATTGACAGGGGTCTGCATGGTGTACTGTCACCTCACAATATGAAAGTCACTGATTTAAATCATCTTATCGTTGACATTATTTTTGAGTATAGGCTTTATTTCATTGATTTTTATTAGCAGTATTTCTATGATTTTATTTTTGTGCTAGTTATCAAAATGTTTCAGTTCCTGGTATTTAGTTGAAAGACACATATTTAGTCTTTTCTTAACTTTGGCTGTATTGTCCAGATGTCCTCAGTTGTCCCCCACTTTCCGTCCTGGTCAGTTTTCCACCACATTTTTACTTTTGTAATCTTTTGTCAAATCCTGCATTTATTACAATTGTTTTTGTGTGTCACACACTAGTTTTAGGCTACATGTCTGCACTTCCTGCACTTTTGTTTAATATTTGAAGTCTATTGTTTTATTTCATTCTAGACCCTGCCTCCATCCAACTTTTGTATTTGTGCTTTTTCCTTTCTGCATGTTCTGGGTTTACTGCAGGTTTTTGTCCCACGGTCCATAAACAGAAATATGGATTAATTAGAGCTTCTAAATTGCCTTTGGGTGTGAGTGTACATACTTTGTGTGCATACATTTTACCTATCTACGGTCAGAATAGCATCAACAGGTACACCTCAACAGATAAGATCAGCATTAGTGGAAACTAACAAAATTTTGACATTTTGCAACAAAAACACACAGAGAAATATATAAAAACAGGTACAACTGTAACATGTAAAATAAAACCCAGAATATATCTTTAAAATACCCTAAAACTTACTCTAAAGCAGATCATTTTTACAAATGTGTTGGCAGCAACAGACACCGCTGAGCAGACATCATGTGAATTTCTGTGATTGATGGACATTTTCCTCTTTACCAAATAGTTCTCCTGGACCCCTCTGACTCTCACAAACTAATCTGTTGCCTCGATTTGAACATTTAAAAACGTAAAGTTTTGTGAGTACAAGGAACAAAATGCTTTGATGAATTTAATGCACGTCATTTGCAGTGGCTTCATGGTGATGCAGTTATTAGAACTGTTGCCTCACAGCAAAACGTTCATATGTTTGCCCCCTTGTCTTTCTGTGTAAAGTTTGCATGTTCTTTCCGTGCATGAGTGGGTTTTCTCCAGGTCCTCTGGTTTCCTCCCACAGAGTAAAACATTTATGTTAGGTTAACTGGTAACTCTAAAAATGTCCCAATGTGAAGGTGAGAGTGTGAACAGTTGTTTGTTTTGTTTATCACTATATGATCCTCGGATGGACTTGCGACCTGTTCAGGGTGTCCCCCGCCTCTCAAACACTGATTGCTGGATAAAGGCACCAGCTCCTTGTGAAAAAAGCAGGTGAAAAAGTGGATGGATGGAAATGTGTCAATAGCTGCCTCTTTTTTTTTCCTACAAATCGGATTCCAAAAAAGTTGGGACACTAAACAAGTTGTGAATAAAAACTGAATGCAATGATGTGGAGATGGCAAATGTTAATATTTTATTCATAATAGAACATAGATGACAGATCAAAAGTTTAATCTGAGTAAATGTAACATTTTAAAGGAA
>JARVGS010000979.1:26895453-26906803 GCA_031762315.1 Hypsolebias antenori | reverse complement strand
ATTTATATTTTTGTACATCACTTTGGTTGGCTGCTGTGTTGTATTTTTGTCCAGTAATTGTACTTTACAAGATGCTGGGGAAGATTCTTATAACATACTTTACAATAAAAGCACTTTGTGCAATGTGCTTTAAAAAGAAAAAAATCTGAAATCTGAAAAAACAGCAGCAGATGAAAATTATCTGAAAATCATGTCCTTTAGAAAATGGAAAACCCAAAACCTGACACAGGACCAGTGAGATGCATCATCCTTTGGTTTATTCATAGATTTAAGCAAAGTCATGGGAACAAATTGTGTTTTTGTGCCAAGCTGTTGGTTGAGAGTCTAAAAATGATAAAGTGATTACCGGTATGTTGTTTCATATGTGTCAAAACAACATTGGTTTACCTATTTATTTCTGAAACATGTATGGATCAGAGTTAAAAAGGTTAATTAAACAAAAGAATTTCAATGAAAATGGCCAGGACTGAAAATTAGTTAAAAAATAAATAATAAAAAAAAAAATACAGCAAAATCCAGAATATTTTTGAAAGGCCTTCAGAAAGCCCGACAAACTATTGATCATGGCTGATTTAAATGGTTTTGAAGGATTTTAAAGGATTTTAAAATGGTTTCACTCCTCAGAAGCAAACCCTAAAGAAATGAAGGATGGTTTGGGGAATTTTTGGTCAAAGTTTATGGATTTATTTTATGGCTGAGAATGTTAACTCTGCCCATGAACCATATGTTTGGGTTAGCAGAGAGAGCTGGATTGAGGAGCAGGGATGCTACAGCATGAAGTTGTCACTTCATGGAGGCCTCCTGTGAGCTTGGCTGAACTGACAAAAGTATAAAACAAGCTTCTCACACTGCCCGTCACAGATTCTCGTGACTGATCTTCATGGGTAACCTGTCCTGAAAATCTGTCCTTCCAAGTAAAAACCATTGAAAAATCTTCTATCATCAAGTGTGGCTCCTTTTGAGTAAGAGCGAGAATATTTTTCTCCAACGGTTTCAAACTTTCTGCACAGTGAACCACTATATTAATAGCTAGCTTTTCAGAGCATGAAAATATTGGATGATCTGTTTTTTTTAAGTGATATTATATTTACATTTATTTTCAATTAGAGCATAACTGTATGAAATGTGTGAAAAATGTCCTTTTCAGAGCATGAAAGTAAAAATAACTTCCATGACACAAACAAACAAAAAAAACTTAAAAATGCTCAAACAACCAAGTACAGTAGATACATCAAAAGCACATTTTTTCGTCGTTTTGTTTCAGAATTATAAAAGTGTGTGATGAACCTCTTGAGTTATAATGTAACTTATGAAATAATTCATAATCTACACAGAATTAGGTCATTGCAGGAAAGGGTTTTCAAATGTTGTATCAAAACTGCTGAGTAAATACAAAGGGATTAATGTTAATAATGTATAATAGTAGGCCCTGTATTCTTAGAAAGAGTGCATTTCACCTGAAGCCCTTCATGGAAAGTTTTAAACTCCTGTTTTATTGTAATAATGTCACATCTATATTTTGGTTATTTGTGTTTTACATCAGATTTCTTGATATATGTCTTGGGATTCTTGTGTTTACCTGATCATTCTCATGTTTTCAGCTCTTCTCTCCCAGTTTAGATCTTGTCCCGTCTGCGTTGATGCACTTTGTTAGATTTGTTTTTCTTGTTTGTTCAGCTCCCTTTGTTCCCTGCATCAGTTCTTATTTCCATCCTGTCAGCTTCCTCACTGTTTGATTTAGTCAGCTTGCCACTTTCACCTGTTCTCCAATCAGTTCAGCTGTTTCCAGTCCCTCATTACATCTGCTCTATACGTTCAGTCGCCTGCCTTCACATCAGCAGTTCATTACTGGCTTACACTCCACAATCTCCAGTCTCCCTTGTGGTCGATGTGGCAGCAAGGAACTTACAAAGTCAAAGGATTCACAACAGCCTTTTGTTTTCTGTTTAGTAAACCTTTTTATTTTATTCAAACTCCTGGTGTCAGTCTGGATTTTTGGGTCCAAGTCCTCCACCAACCATGATAAAACATTGTGGGATGTGTTAGCACTAAGACAATGTTGTGAATGGATCTCTACCACCACACCAAATTCTAACTCAAAATCTGTAAAACTGACAAGATGTAGTAATGTTTTGTGTTTGCTAAAGTCATTTCACTGATGTGGTCATCTTGGGTTTTGGTTGACTCAATATTAACAAGTTGTAGATGTATATCTACTGATTACATTTTGAATGTTTCATTAAAATCCATCCAGTAGTTCAGGAGATTTTTTTTTTCCACAGACAGAGATGATGCCAACAGTTAGCGTCAGAGTCCAAAGCAAAAATATGGCTGAATGTGTAGGCCTTGAAGTGTCTATTGGGATTGATTTTTGGCTACAAACACACAAAATATTAGCTCAACATTTGTAAAAAAAACAAACAAACAAACAAACAAACAAAAAAAAAAACCACAAAGTTATAACCACTTTTGTGTTTGATAAGGTCAGATGGCTGTGGTGGCATCTTGAATGGAGTTACCTCCAAAACTCAATTTGTAGACGTTTGTTCAGTGATTGTTTACTGAGATTTTCCACTAAAATTCATCTAGAGATTCATAGGATATTCTGAAATAAACGCATGGACGAAACGTTAACACCCTCTTGCCTTTGGCGACTGGTGACAAAAATCCCCTACATATACATAATTTTTTATATTTTTCACCTAAATGATCTGTAACAAGAACATCTGTGTCCATTAATCGGGTATGAATGTGTGAAGGTAGCAAACAGATATTTTTTATTTTTACATTACAATAGGACACATCCTGGAGAAATACAGAAAAATGGAAACAAAAATTGTAGCAGAGGTTTCACAGTGGGTGGGGTGTCGCAGGTCTACTGTGAACTCGATCATTATAGTTTTTAGATTGCCTCCATGAACACTCAAAAACAAATAAGAGCTGCAAAAACGGAGGAAAAAGTCATGATCGTATCAGAAAGTGCTGCATGATGACACAAAATGCATACCGTAATACTGCAGGAGTCTAAAACAATGTTTTTAATTCGTTATAAAACATTGCGATACAAAATGATGGTACACAATCTGCAGACACAGTGGTTTCCATAGTTACACAACGAGTTTAGTCAAAAACAGAAATGCCTGAAATGTTCACAGTACAAACAAACAAGAAGATTAGCTGATGTTTAAGCAGTCCATCAACATACGGTACTCTCCGCTCATCCACGATGCTGCAGGTGAACCTGCTGTGCAGTTTATGGAGAATTCAAAATGAAGTGAGAGAAGAACATACTGTATTTCATGTCCACTCAGAAAACCAACACAAACACATCTTTCCCCCATGGGTTAGTGAAAGTAACTTACAGATTTGAGCCAACAGGAGGCAGCAGAGCAACACTGTCGGTTTTGTGATCATCGAGTAAAACAAGAGACAATTTTTGATTAGAAGAGCATCAGCAGCATTAGGACTTAAAATCTAAATTAAATGTTCACATCCTAATAGAATATTCAGAATGCTTTCTGCATGGAGTGATATATTCACCTGGCATTTGCCTAAAGTTATTTAAATTTACTAGGCAGCCCTTTGTTGTGTCTATTTCCAAGAACATCTGTACTCTTTTTCCTGTCTGGCTCACATTCACAATGACCTTTGTGCAAGGTCTTAAATACATTAACATTTTCCCTGCATGAGTCTATTGAAGTCCTGTTGCGAACAAACCAAAGTCTTCCACCCGCTGCTCAGCAAACCTCCCCACCGATGCTGTCCAAAAATAGGAAACTGAAGTGAAACCTGCCGCACAGTAAATGTCCTTCATGATTTGCATGTGACAGTGAGCATGTTTCACAGCTTTTATGAGGATGCAGTTGCAAACTTAAAGTGCTGTTTGTTATTACACTCTCTGTCTGACACCAAAAGGAAACCTTTCCAGTTTAATAATGGTAAAATGAGCCTAATCTCACAAAACAGTAATTTAAACAACAAGAAACTTAAACTCTGATTATAAAATATATGTTACATCTTGTACAGTTCAATGCACCATTTGTACAACTTTGGTGATAAATGCACCTCTGCAGCTATTTAGTTTATAAATAGATGTGTATAAATTATTCAAAGTACAGAGCAAATCTTCATTTTTACTGTTCTTCATTTTGGATTTTTTTCCACATGTACAGATTTACAGATCAACAATGAAAAATGTAACTACAAAACATGTCTGCGTGATTTTTGTTCCCACATAGTTGTGCACTTGAGCCCCCTTTTTAGAGCTTATACTGTGGAATCTCACTTCAGCATTTAAACAAAAAAATCATCGACTTTGACAGATGGACTGTAAAAATCACACGGTGTTTTGTGGTCAAATTGGCAGTGATGCAATGAGCGGTATCTTTGTAGAAATCCTTCAGTAAAACACATTCCTTAGCAAGACTGTAAAGACCACATATTAGTTAGAATATGCATGAAATGTGTGAAATCATCCAAATGTAGAATGGCAATTCTTGGCAATCACTAAGCACAACCTTGAAATTATGGTGTCGTCAGCTTGGAGACATCGTTTAAACCCTCTCAACTGGAGTTGAGAGTATTAAGTCCTCAGTGGGGGAGGAAGATGGAGTTTCTTTAAAAATATACAGTTCTGAGTTGGCAGGAGCTGTGGGACAATAAGTGGACTTGCAGATTGGTCTCATAACAGTCTATTTAAACGTTCATACTTGTTAAGGTCTAATTCAGTTTCAATGCACCATGCTGTGAACACAACAAAGAGCAGTAGAAGTATGTGAAAGCAACACCTTTATGCATGCATACAGTTGGTTTTCAATAACAAAAGCTTGTCTTGGTATAAAACAGGTCTCTGAAATGATTAATTGTAATGTTTTCGTAACACAAGAGTCTACTTTACTATCTGCTGTGTCACTTTGTGCCTTGGTTTGTGAAACCATTTTAGGGACTAAAAAATACAAATGCTGAGCAATCAGATCATTTTCATGTTGAACTTGCGTGCTCCTCCTTGTCCCCCACTGGTTGTGGGTCCGTCCACTTTTCTAAAAGAATACTCTACGGAGAAATTGTTCTTGTGCTGCCCTCTCCCTCGACTCCACACAAAGAGCAAAATGAAACAGAACAGGACCACTCCCAGAAACATGATGCAGCCCATCGCTGTCGATATGAGGATGGTCTTCAGGTCAAGAGTAAACTTCAAGAAAACTCTGGTATCGTTCAGATTTGTGTCATTAAGGTCCCCAGCATAATAGGTACGGTTGGACATGAGGGCTGCGTCTAGAGGCAGCCCACTTACTGTGAGGGTAGCAAAGTAGGTGTCATTCCCACCAGCATTGCTGGCTATGCAGATGTACGTTCCACTGTCTGTTACTTGGGCATACCGTATTTCCAGCGTGCCTTCTGGTAACACAATAAGGCGGCCGCTGCTTTTTGTGGTTATGCGGCGGCGCTGTGGAGAAATCCAGAAAATGACAGGGGTTGGTTCACCTTCTGCTCTGCAGATGAATGATACTACTTGGCCTTCTCGGGCAGATATTTGCTGCAACTTCCTGTTGCGTATTTTGGGCTTCTGGCAGGTGAAGTGATCAAAGAGTGCTGAGTCAGAAAATGCACTAAGAGCCCGTCCTTGCACCTCAACGGGTGTCATACACACTGGAGGGGCATTGTCAAAGTTAAGAGTCTTCCTGCGCTGAAGAATCCAGAGCAAGCGGCAGTCACAAGCCAGAGGGTTTCCATCCAAACGCAGCGTCTCCAGAGTGTTGACAGACTGGAAGGCTCCATCCTCCAGGGTCACCAAGCTGTTTGTCGAAAAGTTAAGTAGGCGAATTTGCCTGAGACCACCAAGTGCGTAAGGCTGTACTCTAGCAAGATTAGTATTGACTAGATGCAGCTCCTTGAGCCTGAGGAGGTCCCGCAGAGCCCAGGACTCCAACACAGAGATAGGGTTGTAGGACAGGTTGAGGGAGGTGAGATAAGCCAGACTGCGGAGAGCAGAGGTGGGCACAGAGGTGATGTTGGTGTGTGTGATAGACAACCAAGACAAATTAAGACCTTGCAGGCTGTGGGGGGAGATATATTCAAGAAAGGGCCAATGATCAATCTCCAGACCCCTCAGGTTTCCCAGCTTTCTGAAATTCTGGTCCTCCAAGGTGATAATACTGAGGTAGCGGAGCCGAAGAGTCTCAAGGTTATGCAGGTAGGACAATGACTGGCTGGACACTGAAGTCAGGTTGCACCTTTCAATTGTCAGCTCTCTCAGTCCAACTAAACCAAGAAAGGCTTTATTCGATATGTAAACCAGATCATTGTCTCCAACCTCCAAGTTCTTTAGACTCTTTAGGTCTTGGAAGGTGAAGTCTAAAAGAATTACAATCTTATTTTCACTTAGGTCCAGTGAAGTTAGGTTGGAGAGACGTGAGAAAGCCCCCATGGGGACCAGCTTTAGCTGGTTACCCCTCAGTGAAAGTGAATGCAAGTTCTGAAGACTAGCAAAAGCATTGGGCTCTAGGACACTGATCATGTTATCGCTGAGGTCCAGCTTCTCCAGACGTGTATATGGAAGCAGGTCGCCATGCTCTATCCAGCGCAGTTTATTCCCACTTAGGTCCAAGACCTTGGTGTCTGGTGAGATTGCATCTGGCAGTGCAGACAGACGTTTACCATTACAGGACACAACCTTCAGCTTGGCCATGCACTCACAACGCTGAGGGCATCCTTGGCTTTGGATGGAAGACATTGTGATCATGAGCAGCAAGAACAGGAAAGGCCAGCTTACTTCCTGGCCCAGGCTAACCCCCATGGCACCCATTTTGACTTCCTTGGTGTCCTGTCTGGGGCTGAATCACTGGACCTGGCACCTGAACAAAGAAAAGAACGAGAAAAGAGAATAGATGAAGGAGAGAGAAGGAATAACAAGAGAAAAGGATATAAAGATAAAGGAATTAGTCAAATCAATTGCTTTTACACAATCAAACATTCTTTGTCAGGAAAATTACAGCTTTAAACTTTAGTAGACCTAATATAGCGGGGGTACAAAGCTCAAAGTTAATTAAAGGACAGAGTCTACATTCAGATAAAAACAAGTTTAGTTTACGAGATGAGCCCAAATCCAAGATGATGATGAAAACACCGGGAGCAAAGAACAGCCAGTCTGTAGCGTCCCACGAGCAAACACATGAGAAGGTCGCTCATGACAGAAGAACCAAATAATTCAGTCTATAGCATTATGTGCTTGAGTCTCTGAGGCATAAAAGCTTATCATGAGAGGAGCCTGCTTAGCCTGACCTGCCAGTGGGTTTCAAATGACACACACAGGCATACACACGCAAATACACGCACAACTGCTGTCTCCCACCCAAAGCCTCTGCCTGCTGATGGATGTCAACAGCAGAGCAGTAATCTTCTCATAAACCCATCATGGAATGTCAACTTACAGGATGGAGAGCAGCTCTCAGACACACGCTGTAAAAGACTAAACAAATAAGGCTTGTAGACACATTAGTTCATACAACATGAGGTGTAGGAGCATGCCATGTCTTTCCAATTTACCAAACACCAATTACAAATTCACAAAAATTCACGTTTCCCTAAATTTCCCTTCCAACCTTGCAATAAACTAGACATATTTTAATGGTTCAGCTTTCTGTGTTTATTGTAACATATTTCATCTTTGTATTTAGCAAGACTTTGAAAACGTTTTGCTTAACATGCCATGAAAATGTCTTGCAAAGTCTGAGGAATGTGTTTATCATTTTCTACTTAATCAACTCACCTGTGTAGAGATTAAAATTTACAATTCACCAATGATATCCCAAAAATCCCACCACTGATTAAATTAACTATTTGAAGGGTGCAACGGTGGTAGCAGAAGATAAATAAATTTCAACTTGGAAAAACATATACAAGTGTAATTTATACATAACTCATGCAAATAATTTTCTTTGTTGGTCCTGTTTTAATCATTTATTTTACACGACTCAGTTGACACTGCAGAAAAAAAAAACTCTTTGGACCATCCTAACTTTCAGATTAAGTCCTTGAAACTGGATTAAAAAAGAGGAAACAAAGAATTCATCATTTTTTCCAAAGGAAATTCACCTTCCAAAAAGTTAATCAGTCACAATTTATTGTACAGGTCATCTGGACCTGGTCATTTCCTAAGACTGATAAAGTCCTTTGGATGAAGGACAAAACGTTTCAACAAAATAAAAGAAACTATCCAGAGGACATGATTTAAATTTGTTGGATTTTATATCTGAATTATTGAGCATGAACTTTGATATTTATTGTATATACTTAACCAGTATAATAGGAAACTTTAGATAATCCTGCAGATTAATTTTGGTACTGTATATCTAAAATGCAATATTTTTGTAAACTGTGGCATGAAAATCCATCAAAACACATGGACGGAAAGAGTTTAACTGGTTACATACTGTAGGTTTGTTTTTACAGCATAGCCTTAAGTCAACACACATACATTCAGGTCATGATTACAACCATTTAGTATTGTTGCTATATCTGAAACTTGGCTTAATATAGATAAAGGAATAGATTTTGAACTGGAGAGCTATGTGTTCAGTTAACCAACAAAATAAAGATGAAGGTGGAATGAACTTGTATTTGAACAAACATTTGTAATATAAGATACAAGATGATCAAAGTCCAAGTTTTTTTATTTCCATCCATCCATCCATTATCTTTACCCGCTTCTTCCATTTTGGGTCATGGGGGTTGCTGGTGCCCATGTCCATCAATCACTGTGCGAGGGGTGGGGTACACCCTGAACGGGTCTCCAGTCCATCACAGGGACACACAAAGACAAACAACCATTCACTCTCTCACTCACACCTATAGGGACAATTTAGAGTTACCAATCAGCCTAACATGCATGCTTCTGGTCTGTGGGAGGAAACCAGAGTACCCGGAGACAACCCACGCATGCACGGAGAGAACATGCAAACTCCACCCAGAAAGGCCCCTGGACCGGGATTTGAACCAGGGACCTGCTCACTGAGAGGCAGCAGCTCTACCACTTGCACCACTCTACTATATGCAAAGAATAATCAGTGCTTTATAACATTCATACACTGATGGGACACACATCAGAGGCAATGAGGGGTTCAGTGTCTTGCCCAGGGACACTTCGGTATGTGACTGCTGGTGGAATCGAACCCTCACGTTGGAAAACAACTGCTCAAACCACTCAGCTACAGCCACCCCTGTAGTGTTGAGGCCCTAAAGATTGGATGCAGGAAACTTATTCAGGAATGAGCAATAAAAAACTTTTAATTGTCAAGACTTCAGTATTGACACTAAATCTAAATAGGCATAAAATGACAGACAAAATCATAAATACAATATGTTGCATGAACCTGTTCCCTAAAATAGTCAGGCCTACCAGAATCACACAATGATGGACAATATAATTAAATATAACATGGAAAATAATCCAGCAATTGGGGTTCTGATAAATGATAGCACTGACTATCTTACTGTTTTTATAGTAAGTAATAAAAAATATAAAATTGTCAAACTGGATCCAAAAGAATAGAGGTATAAAGGAGCTGAAGAATTATTGACTGCATTTAATCAGGACTTAATGAAACAGAACTGGGATGAAGTATGTTGGAAAAAAGACAATGAAGCTTATGAAGAATTCCTTAGAATATTTACATTATTATACAAGAAAAATTGTCCAAAAAAGCAATAACATATTAATAAGTACATACTTCTTCCCACTCCTTTCAACATGTGAGCTAAACAAAAAGTGGAGTAATACTTGTGCACTTCTTAATTTTATGTGTTTTTCTTTACCGCTTTCTTTTGTTCTTTAAAATGATTGTCTGTATATGGTTAAATTGTTTGAAATAAAACCACCAACCAAACAAACAAACCATTATTTTAACACAAACAGGCAAAAATGTTGGTGCTTTAGCCGTAGTGTTTATTGCATCTGATAATAAAAAGCTAAGTTATGTCAAAATGAAAATTCAAGCAGGAGCTATAAACATTGAATATTTCTGCTTTCTAGGAGCATTTTGCAGCTCATTCCTTTTCTTATGCACTGTGTAACAAACGGTTGCTTTTACGTTGCATTAAAACAATATGAATGTACTGTGCAATCTTCTCCATAAACATTTCATTTCCCAATATTTATTCAGCTGAAATACAGGAGAAATTTCCATCAGCAAGAGAACTGATGCAGTTTTCCCAATATTTCATGAATTTGAGAAACGTTATTTTTTAACTATAATAACATCACTGTTTTGGTTATTTCAAGAGATCCTTTAATCGTTTTGGCATGCAGGTTGTCAGCAGCACAACTTTGGGGCATGCAGTCTTCCTTAAAATCAGCTAAAACTCACCTTCTGCACAAGTTAAAGATATTAGTTCTATAAAGAGGTTAGCAGTCACACAAAGAGCATTAACCACAAACTATCTGCCAGAGGACCCACTGACCCCCAGCCTTTTTTAAAATGGCTCCAATTTCCTTTCAGTCACACGGCCCACTTTTGCAAACCCATATGTGGTAGCAGACTCTCAGTAATAAGTCCAGCCAACAAATGCACCTCAGGTCAGCAGAAAGTGGAGAGAACAGCGAGCTTGATCCACCCAGTGTGCAGACTCACACCATGCTGCTGACCTGATGGAGAGGGCTGACGGAGGCCACAGAAGACGCGAGGCTACTGAAGGGAGAGCTGCACACATTGATGCCAAAGTTTACATTCATCTCCTGCCACTGAAAGGTGAAGGTGGACCAAAATATTTTTACCCGTGTCCCTGCATGTGTGTGTGCATGTTATCAAGATGCTTTATGAACCACTGGACAAACAATTTTGAAAATTGCAAAAGTTGGATAAACATCGACAAGTGATTAACATTTGGAGTCAACCCAATGCAAGATGGCTCCCACAGCCCTCTGACAAGAAACAAAACAACAACAACAACAACAACAAAACAAAACTACACACAAACAAGGCTATAGCTCAGGGTCATTCAACTAAACTGCTAAGGGGCCACAGTTACTGAAAACCAGCAGCTCAGGGGCTGGACATCCAGCAATTAGTCATTATGTAATAAACCAAGTATCTGTTACCTTTTAAATTTATTTTATTGCATTGAATCATTAATGTAATAAACAGAACCCGAAACCCAAACACAGAACACCACCCCACTCCACAAAATCAATAAGTATATTTATATGTTTAAATATGTATATATATATATATGTATATATATATATATATATATATATATATATCTATATCTGTATATATATATATGTATATGTGTATATATATATATATATATATGTATATATATATATACAGGTAGTCCTCGACTTACAGCC
>JARVGS010000979.1:26838788-26848912 GCA_031762315.1 Hypsolebias antenori | reverse complement strand
CACTGGTCTGGGTCTGGGTTCCTTCTTTTCACCTGATGGCTGGCTGGAGTCCTGTTTGGGTTTCTTCTCTGCTTTCAGGAATGTCTACAGTAAGGATATCTACATTTCTCTAGAGCCTGTCTGATAGGAGAAGGAGAAATCCCACAGAGCTTCCAACTTGCAAGCCTTTACAAAACTGGAGCCATTTATTTCTCTGAATCTAACAGATCTATAAACTACTAGAGCTTTTATTGTGGTATTTGAAACCAAACTGATTCAAAGCAGAGGTATTAAATTAGAAATTGACCAATTCTGGCTTTCAAAGCAGATGAAGAGATTTTGGTAATTAGAGTAGCTGATGACCCTTTTATGTCATCATTTTTTCCTGTTTAGATGACAGCTTAACATTCATATACTGTACATTGCAGTAAATTGTCTTTGAGTTAGTGATTTTAGCCCTCTGCCCAACGAGGATAATTATTTTCAGTGTGAAAATAATTATCCTCGTTTGGCAGAGGGCTAAAAAAAAGGGGCTAAAAAGGGCTAAAATCAAGATGAATGTTAATTTAAAATTTTGATTGTAATTGTAACCATAAAAGTTTGACCATTACCTTTTCAAAGTAACAAGGTCAGCCATTTGTCTCTGTCACAACAAATGCCAATCACGTTTGGAGCTGCAAACAAGTGTAAGACCCAGATGCTCCCTGAGCCCTGCACCGAGGCTCCAGCCACATCTGAAATGGCGTTACACCAGTCAGTGAGTGGGAGGACAGTCAGGACGCACGCACAGCACCACCATTGTCCCAGCTGGACTTCCTAACAGTAGCAGCTGACATATCAGCATGCCTGCAGGTACTGAAGCCCCCACATGCACTCCTCCACCACTGTATCCCTCCTTCCTCACCCTCCATTTGCACTCCCCCATCCCTCAAAAAGCTGCAATGCCTCTATCTTGCTGACAGCAAATGCATCTCTGTTTTACCGCCCTCATAAATACTCCTCAATTGAAAACAATAAGCTTGTCTGGGTATCGGCGGCGCTAAGCTGAAGTAATGTCACTACACAGGTGGGACGACAGCTTTATGTGCAACAGAAAGGCTGAAAATGAAAAGGTAAGCGTGGGCATCGTAATGGACAAGACTAACAGGCCAGATTCAACGACACACTCTGAGGGACACAGACCCATCAGCACATATTTCATTACTGACACATCAATCTGTCAAACAAGGAGGCTAAGTGGCACCTCGGGTACCATTAAGCGCTTTTGAATAATTGTTTTTGCTTCAGTACTTTTTTTATCCTCGTGACATTTGGACTATAACCGTTCTTGACAAGTAAGCAGGAATACAGCAGCACAGACAAGAAGAGGACGCACACAGTGGCGTTCATCTGATTTCTAAAAGGCTAAATGCTAAAGCTGACACATTCTGTTATCAGCTGGAGCAAGATCATTATTTATTTATTTTTATTTTCAATAGAACAAAAAGGTCTCATCCAAATTTTGCCTCCAAAACTTGCTCGTATTTAATTTAATCATTTTTTTGTCTCCACTATTAAAATTATCATTTTGCCGCAGGAGCATGATCCATTCACCCTAAACTGAATGGGCAGCTTTTCACAACCGATTATTTTAAACACATTTCAGTGAAGTTTTGCAAGGCTGCACAGATAATTGTGATTCTTTAAACGCCACTTGAAGGGCATATATGTGCTGGTGTGTGTGAAATAGAAACCATTGCTCCACAATTCAGTTTGCCTAATTATCCAGGAAATATTTTGCAATCTCAAGCAATCCCACGTGCAGTTCTCCTGGGGCATTTTCTTTTCTGTTAGAACTCAGTTTGACTTGCAACGTCTTCAAAATTTACATTTTTATCACCTGCCAATATGAAAGATAACCAATTGTGTAATTGCTTATGTGCGTGTTTGCCTGTCTTTTGTGTGTGTTTGCCTGTGTTTGCGCTGGATGGACTTGAATGAAACTTTCTGATAGTAATCGTTAGATGTGGAGTCAACCCAGCTCCGCAATAAATAAAATTAGAGGTAAAATATGGTTAAAAGTCAATTCCAGACAACTTCTGGTTTTACTTTTATCCTGAAATGTGTTCAAAACTATTATAAAACTCAAAGTTTTTTTATTTTTATTTAAGAAGCAGTAAAAACAAAAACTTTGACCCCTGTATAAGCCTTTTTTTAAATGTCCTTTTCATTTGCCCGGCACTTGTAATGGTATTTCTTTAAAAAAAAAAAAAGACTGAACACCAACTTAAAAACAAGCCTCACCAACTGAAAAGCCTTTAGCCTATATGAAATATAGACATTTTTTCCAAAGTTTTTTTTTTGGTGGCTACTTCTGCAAAACGTCTCAAGATAAAAGTCTGAGTCGACTAACTGAATGAGCGGCAACTCTTCTGTCACAGCAGCATACAAGAAGCATGAATCATGATGGAAATGGTGAAACTCAGCAGTTCGGTTGGACATTTTAAAAAATGTACCACATATGTGGCTCTTCATGCTTTCATTATAAGTTAAGTGCTGGTCAATTAACGGTACTCACTGCAAATGATAAAAATGCATAAATGTTAGGTCCTGAACTATGGCAAATGGTGCAGTTTAAAAAGTTTACTCCAGATGTTTTCCAGGTGTCTTGATATGCATTTCTAGAATGCAGGTAGACACTACATGTAAACAAAGCGGTTGGATGAGCCTGTCAAAAACCATGTCAGTCATGTGATTGACTTACGTTAGGCTGGCCGTTGTAGGTAAACAAATGTAGTGGAATTGGACAAGCAATTGATATGTAGCAAATCTGTCACTAAACATAAAAGAAAGGACAAAGATCAAGACAGCTGTCAAGAATAAATATTAGGGATCAAGCAGGATGGCAAAGCGCCATAAATACAGAGCTCAGCATCTAATCCAGCTCAGCTTTTGCTGAACTTCTACTGAATCTGTAAGTTTACTGTATCAGTTCTTTAACTGCATCCCAAAGGGCTTTTCTATGAACATCTACATTTTCCGTCGCTTCAGATTTTGCTAATGTGAGAAATAACATGTGCAGATATTGTTTCCTTTGATCGTTTTAATTAATGAGCATATTTTAACATGGCAAGAATGCAGTGATAGTGCACTGCAGAAACCTTTGAGAAGACCAGCGGCTGATCTGTACAGAGCTGTAAACGTCTGGGTACAAAAACATGGAGGCAGTAGTTTTCTGGTGCATTTGTTAGACCCTTTTTTGTCTGCTTTGTATGCACCAAGAAAAAGCCACTAAATAATTAAAATGTACTTATATAACAAAAAGTTGTGTCTTGAGTTATGCATGCATAGTTTTGAGTGCAGTGTCAGTTCTATGACAAACAAGGCATGAAATTAAAGCCTACTTTAGGTTAATCATCAGAGTCCATGGCTGCTGCACTGAAAACTGAGCATGCACACTGATACAATCAGGAGCCAGTGGAGGTCTGAGCAAAGGTTGAGAAACGCCATGTGGTCCCACTGAAATAACTGCAGGGATCAATCAAATGCTGCCTTATCTCTCCCACCAAGCGTTTACATCATTAAATCCTAATTGAAACCTGCTCACCGAAGGCTCAAACGCACACGTATGAACAGAATGTCTGCAGAAGCCCACTCTATCAGCCACGAGAGTTAAAAAGCACAGATAAGGAGAGCTGGTGTCCATCAGAGTTAAGGAGGAAATCGATCAGTCGGGACTGCACCATAACGGGGCGAGGAGCAGGCTGAAGGGTGAGCTGGTGTCCCTGCACAGGCTGGATTTCCTATAGTTTGGTGGGTGGAAGGTATAATTCACAAAAAGGAGCAAAAAATATCAACACCATGTGCGCTTTTTGCTTACAGAAGGGAAAATGGACTCACCCAGGACTTGAACTTGCACTGCGCTTTCTGCACATCTACAAGCCTGCAGGCGCTCTGCTCACTTGTGGCCGTTTCGTCTGGTCGTGTTGCTCCTCTCCTCCATCCGAGCGCAGCTTCCTCCCTTCTCCTCCTCCTCTTCCTCCAGCAGCAGCAGCTGGACTGGAGTGCTCTCACTACTTCTTTCTCTCTATGTTGATCCACCGTTTCTGAAAAGAGGTCCCCAGTTCTCCACTCTCTGGTGTCTGTCTTGTGCAGAGAAGGCAGCAGGAGCTCCTCTTTCGACAGCTGTCTCCTTGCTTTGTGTTGGGGGGAGGCGGTGAGAGCTGTGATGCTGTTTGGGTTATCGGCTTGCATGTGTGTGGGTGTGTGAGGGACGTGGAGCGTGGTGTGTTTGAAAGAAGATCCGACTGCTCTTCATTGGAGCTTCCTCTCCCTCCCTCTCTCTCTTAGGATGCTCCATGCTGCGTTCAAGTCCTGTGGAAGATTTCCACTTCCAAATATTCCATCCACTTTAGTTTCCCTTGGGAGAACTGGTATGGTAAAATGGGAAAAACATTTATGGCAAATATGTTGATGTTAAATAAATTATCTAAAGACCACAAATTAGCAATACAAATGATTAAAATAAGTAGAGATGCATTTTGAGAAGCATGAATGATCTCTATTTGTTTCTGCATACTCGTTTACCAAAGCATTAGTTTCAAACAGAAATTGCGATTTTAATGTTGGAAGAGCTGTATTTTCCTTTGACAACGTCAATATTTTTGTCTCTTTAGTCTTGTTTGAAATTTTAACAAACACATTAACATAGACCTATTCTAAAAATAATCAAACATGGAAAAGGGGTTTAATGAAAGCAGCATCGCTCAAAGGAAAGCATTGCTCTCCACCTGAATGTCAATGTCACATTCTGTTGTGGTAGTTGCACCCAAATGCAGGAATGACTCTGAGATCCAGGAGCTAAAATGAAAATGCTTTAATTAAATAAACAAAAGAGCTGTTGTGGCAGCAAAACTCACTTATCCAGGAAAGACAGAGAAACACGAGGAGCCAAACAAGACATCAAACAATACCCAGACAATGAGGAACACTCAAACACAGACTTAAATACAGAACTACTAATGAGACAGGAGCAGGACCAAGACACACCATAAGGGGGCACTATCCTCACAGTACCCCCTCCCCCAGGACATCCCCTGACGTCCCAAAAACTACAAGCCAAACTCGGGTGGGTGGGGGGTGGAACCATGAGGATGGTCATGGGGAACACAAGGAAAAAAACTCAGACAGGATGGAGCCTGGGAACTAGACACAAGAAAGGTAAACAATAAAGCATCAGGTAGATGATCGGGAGGTAGAAGCTCCGGCATGCAGCCGGGAGACCATTCCACATGTGGCATCAGTTCGGGTGGGCAGCTGGGAGATTGTCCAACATGTGGCACCAGTTTGGGTGGGCTGCCAGGAGACCATCCAACATCAGTTCAGGTGGAGAACCAGTGATGATAGACACCGTGAAAGAGACAGTCGGCCATCCAGCACGGGGGAGGAGAGGCTGTTCTGTCTGTTAAAATGGCTTTTGTAGCTAATTTTGTGTTTGCTCATCTCACTTTGTAGACGTGGCCAGCTTGAATTATGTATACTTCAAAAGTTAGTCAATATAGATGTACGTTGATTACTTTCATAGAGCTTCGTTAAAATCCATATAGCGATTCATGAGATGTTTTGCTAACAGACAGACAAAATAACACATACATACAACACCTAGACAATTACATGATCACCCACCTTGGAGTGGACAATATACAGTTGGATGTGAAATCAGTGCATCCTTGACACTTGCTTCTGGTTTCAACTAACTCATATTTTTTGAAAAAAAATTACTCATAACAGTCTAACATTATCTTTGTTCTGATATTAGTTATGAAACCAGTTCCATACGTTAGGCCTGAATATAGTACCAGTTTCTGTCCAATCAGCTCTGGTATCCCTCTCAAGTTTCTGCCGGTGTATAAATATTGGTCACTACCATCTCTGATGTGACTAAGATGACATCAGGCAATTGGCAAATTGAAAGCACAATCTGATTAAAAAAAAACTTCACAGAACAAGATTTAATGATGTAAATGCTTTTAAATCAATCAACTGATCTTATTTTATAGAGGCATTTTTTCACATTTTCACTATTCACTAATTACTACTAAACAGTCAACTGTTTTCTTTTTATATAAAGCATACAGCATGCACAATAGAATGTTAAAATATGCATTTATCTCAATACAAGTTCACTTTAGGGCAGACAGAGAGACTCCAGGGCACCCAGAGCTTGCTGGAGAGATTGTATAATTCTGGTCCGAGGATACCTTGGGAGGAACTAACAGTATCTTCTGGGAAAGAAATGTCTGGGTTTTCTTCCAAAACTTGTTGGTGCTGTGACCCAACCACAAATATTCAGGAAAATAGAAGGATGGATGAATGAGATGTCAAAAGTCACTGTATTTAAAACATTCCTGTTAGTTAAAACTTGGCATCCCTACTTCACAATAAAGTTTTCGTTACTGCTGATGGGGACAGTAGAGACAAAAAATATTAGAGGTAATGAGAGGTAACATAAAACTTTTAAAATTCTGCAAGCAAGGCATATACAGTAGATAATAAGAGTGTAATGCCTGTACAAAAAGCAAAGTTTTTAGAACAAGTAATCTAGAAGACAAAGGGGATAACACAATACTCCTATCAGGTAAAACTTTTAATTTTTGTGAAGACTTTGTCATTTTTCAGAAACAAAATTTCTGATCTTAGATTGTCTCCTCTGCCTATTGTGGAGTGGCTCCATCAGTTTGTCATTATGTCTTTGAATCTTTTAAGCCTGTGTCTCTTAGTGAACTGACTGAAATTGTGAAAAAGTTAAAGCCTTCTTCATGCCCTCTGGACACCGTTCCTAGTCATCTGTTAAAAGATGTCTTTCTGTGTTGGTCCATGTTGGTCAAAATGGTAAATGCTTCTTTGATGACTGGATGTTTTCCTACTGATCTAAAACACGCTGTTGTTCATCCACTCATCAAAAAGAGCAACCTTGATTCAAATGTGCTGTCTAACTTCAGACCTGTTTCTAAATTGCCATTTTTGTCTAAAGTCTTAGAAAAAGCTGTTTATGTCCAACTGCAGTCTTAACGTGACCTAAATGACACTGGTGAAAAATTTCAGTCTGGTTTTAAAATACGGCACAGCACTGACTTTGTAAAAAAACCTGGGTGTGATGGTTGATCCTCTGTTTAAAATTGAGAAGCACATTCATGCTGTTCTCAAACCCAGTTTCTTCCAGCTGAGGACCCTTGCAAAGATAAAACCTTACCTTCCTCGGTCTGATCAATAGAGGGCTATTTACGCATTTATTACATCGTGTTTGGATTATTGTAATTCTTTGTATTTAGGGTTGGACAAGAGCTCCCTGCAGTGATTGCAGAGCATCCAAAACACTGCAGCCCATTTGCTGACAAATACAAGGAGGCGTGAATCTATTACCCTAGTTTTACACTCCCTTCACTGGCTCCCTGTTGCTTTTCAGGTGAAATTCAAAGCTTTATTGATTGTTTTTAAGTGTTTAAACTCCATGGGCCCATCTTACCTAAGCGAGCTGCTGCAGCCCTACTCTCCATCCAGAGCCCTGAGGCCAGCCAACCAGCTCTTGTTGACTCTCACCTAAAGAAAGGTTGGACTAGAGGTGACAGAGCCTTCTCTGTGGCAGCACCCAAACTGTGGAACAGCCTCCCTCTGTCTGTGAAGCTCTCAGTCAGTAAATTTGTTTGAGTCCAGACTGAAAACACATCTATTCTCCCTGACCTTCACTCAAATTAGTACCTGACTGACCCGAGTTTTGGGGAAATAGCAGCAAAAATGCAATAGCTGTCTTGGTTTTTATTAGTACTATTGTTTTATTGGTATTATACTGCAAATTTGATCATACTTTTATATTTTAAACCATTTTATTTCGTTTATCATATTTTATCATATTTTATCTATGATGTATTCTTGTGAAGCACTTTGGTTAACTATGGTTGTTTTTAAATGTGCTATATAAATAAACTTGAATTGAATTGAATTTTACCAGGTCATTTATGAAACCTAAAGTCATAGTGGTTGCAGCTTTATTAACCTTACAATGTAGGAAAACAAATGGACTAATGGGCCTACAGACAGTTATTTGTGTGGAGTTGCGTTTCTCATCGCCTGCCAATCATTCCTCACTAACTCATTATGATTATCTGAATATCATCTCTTCAGCTGCTAAATAATTCAGTACGTTCAGCAGGAAGTTCATTTCATCCGTTGAGGGCAAGTAGGTAGAGGATTATAGATATATCAGAGCTGTAAGCTTATTTGACCCTTGAAGAAGTTTTACTGTGGGTCAGAAGAGAAATGTTCACTGATACAGCTGGTTTTACATGAGAACACAGTGGCGGCTGGCTGACTTGTAATTTTTGAAAAATGCAGCTTTATTTTTATACCACTTCAAGAACAGCAGAACTGCAGCAGAGCATTAAGTTCATACATTTTTTTGTACTCATCTGGCATTTTCTGTAATGCACACATTTTTAAGGAACACAAACAATCATGCAGCAGGAAAAAAAAACATTTTCTAGCGTACAATGCAAAAAAAAAAAAAAGTTTTCTGTAGCAATTTCCGTAACTCCTCGTCCTTAGTTTTTTCCTTATTTTTGCTGTGTCATCCAACTAGGATAGTTTTCTTACATTTTAAATATTTCATATGTAACCCAACTATTTTTGCTCAGGTTTAAGTAAACTTTCTTACACGTTTCTATGCTTCAATCATTTTGGAAAACACATTCATCTTGTGTTATTTAACCTATAATATCTATCCATCACATTCATTTTTTTAACCTGCTTTTCCTGTCTGGGTTATGGGCTGGTGTCTATCTCCTGCATCTACTGTCCAAAAGGCTGACCTACAACCTACATCCATACAGCCTATAACCTATAATAGTTAAACTTCATTATCAGAAGTTTAATCATCTTTTTAAATAGATGAAAATTATCTGACAAATTACAAAGATCAGAGTACATGAAGTTGAAAATTATTTTTTGTGAGTTGTCATGCATTTACTGTAAATTTAGTAATTAATTGATGCAAAGATGGAAAAACAATTTATTTGACTTTAACAGCCCACCTACCTGAATGCACAGTAACACTAGTAACATAACTGCATCATGCAACAGTCCAGATTGAAGAAAATTACAAAATGTTACATTTATTGCTTCAGAAGTATTATCCTGTACTATATATGAATGATTGTGGTTGTTCTATATAATCTGAAATTTACTTCTAGTTCTGAATAAGAAATGTATCACTGTGTAATTCCCAAATGATAAACACTAGAGAAAGGAATTTTCTATCGGTGTACAGATTTTTACTGACTTCCTTTATTTTGTTGACTTCTAAAAATCTCATTAAAAGAAGGTTAAGGTTCACTCTTTTACTCTAAAAATAAGCTATAGATCAAACTAAAAGCTCACCGCCAACCTATCACAGCAAGTGAGCAACAGCTGCTCCTCGTACTACGGTGCGACTGCAGAGAGGGGGTGGGATGCCAGGTGGCTGCAAATACAATAAAGCATAAAGGCTGGAACTGTTGTTCATTTTATTGTGGCTATAAGATCATGCTGTTGCTTCATAATGACTTAAAATGACTGAGCCAAAACATAATGGCATAAACATAATTCACACACATATTTCTCCACACTACTTTTATTTATTCATTCATTCTTTTGTTGGCTCCAACAGACCACCCAGCACCAGACTCACCTCACTGGAAGAAGAGCTTCTCAGCATGACCTCAGCCAAAGTGAGGAGTACTTTCAGGAGGATTACTCCTTACAAAGCAACGGGCCCTGACAACGTCCCTGGGAAGGTGCTGAAAGACAGTGCCAATCAGCTCCGCAAGGTGCTGGCCGACATCTTTAACTCCTCACTCACCCTGGCAACTGTTTCCACCTGCCTGAAGACCACCATCATCCCAGTATAAAAGAACTCTACAGTGACTGGCCTGAATGACTACAGGCCGGTAGCCCTCACCCCGATAATCGCTATGCTTTGAAAAACTCGTCATGGCCCACATCAACACAACCAGCAACATGAGCAAAAATCCTCACCAGTATGCATATCGCGAGAATCAACCAACAGAGGACACCATCTCCTCTGTGGTCCACACTGCTCTCACCCACCTGGAGCAGAAGGACTTATATGCCCG
>JARVGS010000979.1:26817797-26830121 GCA_031762315.1 Hypsolebias antenori | reverse complement strand
ATAGATAGATAGATAGATAGATAGATAGATAGATAGATAGATAGATAGATAGATAGATAGATAGATAGATAGATGGAGCGATCACAGGGAAAAAACGAATTATGGGCTGCTATGCATTGAATGCTTAATCTTATTTAGATTCAACTATGTATGTAGTCCCTACAAATAGCCTACAATTAGGTGATGCAAACACTTCCTCTTTTATAATACTGGGTGACTCAAATTGAAATTGCCAGTTAAAGATTTAATTAAGTACATAAATGCCACAATAATTGCACAGTAATGGAAACAATAGAAATTTCCATTTGTAAATAATAGATGTTTGTAAGACTAAATGTTTTTTTTAATCCATATTTTGTAGTACTGTATATATTTTTCAGAGTTCACCAAGCAAGGCTGTTTTATCATCAATGCTCTGTATAATATGATGACACCTGGTCTATGTAATCCACTTTAAATTATTCAATTCTTTAGGAAACCTTACCTGAATATTTTTTGCACATGTGAGATTATCAGTGTTACACATATTATTAATCCAAACTGAACTCATGCAACTATTTGTATGAGCATTAATTTATTTTGTTATTTATTTCATAACCATACGTATTAATTTAAACAACTCTGACAAACTGCAACTTAGCAGCTCTTAAATCTGCACATTTCCTCCACCTGGATAGTGTCTGCCTGCATGTCTGTCTTGTCCTAGCAGCAGCAGCACCTGAGCTCTCCTCCTCGGTCCGCCTCACCAATGCCTCATATTCTGTAATGTGGTTTGCCCAGAGGTGTTTGACAAGGTTTGTTGTGTTGCCACAGCTCTTTACAGTTTTTTTCACAAACTTCACAAACAGATTCTTGGTTGTTTTTGGAGCTGAAATAGCTCCACACGTGACTTTGTGTATTCTCCACTGTGCCATTGTTTATGTTTCCAGTGACTGACTGACCACAACGAGCAGTGTGCCGCTCGGCTTACACGTATTACGCATCACTGGTGGAAGAAAAAGTAGTTCCCACCAACCGTGACTGGCGTATCAAATCTATCAATAGTTTGAGTTAAGAATTGATTCTAGAGCACAACTTTCTGGTATCGATAGTATTGGTATTTTCATATTGATCCGCATCCCAATCACATGAGTAATATTAAAGTTGACAATCATGTGTCCTGTACATTTTTTTTATAGCGAAAGTCGAATGGCAAAGTAGTTAGCTAGTAGGGACTACTGCACTTTCAAACTGAGACAGCAGAGGTAGCATCAAAATTCAGTCAACTACTAGAATTATAAAAGAAGTAACATCAGTAGGTTTTGTCATGAGATTTCAACAGCCTGACACTTCCAGACCAAATGTTGCACTGTAGAAGACGGTGAAAACAAAGATAAACCATTTTGTTTCAGTGGAGCAAATGGTTCAGCACGAAAAACTCTGACCATGAACAGTGCAGTTGCCGTGATGCTTGAGATGGATGAGAGTTTTTAATTTTTGTGACATAAATCCTCTGCATGCACAAATTCATGTGTACATTGCAAAAAGTGAGCCCATCTGTTAACAGGCTGATAGTGGACTGGACAGACAGATGGCAAAGTGCTCCTGACTGCCACAACAGTGTTGGACCTTATTTTACAAACATGGAAAACAGTTGTGGCAATCATTATCATTTTGATTTCCTATCCACTTCAGACTTTCTGCTGGAAAAGAAAACTCACAAGCTGCACTTTTCCTTTGCCAGCAGAAGAAAGTGTGTTCAACACATGATTAGAAATAAGGCACAATAAACTAATAGTTTCTAGCTTATCCATTAGTCTGAGGACAATAATTCTCAATTATATGTCTGACATTTGTGTATGTGTAACAAAAGAAAAAAGTAAATCTTATCCAAATACATCCAGAAATAACTGTGCATGCATTAGGGTCAGCAAGTGTTTTCATCCTTCTGCTGTTTCTCCAGCTCATGTTGCTCATAACTGTCTGTGTTCTAACTTTTTCCTTTGTGGTGGAGTGAACTAAGGTGATTTTTTTTAAACTGGCCTAAGGTGGGATGAGTAATGTGTTTGTGCTTCACGCTTTCTGTGTGTGTGTGTAGGCTGGACTGTCCCACCGCCTCAGGTTTGAATGACAGCAGGTGACTCACTATGACTCAGTGGAAGCATGAAGAAAACCAAAGTGATACAGAGAAGACATGGGACTGACTTAGTAATGGTTCGGAGGAGAAGACAGGAGTGTGGGAGCAGGAAGAAAAAATGGAGAGTTTCCAGAAAAACGGAAAGGAAAAATGTGAGAACGGGCAAAAAAAAATTAAGTTAGAGGAGTCTGTCTTTCCCCCACAGCCTGACCTGTGGGGAATGAGGGAAGGATGAGGGAGTAAATAAAGAAAGGAGAGGCCTTTAGAGAAGGGTAAGCAGTACCCAGGAGGGCGCCGAAGGAAGACTCATGGAGGAAGAAGGAAGACAGCTCGGGGGAACTCTGGAGACTAAAAACAAACAGTAAAAAAAACATTTATTTTGGTTGTGGGAAGGACACCATATTTTCTCCAAGTAAATACTGAGACAACTGTGAGTGTGGACGATTACACAGCTTTTCTTCTTATTATAGTGTCAACATAAACAAGAACCCAGGACGGCAGCAGCCGTGGGCTAGCCTCTCACTTCTTGCATTATGTTGCTCATTGAAAATTATTGCAGCTAAATTGAAAAAAGAATGAACTATAAATGTTTTTACTGGGGCTATTATATATAAAACGTCTTCCTTCTTTGCTTTCTCTGCAGTGGCTTTTTATTCTAAAAGGTACAGGTAAGCTCAGTTAATGAACTCCAGGGCTGTTTTCTCAGCAGTTCTGCTGTACAGTGTGTTAAAAGTTGTAGATTGTCACTTTAGATTGACTGTATTCGTGATGAGTTTGAAGTGTATGCAGTGTGTGTATGAAGGAGGTAAGCTGTGGCTGAATGGCTAGAGTGTCATCCTCCAATGCAAGAGTTGGGGGTTCGATTCCACCAGCAGTCACATGCCCAAGTGTCCCTTACCGAACTCCTCATTGCCTCCATTGTGTTTCCCATCGGTGTATGGGTGTGATCCAAAGCACGGATGAATCTTTGTACAGATAGAGTGCTGTATGAATGGTTAGATGAGGGCACAGATTGTAATGTAAAGTGCTTTGAAAATAAGATAGGCAGGAACTACTGTATATGAGCACAGTCCATTACCATTCACTATTTCTGCTGTTTTTTTTATTAAGTTGTTTTAATTCAGTCTGGGAAAATATTAAACTAAAAATGATTAAAATAAAATAATGGGAACTTATTATAAATATCAGCCTATCCCCAAATTGGAATGATAGGCTTTAATGATTAATAACATAACATAACATAACATAATATAACAACAAACATAAAATAACATAACGTAATATAACATAACACACATAGTAGCATATCGTATTATGCATAGCAAACATAACATGATATAACAAACACAAGATAGCATAATATATAACATAAAATATAACATAACACAGCATAACAATATAACATGCTAAACATAACATACTATATATACATAACAAACATAACATATAACACAACATAACACCTCTTGAAAAGCCAAGCATCTATTGTATCATCTAATGGAATATCTGCTTCCATAGGACTGTTTTCAGAAGAACCAATGTGAACACAAAAAAATAATAATTCACCCTAAAAACTAGCTTGTTACAAAAAGCATTGAAATAATTTATCTTCCAGTGGATCATTTTGTTTCTGGGTTTGTTTGTTTTAACAATGTGGGCAATTTTAAATGGAATTGGTTTTGGTAATTCATACTTAGTGTTGGACTTATTGCAGTTATGGATTTACCTGCATTTATCAGTAAACCAGCTACTGATGTGAAAGCAGCCTCGCAGAAGTCACATCTACAGCATCAAAAAGAAAAGCGAACAAACAATCAATCTCACTTTTTAAACCAAAACTGCATTAAAATGCATGATGAGCATCAGCAACTCTTTTTGAGTCCAGAAATCTCCTTTGTTCTTGTCATGATCCACTTCCACAAACATGTTTTGAAGAACAGACTTTGATAGACACTGTTCTTTAAGTCAAACAGGGTGCCCACTCACACCTGATCATCATCCCATTGATTGAAAACACCTGACTCTAATTTCACCTTCAAACTAACTGCTAATCCTGGAGGTTCACATACTTTTTCCACTCACAAATATGTAATATTGCAGAATTTTCCTCAATAAATAAATGTCCAATGCAATATTTTTGTCTCATTTGTTTAACTGGTTTCTCTTTATCTACTTTTAGGACTTGTGTTATATTTTAGCTCATATTAATGCAGAAATATAGAAAATTCTGATGGGCTCATAAACTTTCAAGCACCACAGTATTTCCTTCACAAGACCTTCAGAGAATGGCTACTTACTTTTTCTATATTTATTACTGTATAAAACATTTGAAACGTTTTACAAAATAATCACTGACAAATAAATCATTTAAGTTTTAATTACCTAGTTCTGCTTTGAACACTTTATCTTGAATTAAATCAAAACTCAAAACAAAGAAAAAAAACAGAATCTGCTAAATTAGAACATTTATTTGCAGATTTTAAGACTTTCTAAATCCCAAGTGAGAAAATTTGTGCTGCAGCAAAACCACCTTAACAGTGGATGAAAAAAACACTTTAAATAATTACCACATTATGTTGATAGGGAGCGGAGAAAATGTAGAAGTATAAATTACACATCGTTGCCAAGATATTCATCTTAGACCCTCTCTCAGTTCTCAGATTCACCATCCATCACTTTTATAGGTCCCATCAAGCCTTCAGAGATGGGGAGAAAATGGACCAACTCCAAAGATAAAATTTGACCTTTCCTACAACAATAAAGAGAAAAACAGTAAAATCACAGCCAGCCACAGTTGGCTCCCTGTTTCTGGGTCAGTGTCGGTCGTGTTATGGCGAGAAGCCGACTCTATACTCCAGAGATGGACTGTGGCCTTTAATGCTGAGGGTCAGCGCCTCCTGAAAGGGAATGTTGAATATCTCTGCAGCTCTGCACACATCACTGCATCGCATGAATAAACCCAGCAGCTTTCTGCCAACGTCAGGGGGACACACGGTGCATAAATACCCAGCGACAACAGTGGAACCAAGAGATGTGACCGAGCTTTCAGTAAACACAAATATTGTATTTAAGTTTTTTCAAATGACTACAGACGACTGTGCAACTAACAGAGTCACTGTGGCTCAGCCTGACTGTGCAGGCATCTTCAATCAAATGTTGAATTATTGATTAGTGCCTGAATATGGAGAAAAAAAGGTTTGTGTGCTTTGATGAGGGCAACTTATCATCACCCTCTGCCAGAGGCAAAAGAGCAAAATATATTTTGTATATTTGTATAGTGTGTGTGTGTGTGTGGGTGCATTCATTTGGCTGACTATGACTAAAATATCTCATGAAACAGATGGATTTTTATGAAAAAAGAGAAACAGAAAAGAAATAAAGTAACTATTGGATGAACGTCTACAGCTGAATAACTAACTAACAATTTCTTTCAAGGAGGCTGTTATAACCGAGTGGCATAGGAAAACATAGAAATGTATATAACTCGGCCAAATTACAAATAACACAGTGAAATATGGTTTGATTGTAGCTGAGTGTTATGCTCAAAGAACTACAATCTAATTAGTCTAAAACGTTATTAACTTTTAGCAAAATAATTTATATTCTACTGGGTGGTTTTAGGTGAAAATTTCAGAAAGCAGTCATTGCATGTGCATCTACAAATTTTTAACTTTTGGGGTTAATTCAAATTAAATGGCCACCACAGCTAACTCATATTAACCAATGCAAACATGTCTCATTTTCAATCAATGATACCGAGCTAAATGTTGATGTGATTCACATGATATGTTCACATCTTGCCTGATCTAACAATATCGCCTGAGATCATAAAGTCCACTGCAAGGTGTGACCAAAATTGTTACAACGCTGCCATTCTCAACGTAATATATTCTGCATTCCATCAAGAAATTAGTTCTAATTAACTCAATAATTAAATTAAAACTAACAGTGACGAATCCCCCTGCTGGTTAGCCAATTAAATCACTGCAGTTTTGTTTTTCTACAATACACTCCTAAAGTTAAATCAATATTTGAATACACAGATTGAATATTACATGGATATTATAAAGAACAAGGCTAAAAGAAAAAAAACTGAGACTAGAAAGAGTTAGCTATTGATGTGGAAATTTGCTTTGAAGAAAGAAAAAATGAAGCCAAGTGAATTGATCGGTTGTTGCATGTGACAGCATACAAATGATTTATACGAACACGCAGCTAAAAGCTAGCATGCAGCCTCTGAAATCATCCATCAATCAAAAGCTTTGGGATCTGAACAAGCTGAGGCAGCAAATTAAAGGTGCAGGTGGAAATGAGTCGCAGACCTGTGCCTCCATAAAGCTGAAGTTGGCAGAAATTAAATGAATGAGGTGAGCAGCTGCAGGAAGCAACAAGCAGCGGCTCTGGAAAACCCACTCCAAGTGCTAAAATATAACACAATCATAAGATCGGCTATTTCATGTGAAAAGTATTTGATCAGTGCAGTAATGCACTGATCTCAACCCTACCCCATGTTCATCTTTCACATACTTACTCACAAACCCGACATTGGGTTTTGTGTGTATGAAATATGTGAAAGCTCACGATGAACACTTTCATTTCTCTGCAGAAGAACCTTTGTCAAGAGGTCTTGCATGGAAGCATCAAATGATAAAACATCCACACACACACACACAACTCTGGTTTGTGTTTATGACTCTCCATGCACACATAGGAAATGAAAAATACTTATCAGGTATAAAGCATTAAACAGTAAAGATCTTGCCAATGGCAATACATGCCCTCACCTTTATTACAGCAACTAGCTGGATATTAAACCCAAAGAGACTTTAGTGAGTGTGTCTGTTTCTCATCAGCTCCAGAGATTAAAATCAAAGATTAGAGGTAGCAGAAGAACTGGATGCAAATGGGTGTTGATTACAGATTCTTAGTTTCCATGAGGCGGATTAATTCAGCTATTGAACATCTGGTCTGGTGAACTTTCGATTTTTCCTCTTAGTTTGTTGTGAGAAACTGTGATTCCTGCCCTCTTCTGTAAATGTAGATGATTTGTTACCATTTTCCTGGAACCACCTCGAGGCAAGAGGCTTACAGAACCACAGGACTCGTTAAAGTTCAAGTAATCTGCATCATAGATGATGTGCTGTCAGAACTGACTTTTATCAGGCACATTTTATCATCTTCTACCACTGACGGTGAAGTGATAATGTTTTTGCTCATGTCTGTTTTAGGTGTCTTTCCAGTAACAAAAAAGCAAATAATCACTAAAATGTACATCTACAACTGACTAAGTTATGGAGTCAGTCCAGTTTAGCATGGCCACAGCTAATCAAACACTGCAACAGAAAAATGGCTGGAACTCTGCTTTACAGGTCAAACTTGACGTGGTAGAAATTGAGTTATTCGCAAAACGTACTTTGAGCTGAACATCTCAAATATTTCAAGTTGTACATTTTACTTTAAAGATTTGCCCAAATGATTACATCTCTGTCATTTTTCAACTTTAGTTGATCTTAGTCAGAACTCTGGTGTGAAAAGCAATGGGCTACATGCATTTTATTAAAGAATGCTTGGCTTTTATTGATTAATGTAGTTGACAACATTCCAGTCTTTTGGAATTGGTTGTTAGTTGTTTCATTGTCAATCTGAAGTGTGGTTAATAATACTTTATTTTTTATGATGAACCCTTCTTGTTTGACTGTATAAGTCAGTCAAGTGTTTTCAGTATTTTGTTATTGATCTAACAAGGTTAAGTCAGGTCCTCTGGACGGATTCTTCTTTGTTGAAATGTTTAGGATTTTTATCCAAAAGACTTCTTCAGTCTGAAACCCTGTAAGACTAGACAATCTGACAATTGCAGGCCACTTGCGGCCCCTAGGATTCGCTGGCAGGATGGATCCGATCTCGGGGAATACTCTCAGGCACAGATCAGCTGTGTGCCCACTTAATATGGACATTTCGGGATCTCCATGAGGACCAGCAAAGACTCAAGGTAGACATAAATCAGCACAGTTCTGCCTGTCCCTAAAACAAATGTCATCTGAATTTGGCTCCCTTCTCCCACTGAGGAAGTCTGCGGATTTATCAGAGAGACTGGGCTAAATAAACATTGTGTCATCATTTCAGGACTGTTAGATTCTCTCTGGTGCTGTCCTAGGTCGACCTCCACACCCTTGAGAGTTTTCATGGATTTCGCCAGAGGGAACTGGCTGATCAGAACTCCTACAGTGCTTCTGGAGTGTCCTTGGACACGCTCACCGCCCTTGTCATCTCCTCTCTCCTGGGGAATGTCTGTGTCACTATGTGCTTATGTGCAGGGTGTTTTTTTCAGTTTCAGGTTCTCTTTCCTCAGCCATGGAATGAGAGTCTTTTAGAAAAAAAATTGGCCTCCAAATCCTTTACATGTCACTTTCTTTACTTTTCAATGTCTAAACAGGTCTCACTTGTAAATGAGTCCTTGAGGTTCATTGTGATTTATCTCCATAAATAAAGGTTGAATTAAAAAAAAAGAATGAATGAACCTAGGGGGTTGTTTATATGGTGCACATTTTGAGTTATACCACAGCTTTCTCTTTGCGGTTTGGCTGTTCATTTACATGACACCAGTCACCCCCCTCTTTGAATCCAGAGGTTTCTCAACCCACCAGTCAGAGTGGAGGTTTTCTGCTGGACCGCCTACTGAATGTGTAAAATATCCCATAGAGGTGTGAAAGCACATGCTCATTACAGATGTATATTTTAAACACATGGGGACCAACGGCATGTTTCTATCCACAACAATGGCGCCGGAGTATAATACAAATTCAGCCTTTAAGACATGTCAGACTTACCGGTAAGTCTTTTGGATAAAATGCAAAACATTTCAACCAAGAAGAATTTGTCCAGAGGACCTGACTTAACCTTGTTAGATTTATCTACCTTGATTTTTGAGCATGCATGAGGACAATTCGTTACTGGGATTATTTAAACAAATTGTCAGGTTGTCCAGCATACCTACAAATAATCTACCCCCCCACCCCACCCCACCCGCTGTGAGTTTTATGGCCTCCGTGTTTTAGTTGTAAAAATAGGGGATCAGCATCTGCGTTAGGTGGAATCCGTACCTTTGAGACAGGTCTTTGCTGTATGCCTCACTCAGAAATAGAAGGGAAAGAAGATAAACTCCCATCTCCACTATATGACCAACACAAACACAGGCTTATTTTAGTGTCAAGCTACAGTTTAAGCCTAAATGAACAAATAAAATCAGGAAATCTATAGATTGCCAAGATGTGGTTCAAACAACGGGAGGTTTCCTGTGATGCCCACTTAACTTGTACGGTAAGTGTCTAATGACACGAATAAACCCTGAACTCTGACAAACTGTCTTAAATGTGACACCAGCTGTTGTCACTGGCATTATTAGTAATAAACAGCACAAATCCACTGAGAGAAGCCAGACTGCTCTGGCCACAATTATATGTGGGACTTTTAAAATGATTACATCCTCATATTGTTTCAGCAGATGATCAAACTTACACACAGGGAAGCCTGGCAGACACAACACAATTGGAAATGGACAAATAGAAGGCTGGGTCATCGTTAGATGGAAAGTTTTTTGTTTTTTTTCCAGCAGAGAAACCACAGCATGAACTGTAATGTTTGTTCCCAGAATCATTTATATTGTGCCTTAAATTAAAACTTCAGGGAGGACACTGTGATTTCACAACCGACAGAAGGAAAACAAATACGCAGGGAAGAGGCTGACGACCTAATGATACAAACAAACTTGGCTTGGGAAATGGTTGGCCGCAGAACAGATGCTTGAACACTGAAGCTATCACAGTGCAGGGAAATAAACAGAGGAGGTAAAACAAAACATGGCACACAAGGGAATCACTTTCAGAGTGTCGGGAAGTTCATACAACAAAAACCATTGAAGATACCGGTACTTCCTCGAGGACATGTGGACTTGCTGAGTACACAGAAAGAACACCTTGGATCTGATCAGGCTCCTGTCTTTGTCCTCAGCTGTTGACCGGCATGCCGCAGAAGCAGCTTACAGGCAACGTGAAGTTCAGCCAAACCCTCGAACTGCTGCCCACAACATCACAGCGGACCAAGGCCGGGCACGAAGCCAGGACACCAACCGAGTGCAGGACTGTCAGAGACACTTCCTGCCAGCAGGCTGCGGGTGGGCTTTTATGTTTCTCCTTCCACAGCAAGGACACAAACAAAGACGGGCAACATTAGGGTGCTGTGTGTCTATGTGAGTATGTGGAGGCAGTCTGTTAGACTTTCACAGTGAATAAACAAGAGGAAGTGAAGTAATGATTAATTTTAGCAGGTCTTTTTTAATTTTGATGTTAATGCATGTTAAACCATTGTGTTTAAATGGGGCTGATTTTGAGTCAAATGGAGCATTTCAGTCAATGCTCTAATAAAAATATGTTCAAACAGAGTAAATATGATATAAGTTTAAAGACTTTATTCTGGAGGTTGTGAATTAAGTTGCAATGGTTTTATGCAATCATTGCATGGGGAACAAAAATATAAATGTAACACTTGAGTTTGTTCCCATTTTTCATAGGCCCTTTTCTCTCAAATATTGTTTACAAATTTCTGTAAATCTGCGTTAGGGAGCGTTTCTCCTTTGCCGAGATAATCCATCCACCTCACAGGTGTGGCATGTCAAGATGCTGATTAGACAGCATGATTAGTACACAGGTGTGCCTTAGGCTGACCACAATAAAAGGCCACTTTGAAATGTGTGGTTTTACCACACAGCTCAATGCCTCTGATAACCAAGTTTTGAAGGAACATGCAATTGGCATAGTGACTGCAGGGATTTTCCTGTTTACGAAATCTGGCAGTACATCCATCCATTTATCCAAGCCTATAGTGTACATAGTGCCTTAGATCTTTGAGTCCAGCTCATGAAAAACGGGAGCAAAAACAAAAGTATTGCATTTATATTTTTGTTCGATGCATCTTAGCTTTTGGCTCGTCACGGCTCCTACTCTGCTCCCCACCAGATAAATACAAAATTTTGAGATAACCTGAATTACTTTTCCTTGATCTTTTGCACTTTTGTTGTTAGTAGGTCTTATAAAGACATCCATGTTTTTGCTCATGTAGCCACCAGCACAATGGTTAACCTTTTGCCTCTACATTTTCTGCAGGTTGTCTCAAAATATTTTCCACTGGAGTTTTGTTTCAAGTAGTTTGTAATTGGATCCTTGATCATCCATCCATCCATCCATCCATCCATCCATCCATCCATCCATCCATCCATCCATCAAACCATCATCTTTACCCGCTTCTTCCTTTTCAGGTCACAGGAGTCACTGGTGCCCATATCCAGCTATCACTGTGAGAGAGGTGGGGGACACTCGGACAGGTCGCAAGTCCATCACAGGGCCACATAGAGACAAATGATTATTATTTTTGGTTTGTGGGAGGAAACCGGAGTACCCGGAGAAAACCCACACATGCAAAGAACATGAAAACTCCACCTAGAAAGGCCCCCAGACAGGGATTTGAACCAGTGTAACATGCTTGCTGAGAAGCAGCAGCTTTACCAACCACTCCACCATGCTGCCATCCATGATCATAAATAGCTACTATTGTTTTGACTAGCTCCACTTTCAGCTTTAGATTACAGTTCAGCTTAATATTAAATTAATTAGCTTATTAGGTTGTAAAAACAGTACAGATTCAGAATTTTCTTCTGCCTAATATTACATTTTATGTACTACCAGTGGTATTTGTATCACAGTTTGAGAACCACTATTCAAGCAGACATACTATTATTGCTATAAAGACCCCATTACGAAGATTGCTACCAGCATTTGCTTTGAATGCTTAGCTAATCATCAGGTTTACCAGACTAAAGGCCCCCACTTACTCGGGCATACTGTGTGTACTCCGTGAGCCGTGCAGACTCTGCGCGTACTGTCTGCAGATGGTTGAGACTTCATACAGAATGTACACTAGGGGTGGGCAATATGGCTCAAAAATTATATTGTGATATTTCAGAGCATTATCACGATAACTATAAATTTCGTGATATAACCCAAAAAATAAATTAATTAATTTAAAAAAAATCTAAGTTATTTGACAAAATTAACTTAACATGTTGCTTTGCAGTATTACATAAAAATTTAAAAAACAACAAGGGGTAATTTTACCGAAATTACTTTATTTATTAAAGTAAAGTATTCAGTCTCCAA
>JARVGS010000979.1:26664163-26681984 GCA_031762315.1 Hypsolebias antenori | reverse complement strand
CCCCCCCCCCACCACCAAAAAAAAACAAAAAAATAACCCAACCCCCCCCCCCCCCCCATTTAAGTCAGACAAATTGACAGTTCTGGTCATTTCCACACTCAAAAGACATTTGAAAAACTATACAATAAATTTAAATCAAGTTAAAAAAAAAAAAAAAAAGGAAAAAAAAACAGGCACAACTCGTTCGTAATTTTCTAAATAAGGGTTTGAGAGAATTTTATTTAATCTAAAATCACTAAGTCCCAGTCCCTTATGGTTTTCAAAAGAAAAAAATAAATAAAAGAACATACTTTGGATTTTAGCGCCAACATTTTATGACTCCTTCAAAGCCCTCATTGCTTTAACAGCAGCATTTACATACTCATGGGAAAAAAAAAAGACATCAAGTCATTTTGGCACAATCAGTTCATACAGTGGCACTGTGCTGGCATGTCCTTACAGCTTGCTCCCCACTGGCTCACATCACTTCCTCATGAACTCATAATGGATTTGAACTGTAACAGAGATGCTCTACAACAGCGTGTTGATGTTTACGGAAAACCATATGCAGAACAATGACTGAACTCGTCGACGCGTTCTTCAAAATGTTCCATTCAGCTGTGACGTTCTGCATGCTAAAGAGGTGAAGCTGACGTAGCGTTTTCAGAAAACATACTCTGATCCAACTTCGTCTGAATTTAGATTGAGGAAATGACAACAGGAAGGAAAGAATACTGCAGCTTCTCTCTTTGCCGACGTTTGGTAAAGCACTTCGGTGCACATGCTGGTCAAAGCCAGGTCTAATTGATATACTCATTCAGCTGGATTAAATCTGAACATCCGTGCTAATATCACTTAGCATGCATTCTGTAGGACACAGAGATAAAGTGTCGTTTGGATGAACCCCGTCTCAGTAACAGCAAGATCGGGAGGAAAAAGTGCAGATTTTTTTTTTCATAGTCACATAAAAAAAGCTCGAGATAAGAAATACATTCGTCGATCAATCCAACTCGCCCTTTAGCTCACGGGATCAGACAGGGGAGCGGATGCAGGCAACAGATTTTAGGGTCTGTTCGCTCTGAATAAGTGACATCGCATTTAAAAAGGCTGGTCCTTTTCCGTGGAGGAGCGCCAACAGGCTTCACTGGGAGGAAGAACCAAGATGGCTTCGTCTTAACAGTCGCCTCAAACGGACACGAGAGGGGCAAGTCAACAAAACACAGTTTTCAGACACGTTCCAAACAAGATGACAAATTCAAACGTAGGTTTGTGGATAAACATTTTAAAGATGGAAAAACGAGCAGGTTTGCTTCATCTCATTATTTTATAGATTGATGAAGGCAGACTAGAAAAGGTTTTCTGCAGCTACGAAATCCATCATGAGCAAAGCATGAAAGACAAAACGTTTCAGAGTCAAATACTTTGATTTTGACGACACGAGATGACCGACAAGGAACGCTGCTGCTCGTCAGGACAGGGAGAAGAAACCCTGCCGCTCCAGAGAGGCTGCAAACAAACATCTACAATTTTAGAAAAGCCAAACACAAAAATTTGTGTCGGACTCTATTTCTTTTTTTCTTCTTCTCCAAACACTATTCTTTTCAAAAGAAAAAGAAAAGCCAAACAGTTTGGATAATTACACAGGAAAGGCATTTTCTGAATAAAATACTGGCAGGCATTCATGAGAAATTTTAAAGTACGGATTTTACTGAGAGTAAATTAACTCACCCTCCCGTGAAGTCCAAAATAAATAAGGACAATGTTCAACCTCGTAAGAATGCAAGTGTGTGGCAAAAACTAATTAGTTAAATTCTCTCAACTCAAAACAGATGCTTTTTTGGGTGCACGTTTTTTAATCTCAGAGCATTTTCCCTCAAGTTTGAAAAAGCAAGAAGGATTTTTGAGAAGAAAAAAAAAAAAACTTCCGGAAAAGTTGAAAATGTTCTCGTGCGACTCAGACCTCTGCACTTAAAGGCAAGACGGGCTGCCGAGACAAAAACCTGGATCCACTTTTACCTACACTCAGACCTGGCCACAGCAGGTGCTGCCAAATCTTAAGAAAAAAAAAAAAAAAAATGGGAGAAAAGAGGTAAAACAGATCTATCCTGTCTAGACCCCTCTACTGCATTTTTGCCCCAAATCATAATGAAGAACAACCGATTTCTTTAAGTGGAAGCAGTTTTCCTTTATCCACCTGGTTTCCAGAGATAACAGGAAAAGTGTCCAGTAGCTACTTTTAAATTTGCTGTTGATCGTACTCCGCAATAAGTTTCTTTATATGTGCCAGTTTGGTGTGTAGATATTCACAGCGGTTCTTCTCTTGGCTATAGTTGGGATTAGTCTGGAAAAGTAAACAAAATAAAAAATGCAGCATCAAATTCTGAAAATCCACTGATAATTTGCTACAGATGTCATTTAAGGTGGCACTTACCTTTTTTATTTTATGATACTCTTCAAGTATCTGATTGTGGATTGTCTGTTGAGGAAAACAGACGTGAGGTGGATTAAACGCAGAACAGTACCAACTAACAAGCTTTAGTTCTTTTTATTACTCGTACCTTGTACTTTTCTGTGCCGTGTGGAAGTTGTTTGAGTTCGTTGTCGAGCACGGTGAACTGCCGGGTGATTTCCTCTATTCGAGCATGCAGACTCCGGTACTCGCTGTACTCTGCGTTGAAATCGTTTTTATAACTCTGACGTTGCTCTGGAGAGATAATCACCGTGTACTTCCTACAATTAGAACACAAATATTTTATTTAATAGAAAATATACAAAGTGCACATAAAAGATTAACTGCATCACTAACGAATGCAGTTTTTATTTCCCTGTGTAAATAATAGACAATGATTTTCTAAATGCTATTGTGTGAATGTTTATGAAGCACTCAACTGTATGGATCCATTTTTCTTCTGTACGTTTTTCAAAATCTTTCTCATTCCACAATTTTTGTGCTTTGCAACAAATCATATCAAGACGCTCAGCTCTTTCAGGACAATCCTGCGACGACTTTTGGTATTGGTGCAACTTTAGCTTTTTGAAATATTTAGCATTTTCTGCCACTTTTTCACTTTTTTACTCATAGGAAATTAATTGAGCTCATTTTACATCCTTCATTTAGATGTGTTTACAACCTTTGACTGCTCCTTTCACATTTTGTTCTGCTTCAGCTTCTTTCAGCTTCCTTGAGCAAAAAAAAAAAAAAAAAAATCAGCTACAGCCAGTATCAGCTTGTTTTGTGCTCCTTTTAAATTCTTTCTGCTAACGACATTTTTGTGCTTCTTTAACTTCTTTCTGCTAATTTAAGCTCATCATGCTCCTTTCAGCTAATTTCTGCTAGTTTTAGTTTTTGTTTGCCATTTCATCTACTACCGGTATTTAGCTGTTTTACGCTAATTTTAGCTAATTTAGCTAATCCACATTTTTTAGCTAATTTCAGCTCTCAGCTTTTTTTCCTGACATTTCAGCTGTTTTTCAGCCTTTTTTGGTTAAATTCATTTTTTTTAGCCAATGTCTTAATTTATGCACTCATTTCTGCTTATTTATACCTAATCCAGCAAATATGCTTTCTGCTTTCTTCTCTCAACTTGGGCTTGTTCTTCCAGTTCAGCTACATTTCAGCATGTTTTAGCTAATTTCAGCTGTTTTTCAACAAGTTTTTCCAACAATAAGCATTAACACTGCATTTTCACAGGAAATGCAATTTCTCTAGTTGTTTTTTCCATTTAATTTGTTTCTTCATATCATGAGTACAGTAATTGTTTTCCACAATAATATACAGTAAGCAGGGTTGTGCCACTTCATATGGTTCACAATACAAAACTGAATTCACTAAGGCACACAACTGCACACAGAGAGGTGTACATCACTTACACACTGATGCACAGTGCAGTTCAATGAATGACAGTTTCCTCATCATAATTTGTTTATCACAGCAGTCATAGTGTCTGAGTAAACTATAATTTGTTGTCTGTGCGCAGGCTCACCGTTGAGAGGGATCAGTGAGGGTTAGAGCAGCACATGGCTTGGTTACAAGAGGGCCGACTTCCAACAAAACAGATTATCTTATTAGATGTGAGAGAAAGCTGCTACAGATTAGGGTGAAAAAAGAAACGCTTTCACCGTTAGAAGAAAAAAACATGGAGTAAAATGTACTCCATTGTGCTAGTGCTCTAAAGGCAAACGACTCAATGGGTTGTTGTACTGACCACTAGATGCACTAATAAGACCAAATGATTTATTTTTTTTAAAAATCACCATTATTTAGCTGAAGCTTTGACACCTGTAAAGATAGCACTAATATTTTAATTTCTTTTTATTTTTACTCATTGTTTCCATCAGTTTTATTAGATGACGGCATACTGTTAAGACTTCTGTAGAGTTGCATGTTGTTGGAAAATGTCAGGGGAAGGTTATGGATGTTTATCACTGAGTAATTTTAAATTAATATTGAACCATGTGTGTGAGGTCAGAGAGTCTTGTTTGCTCGCAGAGGAGCTAATCTGAGCCTGCATATGTATAAGCTTTATTAAAAAAAAACATTTCCTGTCTCGCTGTCCGTTACAGATTGTCACTGACGAGGCTCTAAGCATGTCATTTTTGTACATCTGTGATAAGATCTAGTTGCTACAATCTCAAAGGGAGAGATGTATTTGTAAAACCGCAATTTAGAACTAGTTTGAAGGGAAGAACCACCTTAATTCAGGGAGTAGGATTATGGAACAACTTAATAACAGATGTTAAGGAAGACAAATTGATCCCTGTCTTTAAGAAACTGGTAAAAGTTGAATTGGTAAACAAATATAAATTAATGTATTTTAATGAGTTATAAGAATAATTGAAAGTTGAATGAGTTATTTACTTATTTTATTAATTATAGGAAATTTTGTTTGAATTAGATAAATAAGGAGCAGATTTAATAAGATATTTTCTTCATCTGCTACCTTTCATTTTATATTTTATATACTGTATATGTATTTTTTTCTTCTTTTCCAATTACATACATGTAATTGTTGTATTTAATTATTGTATAAAATTGTATAAAATGAATAAATAAATAAATAAATAAATAAATAAATAAATAAATAAATAAATATAAGCTGACGCACTGTTTTTGAGGTGGACAGAAAGAAAATTAACACAAGAGAACCTCAATTTTCGCTTGTTCCTGTTTGTGTAAGCTAGCATTAATTGCTGCACAGCTAACTGCTACAAGAAGATAGAAAGATTGAACTCTAGCAGTTTAAAACTCCCATAAGTCATTGCTTCAAAAGTAAGGGATTATTTTTGACATGGTTATTGTTATTTGCCAGGTGGCCACCATTTTTGACAGATGCAGTGTAAGAGGCTGCAGTAGCTTGGTGGACACTGCAGCAGTCTTGTAATCCTGAAGCTGCAGGTTTGAGACCAGGTTGCGTCAGGTAGGGCAAATTGCCAAATCTTTCATGCAAATTGCTGTGGTGACACCTGAAGAAGGGAGCAGCTGAAAGAAACGTACTTTATGCGGAGTGTGGTATGCATGTAACAGGTGAAGATGAGGAATTAAAAAGGTTGCAGCTTTTACCACACTTAACTCTTGTTAAAGTATGAGACAACATTTGTCTTTTAAAATGCATTACATAAATAAACTGCATCCTGAGTACTGTAATCTGCTCAGATGACAGCCCTCTGCTCCACACAGAGGGCTGTGGTAGCTCAGTGGTTGGTGGCTGCATCGCGGCGTGAAAACTAATTTGGTTGCCAGATCTTCATGCAAGGTGGCTCACTGTGGCAACCCTTGAAGAAGGGAGAAGCCCAAAAAAATAAAAAAATAAAAATAGAATCAACAAAAGTTAATGAAATTGACAAAAAGCAATTAAGAATAAGACTTTGGAGAATGATATTCTGGTGAAGTAATTATTGAAAGTGATGATTTAATCAAACAAGATAAAAAAGATCATCCATCCATTAACTTTACCCACTTTCCTTTTCGGGTCACGGGGGTCACTGGTGCCCATGTCCAGCAGTCACTGTGGGAGAGGCAGGGGACACCATGGACAGGTCTCCAGTCCATCACAGGGACAGATAGAGACAAACGACAAACAACCATTCACTCTCTCACTCACACCTAGGGACAATTGAGTCAGCAATCAGCCTAACATGCATGTTTTTGGTGTGTGGGAGGAAACTGGAGAAAACCCACACATGCACAGAGAACATTCAGGGCCTGAGTCGAGATTCAACCCTGCGACCTTCTCACTGGGAGGCAGTAACTGTGCCATCGTGTCAACCTAAAGCGATAATTAAGCTTCCTATGACTTAATGTAGAGCAATGATTCATGTTTATCTAAGGCCAGTGGAACATCTTTGAGCAAAAAGTTTATTTGTTACTTAAGCTGGATTTTAGACAATTTAACTAATTTGACAAGTAGTTCATTCACTTTGGAATTTTGTTTAGAAGGTGGTTATTAGTTTGTCCATTTATCAAGTTATTTATTATCAGGTCAGATGAAGAAGATATGCTTATCAACTATGCACCAACTCAAGTATAGTAACCAGACCCACTCTGTTTGTGTGATTCAGTCCAAGTCCACCACAGGAGGGATGCAGAGTTCAGCCACAGAGCTTGATGGAGTCCCAATGAGAGTTACCTGAAGGCAGCCACTGCAGGTTACTTCTGTAACTATATTTCAACATGTTTGCTAAGAATGTTGCTTTAGTACTAACATCCAGTTTCCACTATAATAAAGGTTTCTGAATAGGATGACTGTAGATTGATAGTAGCATCAACTGCTGAAACATGTAGCATGTATAAACAACACAAATTATTTACTTAATTTACAGTAAATGTCAAAGTAATAGCTGCACACCGGTATGTTTTGCCTTTGTGGTGCACATAGTATCTTCTTTACTAATTCCTGAGCACACCACCCTAACAGAATGTTGGTGCTGATAGATACAAGCAAAAGTATCTGAATAAAAAAAGAAATACCACTACAACAAACGAGGAGACAAAACCAGATTTTTCTGAAACTCAACCCTTCAGGCATGTGAATGAGTTTAATGTCTGGTAGAATAATCCTCTGCTTGCAGTTTTAACCACAGACTTCCCTCTCATTTTAGGCTTCCATTTGCAATTTTCATGTAAGTACATTAAGCTTCTTTTCCTGGAGTTACACCCTCATGTAAATGGAACAAACTCTGAGCCGGCTGCAAAAAGGACTTTACCGTTTAAGGTTTTCCCCCAATAACTGATGTTTGGTAGGTCCTGCAGCTCTCATGGAAACATGACCTGCTCATTTGTAGTGGAACAAACAAGAAGGATCAGATGTCAGAGCTGACTTTATGCAAACTCATCGAGCACATTAAAGACAGAACTGGAAATAAACATGTGGGAAACAGACAGCGGAGCTTTATTTGCAACCTGCGAGCTGCACATCAAAGAGTGCAGCGGCTGCTAATGACAGGCCTCTGCACGCTGCAGCTCCACACACTACAGCTAATTATTAAAAATACTGCAAGGTTAAACCATGAGGTACCAAATACACAGGTTTATTTTAGCATAGAACTGAAAATCGACAAAGAGGTTGCCCTGACTTTAACATGCGTAAGCAAAAACATAAAAACCAAATGCTTTTCCCTTCTTGTTCCTCAAGCGTTTCTTGTGGTCTGGATTTGAGAGAAGAAAGGAGAACCCCGCAGAAAATCCCCACCCCCGAGTTCCAAACCCACCCCCAAAAGTTATCTGCCTCAGAGCTGTGCCATTTCACAAAGTGTCAACCCACCTCTGGAATTTCAGAAGGGAAGAAGGGGAAGCAAATTATGGGATACAGAGAGTAGCAAAGGAGGGGGAAAGGACAAAAAGATTGTTTCAACTCTGCAGGAGACGCTGACTTTGTATTCTGCACAGATCCATGACATCCAGAAGTTCCTGTGTGAAAGCTGCAGTGAGACCTGCTCCTGTCTAAGCTTATTTAATGAGAGTAAAGCCCTGGGAGGAATAGTCAGAACTCCCAGACTAAACTTAAGTCAGCCTCCTGGGAAACAAAGCAGCTCGGCTGCTCACAGTGTCAGACATGCAGCCGTTTCCTTTGATCACTGGGTTTCTTCTCCTGCTCTACATCTCCTCAGGCACCACACAAACGTATAGGTAAGTCAGTCAGAGCAACAGAGCATGGGTTCTGTGTTTGTGATCTGCAGCAAGTGCAAACCATGCTTGAATGCTGATTTTGTCTCAAATAGAAAACAAAAAGAGTGTTTGAGTTCGACTGGAGGTGTCTTCACAGGAAGTTTGTGGGGAGAGGACTTCTTAATTCTAATTCTTCCTTTTCTGAATGGGACTTAAAGAATGGCACCATCTTTTTTTATATAGCCTATATAAATTGTGCAATTGAAACCTTTACATAAGAATCTGTAGTTTTGAAGGCATGTACCCCGTTGCTCCGGCAGAGGACGGTGAGTGTGTGTTTGCTAAATCTGGCACAGCAACTGTTAACAAACCGAAGAGCACCTGTCACACGTTGGGGTCGCCCCTCTGTGGGCTATTCCTGTTGATTTCTGTCCAGTCTCAGATTCCTTCAGTCCCACTGGAGCCCAAGCTGTTTTTACCATTCCAACTTCCACAACACCTAAACATCTGGGATATCAATGTTTATTTCTGTACCTGAAAGTGAATATAATGATGCTGAAAGCTACAGTGGTTTTTTTTATTATTATTTGCAGCACGCCTAATTTATTCAGCTAGCTAAAAATACATTTCTTGCAATGCAACCTGTTTGCTGTAGGTTATTTAAGTTGTAATGCAAACTCCTTGACCACAGCTTAGAATAACACTATAAATTTGTATCTCAGTTGAGTAACGAGAAAAAGTTCAAGGTGATTTTGATTTGTGCATTTGGTATCAGTGTGTGGAGCGTCTGGTTTGTGTGTTTTACTTTACATATTGTCTCCACAGGGAGCCTCACTTCTATCACTGACCAAGCCTGTGAGGAGACACTTTATATGAGCTGTTTGTTTTCAAAACCCTAATTAAAAAGTAAATTGATTTAAAAAATTTGATAGAAGAGTGCAAAGAGATAGCGCAGAACTTTTAAAGTGGGGTTATTTGAAAATGTTTAAATGACTTCAGTTTTGAGTAACAATTTAGGTATAAGCTGCAGTTTCAAAACCAGACTGACCACTGACAAATCACTGAAGGAGTGGAAAACATCCTGCATAGTTGCGGAAATGAAGAGAGGAGCATCATGGAACATAAAAAACCACGGAGCAGAACTCAAATGAGTCAACCATTTCTTCGTATCCACCTTATTCCTAGCCTCCATGCTGCCTTGTGTGAATTATGGGTGCGACTTCCAGCACGGACCAGAACCAGCATTTGTATACCGGTATGTGTGAACAGTATGAGCTGTAGTTTCTCTCAGCAGTGTGGATTTAATTTAAAGATGTAGGAACACCACCTGTCAGAGCTCAAACAGGACAATATAATCATGCTGCAACCTGCTGAGGACGAGCGATGGAGGACAAGCTGGAGAAGTGGCTGCAGATTACATCTGCTAGCATATTTAGCTACTTCATTGACTTGGTTTTTCTGACGATGAAGCGATAAACAACCTGAAAATTTTTAAAGTGTGTGTGACATGATGCTGGAGCGATGCATAAAGTGGCATAACATATACATGTTGTATCATTCAACTGTTTTTTTTTTTAACAAGCAACCTGATAAATCAATGAAAATTTCATTTAAAAGTGATTTTAAACTTGGCGCCGTGTTTCGTCACTGGAAATCCGGGTACTTCCACATACGACGTCTGTGACGTAGAGACAGGAACGTCTGTCAGCGGGTGTCATTACAACGCAGTGTCATTGTCTTCAAGATTGCCTATTTTTTTTTGTAAAACTTGACGTTGTGTCGCAATCTACACATGAAAGTGTTTACAGGTGTGCCATGGGCGTAGCGACACATTTATGGATTTTTCTTCATATTTTTAGACCAATTTTTGCCTGAGATATGACCGTTTTTCATTTTAGAAAAAAAATGGTGCAGTACCAATTTCGGCCGCTAGAGTCCACCGACCCTTCGCTGCTCATGTGTCCGGCAGAAGCCTCCTCTGCTCGGACTCACTCTGTCGCAGCACGTCCTGCTCTCTGGAGCTCTGACACTTCCAGAGAGCAGGAGGCCGTGCTGCGACAGAGTGAGTATATTATTGGAAACAGTTGTTTTGTTGTTGTTGTGTGTCTTTCTGTTTTGCTTGAAAACCCAATAAAGATAATGTTGAAAAAAAAAAAGAAAAGAAATAAATAACCACTAACATCACTGAGGCTGTGAGAACATTTAGCCGAGTTGTGATTTGCTGCCAACAATTATGAGTCGTTTACGTTGAAGCATGGACGAGCACACTCCGGTGTGTGTGTGTGTGTGTGTGTGTGTGTGTTTTGAGACGGATGTTACGTCCACAAAATGGTCCCTGGATGAAAACAGTCAGAGGGAGAACAAAAAGTAAACCTGTCTTTTCTTCTGAAGAGACACGAGGACTACAAGGCGTCAGCACGTCGGTCAGTACGCGTTGTTCTTTTTAATGCACCGATAAAATCAGATGCGTTTATTGTTTACAGAGAGCTGTTTACATCTGTGTGCGTAAATAACTCTTCTTTTGCTGCTGCTTAAAGGAAGCAGTGCAGCAGCGCTGGTATAAACAGCAACAAACTGAAACTGTGCTTCATCAGGTCAACAGTTTCACAGTTTTACAGCAGCGTGTGAAGATTAGTAAAACATTACAGCATATTTTTAACACTTGTAATTATTAAAAGACACTTCTGTAGAATCATGTTTTATTGTTAATAATACAGAACAGATGTTTAATGCTCGGTGAACAGGAGAAAGCCAGCGGTGCTTCTGAGACTCATTTTTACCTCCAGCCTCTAAAATATCATTTCATCTGTTTATATTTATTGTGTGAACGTTCATGAAGATCCAGTTTTCTTCTGTATGCGTTTCAGCATCGTTCTCGTCCCAGCAGTTTTCAGCTATTCCCACAAATCATGAATCAAAACATTTGGCTCTTTCAGGACATTCCTATTATGACATTTGATATTTGTGCAATTTTAGCTGTTTGAAATATTTAGCCTTTTCTGGCATTTTGTTTCTCATAGAAAATGAATTGAGCTCATTTTCCATCCTTCAGATCTGTTACAACCTTTTACTGCTCTTTTCACATTTTGTTTGGCTTCAGCTTCTTTCAGCTTCCAGCTGCAAATTGTAACTTTTTTCAGCTACTTTCAGCTGTTTTTATCAGCTGTTTGGTGCTCCTTTCTGATTTATTCTGCTAACAACATCATTGTTGTGCTTCTTTTAACGTCTTTCTGCTCATTTCAGCTTGATATGCTCCTTTCAGCTTAGTTTAGCAAGTTTCAGCCTTTTCTGCTATTTCAGCTACTATTTACCGGTACTGAAGCTGTTTTAAGCTAATTTCAGCTTTTTCAACCACATTTTTTGCACACATTTCAACATTTTTCAGCCTAATTCAGCAAAAATGTGCTCTTTCCACTTCCTTCTAGTAATTTAAGCATCTTTCTGCTGTTTTAGCTCCTTTTCAGCTGTTTTTTTTAATCATTTCAGCTTTTTTCAGATAATTTCAACTTTTTGTGCTCATTTCTGCTTCTCTCAGTTAAATTGGGCAAACACATGTTCTTTCTGTGATCTTCTGCTACTTTAAGCTTGTTTTACATTTTCAGCTACCTTTGAGCATTTTTAGCTAGTTTCAGCTGTTTTCAGATATATTCAAGTTTTTCTTAGTAATTTCTGTTCAGCTTAGTTAACTTTTTTCTGCTAATTTCAGCTTGTGCTCCTTTCAACTTTTTTCTGCTATTTCAGCTACTATTTAGCTGTTTTGTGCTAAATTTATCTTTTTCAGTTAATTTCACATTTTGTTAACTCATTTCAGCTCTTAATACTTCCTTCTGATAGTTTAAGCTTTTCTACATTTTCAGTGACTTTTTAGCTATTCTTTGCTATTTTCAGCATTTTTTTAGCAGATTTCCTAATTTTTGTGCTCATTTCTGTTAATTTAAACCTAATTCAGCAAATGTGTGTTCTTTCTGCTTTCTTCTTTTAAATTAGGCTAGTTCTTGCATTTCAGCTACATTTCAGCATGTTTTAGCTAGTTTCAGCTGTTTTTCAGCAAGTTCTTCAGCAACAAACATTCACAGAGTGTTTTCACAGGAAATGTAATTTCTCTGGTTCATCTGTACCGTTAGCAAAGCATCTTATTCTAACGAGCTCTCAGAAAGATCGAAGACCGACTGACCTTTACAGACAATTTGATCCAAGATGGCCGCCAACACAAAGCAGTCTAACTCGGTCGGTTTTACAGACACTGAGCTGAACATGGGCATGGTAGTGCCTGAGAGTTCTTCAGAACAGCTGATGTAAGAGCTACAGGACACGTGCCATCACACGAGACTGAACATTAGCAGAAAAACAAATTCATAACTTCTCTACGAAACTTCAGTTTAAAGACTTGTGGGTTTTAGGAGACGATAATTCTTTATTCTCACCTGTTTGTCCAGAAACTCTCGAGCGTCCTTCTCGATGTGTCCTTCGTACAGGTTGGTGGTGAGGCTCATCAGGCCCATCTTGGACAGACCGAAGTCCGTCAGCTTGATGTGTCCCATGGAGGTGATCAGGAGACTAAAGGACGAGCGCAAACATTCGTTACATCACAAGCACCTTTGAGCAAAAACAAGAACGTTTGTTTAAAGCTGCACCAGAATCAAATCCACATCTTAAAATATATATTTGATGAGAATACAAACTGGATTTATGAATATAACCAATGTTCCCTGAGGGAGGGAAACGAGGCACAACACAGTCGTGTGGGGGATTGCGCCCTCGCGAGACCAACCTGAAGAAGTTTCTTTCAACACGCTCGTCAAGGCAAATGAGACTGCTGCATACTCAGGAGGCCCCGCCCTCCTGGCCTATAAATATGCAGCGTGGTCTCATTTCCCTAATCTGCATGCACTTTACCGAGCTTCTGGAGCACTGAGGGGCTGACTTGTGTTATACATCATTTTCCTCTCTCAGGGAACATTGGTTATATTCATAACCTCCAGTTCCCTTTTGATCAGTACATTCGGTACAGCACAGTAGTATGGGGACCTGCCATCACGCCCGAAAATGCATATGCAGAAAAAACTTTGACATCAAAGTCCTGACAAGTGGGAGGATGATCATCTCTCCTGTGATGAAAGAACAGCCTGGGTGACATCACGAGTTGTTACACCCACGCTGTAGAATTTTATGAAAGTATGAGGAGATGCCCAGTTGGCGGCAGAGCAAATGTCTGCCACTGGGATTCCTTTAAACAATGCCCATGAAGTGGCCATACCTCTGGTTAAGTGCACGTGCACTCTGCTGGGTGCATGTTTATCCTTACTGATATAAGCTCGAGAATATAGCCTCTACAACCCAGTGAGAGAGGTGTTGTTTAGACAGAGCTTTTCCTGCCACGGGGATAGCAAAACACACAAACAGCTGATCAGTTTTGCGCCAGCTTCTTGCCCGTTCCATATAAATGCGTAGCGCACGCCCCGGGCAGAGAGTGTTCATGCGCCTCTGCTCTGCAGTTAAGAAAGATGGCGGTGGGAACGCCGACAGTTCAAAAGAAAGGCTCTAATAGGATAAAGATGGCACTTTAGGGATGCAGGCCGGGTTGGGGCGTAACGTCACTTTGGAACCATCATATGCAAATTGGGTACACAAATGGTGAACCGAAAGTGCGTAGATGTCACTCACACATTTTGCTGAGCACAGAGCCAGAAGAAAAGCTGTTTATAGGACAGCATGTTCATACTGATCTGCTCTAAGGGTTCGAACGGAGCGTCATCAAGCACACCTAAAGACCAGCAGCAGGCCACTGTGGGTGCTAGTGTTCTGCACGGTGGCCTTTTACGCAGTGCTCCTTTCATGAACCAAACCACGAGAGGATGGGAGCCTGGTGATTTCCCTTCCCATCCCTCATGACAAGCAGAAATAGCAGATAAATAGACTTTGATTGTAGAAAAAGAACACCCTTTCTCTAACAAGCCCTGTAAAAATGTGAGAACCTCTGTTATGGTGCTGAGAAAAGAAACAATGTTTCTCTCCTGACACCAGGCATTGAAACCACGCCATTTAAGTGTGTACAAGGTCTGTGTGGACCCTGCTCGAGCCCACTGAATAGTGTTCACCACATTACTGGGAAGACCAGAGGCTATTGACCTCTCCATCTCAGGGGCCAGACCCACAGGTTCCAGCTCTCTGGGTGGGGATGCCAAATTTGGCCGTGAGCCTGAGCTGAGATCTTTGCGTGCAGGCAGGTTCCATGGTTCTCCTTCCAGCAGTGACATTATTTCTGCAAACCAGGCTTTCTTGGTCCATCAGAGTGAGAGCCTCTCTGCGCCCACGGTCCAGAGTGGTCTGTATTAGTTCCACAGGTGGAAACGCATAAAGGCGCTTTGCTGGCCAGCTGTGTGCCAGCACGTCTACCTCGAGAGGTGCGCTCGCGTCCCGTATGGAGAAAAACATAGGATAGTGTACGTTTTTTCCAGGAGGCGAACAGATCTACGTCGGCCGTGCCGAAGTGATCCCAAATCTGCTGCACCACCTCCTGGTGAAGGCGCCATTCTCTCACCAGTGGGACACCTCTGGAGAGCAAGTCCGCTTTGTGGTTCAGCACTCCCGGGGCGTGAGTTGCCCTGAGTGACAGCAGACGTGTGCTGCATCATTGTAACAGCTCATGTCAGATAGAGGAGGGGCAGTGAACATGCGCCTCCCTGTCTGTTTATGTGAGCGACTACACAGCTGTGGTCGCTGTGTACCAACACCTGTTGATGTGAAATCAGACCCATTTTGCTGAAATGTTTTAAAGAGAGAAAACTGCCATCATCTCCAACTGATTTATATGTAGTAGTCTCTGGTTCTGAGACCAAACACCGCTGGTGTGTCTGTGTTTGCATATTCCTCCCCAGCCGAACTTTGACGTGTCTGTCGTGATTAGCACATGAGATAAGACACAGCCCAGGGGAACCCCTCTGATGAAATATGCTGTTTCTCCATGGTCTGAGCGCATGCAGGTAGGATGGAGATCCTCACCAGATTTTGCTGCGGGGGGGCTTGGTTCTGTTTCATGTGAACCCAGCGTTGAAACCTCCTCATCTGTAGCAGACTGAGCGGGACTGCTGATATCATAGAGGTCATAAAACATAAGAGACGCTGGCAGTGCTTGTTCGTTAACACACAATTGTGCTGAAAAAGAGCTAAACACTGATTGAACGCTGTTATCCACCGCTGGGATAACCATGCATAATTTTGTACAGGATCTAGCTCGATACCCAGATAACAGATCTTCTGGCTGGTGACCAGCAGATTTTCTTCTCTGTTTATCACAAAACCCAGAGGCTGCAGTTGTGACATCAGCAGAGCTGTGTGAGCTCTGGCCTGATGGGGTGAATCTGCTAAAATCAATAAATCGTCCAGGTAGTCTAGGGTTCGGATGCCCTGACTCCTGATCGGTGTCAGTGCTGCCTCAAGGTATTTTGTAAACACTCGAGGGGCCAGACACAATCCAAATGGCAGGACCTGATATTTGTACACCATATTTTCAAACACAAATGCAGAAACTTTCTGTGTTTTAGTAGAAATGTGAAAACATGCGTCTTTCAAGTCTACTGACGTGAACCAGTCCCCTGGACGAACAGACTGCATTACTTGGCGCAGAGTCAGCATTCTGAACTTGAGTGATCTCAGTCACCTGTTTAATTGTCTCTGATCCAATATTGGGCAGAGACCCTTGTCTTTTTCAGAATCACAAAAGAGCGGCTGTAAAAACCGCAGTTTGCTTCCTGAGGGGGGACAACTCTTATTGCTCCTTTTTCTAGGAGTGAACAGATCTTTTTCAGAGTTGGAGCGAGATCTGGCTCTATTTTTCACATTACAGTCCCTTTGAATGGTAGAGGAGGCGTGCTAAATTGCAATTTGTAACTCCGGACTACAGTTGCCATGATCCATTGCGATGGTGCGCATGCGCGACATGCTCAGACGTTTGTAGCGAGCCTGAACAGCATGTTGATTTGTGGGCTCGCTGCGCCCTTTGCTGGACAGTTTTAAGCAGGACGGAAAGTTGAACTCTGTCAGCCGGAGCTCCGTCCCCATTATTTGAAGTTTGGTTTTTGAAAATAGGGCAGAAATGCCCTTTGATTCTGAATCTTGAGACAAAACAGTGTGAACACGTCTTTATTTTTGGTGCTTTTTCCTTTGTTGCACAAACAGGGGAAAGAGAATTGTGTCCATAAACATTTTAGTCTGCTTAATCAGGGTGTTGTGGATTCTGACGCAGACTGACTCTGGCTCTCGTTTTGTTCCCTGTGGGTGGAGAGTCTTTGTTCTATAAACAGCTGCTGAGCTGACTGACACGAACAGCAGGATAATGAAAAAATGTGTACACGGACATTTTTGTCTGCTTAATTCTGTATTTTTTTTAATTAAATTCTGACTCCGAAGCAGACTGAACGAGTTCTCCTTTTTGCCCAGTGGGTGGAGAGACTGATACCAAATAGTGTAAACACACTTTTTTTTCTTCTCTGGTACTGAGGATAATATCACCTCTTATTGCATGAACAGCGAGATAATGAGAACACTTTGGTTTGCTTTAATAGAGATGTTTATGACTCAGAAGCAAACTGTACATAAGGAGCTCCCCCTTTTTCCCTGGGGGTGGAGAAGCTCCGAGTTTCAAACTTGCTGAAAACAGCCGCAGCTCCGCTGACTGCTGTTTTCACAGTTAATGAGGATTTTGCGGTCGCTGTGGGCTGCAGACGCTCTCGCTGACCCGCAGTGAGCGGTGGCTGCTGTGATTCGGTTTGTGGTGGCCGCTCGCGTGCCAATATGATGCGGAGGCGCACCCCTGTGCCTGCTGCTCTACGTTTCACTCCAAAGAGACTGTGCATGCGTGAGAGTTTGACAAAACTTGTTTAGAAACAGGCTGCAGCCTCTCTGATCACAGCGGTTCCAAATCTTCCAAACAGCTCTGAATGTTCGCTCGCTTGCTGGAGAGAAAATAAGAGCTGGTTCTCTATGACGGAGTTCTCCGGCTGCTCGTGACAGGTGTCGCTGTGCAACAACCCCTTCCTTTAGTCCGTCCTGTCTCCTCCGGCAGCTCTGTGTTTTCGCCATATTGGAAGTGCACGCGGTCAGACACTGCGCATGGTAAATTTCCTCCAGCTGTGCCGCAGAGAAGCGGACACTGTAAGCTGGGTTCAGTTCAGGTGCCAAGTGGGCCACTAGTGTTTCATCCGTGTGGGATGTGTGACAGACCCGCTGGTTCCAAGTCATCCAAATCCAAAACCGGCAGAAAAGCAGGGATAATGGGCCTTACAGGACGCCCAGGATCATGTTAGCTCCGTTAGAAAGTTCTGGAAAACAGTTGTTTATGACTCACCGAGGTCTGTTTCGGGAGAAACAATTGCCCGTTTGAAGCGGTCGAGATGGAGGAGCGGGTACCACTCAGACTCAACCTGCTGGAGTGTATCCATCCGCATCAGCAGGTGTATCCATCCGCTTCCACACTGGTGTTCCCGCCAACGGGATCTCATTCATCTGACTCCAGCTCTGCGGTTGATGGTTTGAGTCTCAGACCGCAGCAGTTGAATTTCTGACCAGCTCTTCGCCATGAATCCCACTCGTCCTTCCAGGGTCGACTTGTGGAGTCAGCTACAATGCGCATTTTATTCCAGTAGCACACGCAGCCTTAGCGTGCAGCGTGTACTGACCCACTGGACAAGCGTCATGACTCACGGGTGTCCGATTCAAAGAGAAAAAAATCCATAAGCA
>JARVGS010000979.1:26316338-26327064 GCA_031762315.1 Hypsolebias antenori | reverse complement strand
ATTCTGGTGTGTTGGTGCAGATAAACAACTAAAACGTTCAGGATGGTGTTCCTCAAGGACCAGTGTTGGGAACCACTGGTCTAATGTTGGAAAAATCTCAAGACTTTTGCAGAAAAACAATGAACATTTTTTGGTTTAACACAAAAAATTTGGTCTTATAGATACGAATGTTCTTCAGCTGTCAGCAGGTACTGATTGTCTGTATTTAAAAAGCCGTGTTCAGCATCAGATTCAAGACGGAAGACAAGAAAAACCCATCTCATCTTTGCTTAGCTTCAGACACGACTGAATAAAGACGATTTCAAGGGAGACCTCAACTAACTGTAACTAATTAGATATTTTTGGAAGACAACTCTTTAGAGGAGCTGTAGTTTAACGGTAGAAACCTCTGTAACATTCAAAATCATTCAGGAAGTGCAGGACAGTATTTATATATAAAAAAAGGAAAGTCTACAAATGAAGCTAAACTAAAACCAGCAGAATCTGCTTTAGGTGTATTTACATTTCATTATACTGCATAAAGAATCTGGTGACAGAATGGTACAAGGACTGTAACAAAACTAACATATTTTTCACAAAGGATTTGCATGAATCCCTCCAGACTATTGAAGATAGTTGTACTCTGAACAGAAAAACTTTGACACACTTTGGTTTTTTACCGTCTTGGACGTCACACCACGAGAACTGTAACTATGGCCTGAACATAAAACCTGCTTTTCAAGTGTGGAGACAAATTAAATGTACCATAGTACGTATACTGAAAATGTTTACACACGTGTCAAAACATGTAACAGCAAAATGCATCATTTGAGGCATCTTTGTGTTTTTCATCATTCAACTGTCCGAGTATAAAACGACCTTTAACACAATAAAGACATGAATAAAAAAACAAGCAGAGCTCTCTGGGTGGTTTTTCTTTGAGAATTAAAAAAAAAAGCGACATATTAAATAAAAATGTAGAGTAAATGGTTATTAACCAGGAGTTAGTACTGTCAGGTTCATTACAATGAAGGAAAGTGAGTAACAAATAGAAACAGAGCAGGAAGTGTCAGTGTAGAAATCTGCAGTTCCGCCTCGGTGTCACAAAACAGTCTTTTTGTGTTTTTGCTGCGGCAGTCGACGGTTCCATAATGATTTTACTACGGGGAGAGTCTGGGGCCAACCGAACACCAAGTCTTGACTGGAAATAATGGGAACGTTTTTAGAGCTTGTGACATCTACCTCCAAGCTTCTGGTGCAGACAACTGATGATGTTCACCCCATAGTTATCAGTAACGTAATACAAACTATATACAGTAAAGCAGTGAATAAAATGTAAAGTCTGATTAACATAATGAAGGATTTGAAGGTGAGAAAAGAGCTGATTGTTTTGTGTGTGAACCTTAAAGTCAGTCTGCTTCTGCTCTTTTCAGGCAGGTTTATGCGAACACCTGCATGTTTCCGTGCTGAGGCTGCTGAGACGGCTGCTGCATCTGCTGCAGCTGCTGGGGCTGTGGCTGCATCTGCGCCTGCTCAGGAATGTGTGTGTGGTGCGACGACGGCAGTGCGTGGTGGGCGTTTCCCAGTGGGGTGGGGCTGGTAGTGACGTCGGACCAGTCTGAGTTGGAGTGAGGTGAAGAGGAGGACCAGGGATCGGGGGATTCGGGCGAAGGGGTGAGATAAGGGTGCTCGCTTGGAGGATGGTTAGAATGAGCTGGAGTGGTGCCTTCTGAGCCAGCGGTGGTGTAACTGTGCTGGGAGGGGGGTGTTGGGTATTTATCCACAGGGCTCTGCATTGCTGGATAGGACTGCAGTTGTCGAGACTGACCTTCCATCCCTCCGTGGTTGATGTGGCCGACAGTGTGGGGTTGCTGCAGAGTGTGGGAGGGCGTGTGCGTCATGCTCATCTGCTCTGACATCTGGTATATCATCCCCTGACTGCAGTGCAGGTGCCCCTGTCCCTGCTGGGGGTGACCCAAACTCTGGTTCTGCCCCTGGGCCTGCGTGACTTGCACCTGACCCGACTGCTGCTTCAGCATGGTCTGGGGGCCTCCAGGAGTCATCATCTGGAAAGTGACAATGGGTGGCAGCTGCTCCCTGCTCATGGTGACGTTCATGGGGGTCATCATCGGGCTCTGGCTGAGGTGCTGGGTCATGCCCGGGTGTGACCCCCTTATCTGGTGAGGGACGATGCCGAACATGTGGCTGCTGTAGCTGTGCTTGGGCATCCTCACCCAGCTTTGCTGCTGTCCCAGCATGTGGCTGACAGGAGGAAGCATCTGTCTGCTGGTGGGGCTGCTCAGAAGAGGAGGGGAACTGGCTGTGTTGGAGACGGAGCCAGATACATCGCCTGTGAAGGAGTGAGGAGACTCCAGGGAGTCAACAGGTGACATGGTGACCGAGCTCTCCGGGAGTCCTCCCGACGCCTTTACACCCATCGTGTTTCCTCCTCCTGCACCACCTCCATTTGCTGCACTAACTCCAGCCCCCAAAGCTGGTCCCTCTCCACCAGCAGGCTTCTTTCTTCTCTTCGCCTTCATGTCTTTCGGCTCCTTAGCCCCCCCTCCAACACCTCCCATCTTCGATCCACCTCCACCCCTCCTGCTCTTTTTGCCTTGAGGTCCTGGGCGCATACCGATGAAACCCGTGCCGTTGGCCCCACACATCGCAGAGTTTCCTCCTCCACCCATATGGTTAGGCCCATTGTGTGGACTGTGGACCAGATTGTACTGGTCTAGCAGACGGACTATGTCGTGATGCATGCGCTCTTGAGCGGTGTCACGAGGAAGGCGGTCCAGGTGGTCCGTGATGTCACGATTTGAGTAGTGGTCAAGAAGAACCTGAGCAGCCTCGAAGCTTCCTTCTCGAGCTGCCAGAAACAACGGCGTCTCCTCCTGAAGGAAATAAGACCAAAAAAAAAAAAAAAGTTACCACGTGTGATGCTCCACATCAGAATCCCTCCTTTAACCAGCGAGTGTACTCCTCATTAATTCACACGGTTAGACTTCATTAGTGACACTGCGATGCAGTTTAATACACCATATGAAAACATCAGAATCACTGCTCCAACAAGCTTACAACATATCTACTACAGGATCAAAACTCTTCTGCACACGCTAACAAAATACTTTGTCTTTGGAACATATTAGCAGCAATCATTTCTTACTATTTTACTGCCTTTTCAAAGGAATGTTTTTTTGTTTGTTTGTTAAACCACCTAACTCAGATTTATAAATCCTTCTGGTATAAAAAAAAAACATCCTCAACACGGAGAGAAACTTACAATGTCAACACATAACCCATTTCCCCCGCCCAAACAAATACGGTACATTTAAATGGGATTCATAGTTTTTTGTTTTTTTTTGTTTCCAGCAACTTGTTACAAAAACAACACCAATTGTTCCCATTTCTTTAGTTGAACCTTTAAAAATATTTGTTATCATAGATTAAAAAAACAAAACAAAGTACTTCAGCACTAAAAAGGTCATTTGCAACGAACTGAGAGCTAAAAATCTCATGCGGTACATGAAGGAAGATGCATCTCTCAGGTCCTGTCAAGTCTGTGCTGAATTGTTTTCCTATTTCTTAAAGAAACTACTTTCTTCATTTTTACAGTACAATTCCCAACATACTGTCACGGTAAGGTTCAAAGACGGGGCAGAGAATGAGTAATGAGTTACCTGCCTAAGTAAAAATAAAAAAAGACTTTGAAAGATCTTCAGATCAATAACACTAAATGTTACATCTGGGTTTGACTGATTGAACGTGTCAAAAATGACAAGCTGTTTTAAAACGAGGTATATTGAGATGTACAAAAAAAAAGATAAAATATGTGTAACTACAAAATTCAGCTTCAAGTTCACTGAAACCTTCATAATTATTAAAAGGTGAAACTTGAGTGAGATTTGTTTCAATAAAAATAACCACTTTATTCTTAACATTTCACGTTATTTTTTAAAATAATGATTTATTGTTTTACAGCTATAGAACAGACATTCATTTGTGAGTGCTTTATTAGTAGCTTTATTTTTTTTTATCCATTTGATAGCTAAATACTAGTCCATTTTTATTACAGCTTTGTTGTTTACTTGTCATATGCAGGTTAACACGAGGTCAACAATGCAATGAAATGTTCACGATGAGGAACCAATTCGACTCGCTAAAAACAAATAAACAAGAAATATTAAAGAATGCAATAAGGGTACAAAATTAAATATCAAAACGTGAAAAAGAAATATAATAAACAATGCGACTGTTGATCCTGTTTGCAAAGTTTGCATATTGTTTTTATGCTATTAGTGCTTAGTGTATATTAAGATAATGTTTGTCTTAGTTCATATCTTAGATCTTATTACTGCTTTTCTTTTACATTTTATTGTTGGATGTAACTGGGACCCTGTGTACATAATCTCATTCCACCACATGTGGTGTGTATGACAAATAAATCTCTCAGACTCAAATAGTTTGTGATTGACACAAAAACACTACACAACAATGCTAAAAGTGTAAAATGAAGACAGGCACACACCTTGTTGTCCTGCATGTCACGGTTGGCACCGTTCTTCAGAAGCACAAGTGTGGCCTCCACATTATTGACTGCAGCTGCCCAGTGCAGAGCAGATTTACCTACAACAGTCAGATGAAAGAGGGAAGGGAAGGCATCTGTGTTAAAAAGTCTTGGCAATAATCATCCCCCATATTTAATGTCAGATCTTATTCCTATTTATGCATCAGCTGCAAATGAGTTATTTAATAGTTTGTGATGTACAAATCAACTCCGATATTACAAGTGTTACATCAGCTGCCACGTTTCTTTGGCTGAAGGTGCTCAGCTACTTGCACAAACACTAAAACCTCTGACTATATGCTGTCATTTGTAGAGATAACCCCACCGTGGTCATCTACAGCGTTGATGTCAGCGTGGCAGTGGATCAGCTCTTCCACCATGCCTTCCACAGCCAGCCGGGCTGCCAGGACCAGCGGAGTTGTTCCATCGTTCATCCTGGCATCCAGCTCTGTTGCGCGATTACGAATGAGAATCTGAATGAACACACAAACACATGAAACATGAACGTTTCAAACCTAGCTGTAGTAAGAAGGGTGTCCTGCATTAGCACTGAAGTCACTGGTGCAACAGCACAAGGACTTGAAATGGTTTACTGACGGGGAAGCTGCCTGACCTGAAAAACTCCCTGAGCATCAGCTGCCACAGCAGCGTGCAGCGGCGTCCTCCCCATGTTGTCGTGCACGTTGGGATCCGCACCAGCATCCAGCAGTCTCTTAGCAGCGTCCGCTCTGGCGTAGCGAGCAGCCAAGTGGAGAGCCGTTTCTCCCGTTCGATCGGTCTGAGCCTTCAGACTGGCACCTTGAGCGATCAGATCTGAAATCACACTTGGTCCCGGCTCATCTCCTCCACTCTCCTCCTCCTCTTCATGCAGGCTGCAGTCTGGGCCCCCACCGTTACGCAGTGATGCCAGCATCAGAGGAGTAAAGCCATCTGAGGGAGCAAAACTTGTATTACTGCAAAATAATTACTCAAATTATACTAGACGTAATTATCTCTAGTATATTTGTACTCACCAGGTCCTTTGACATTAACATCCAGACAGTCAGCATCCAGGTCAGCCTGTGGAGGAGTCAGAGTGATGTCAGCAGCCTTGTGATGTTGTAGGGTCCACTCTCTTCGGTCGACACTTCCATCCAGGGGGATGGACAGCAGAGGTTTGTCTTCAGTCTAACAAAACGCCACACAGTTTGACAATAAATTCACAACAGACCAATACTTTTAAATCTGCACAAACCTCTTATCTTTGACTCATAATTCACTTACTCTTGACTTTTTGGATGGTACTTCATCTTCAAGATATCTCTGACCTCCATCGGCTATACTTCCATCCTGACTCTTTAAATTCCTAACATGAAAGTTATCTTTTTTTTAGAGATTAATCTAAAACGTGAAAATAAACTTGCACTGCATTATGATGGTGCTCTTTTGGATTCATTTGTTTCTTGGTCAGAATATTCACTCACTTCAAGTCAAAGTCGTCTTGTCCAACAGGCTCTCTCCTCTTGTCGTTGTTCGGGGCCATGAAGCCATCGGGCAGCCACAAGAAACCATGTTTGTGCTTCTTCTTGACCGCCAGCATCCCAACCACCACAATAAGCAGAATAATAACCACAGCAACCCCAATCAGGTACCAATATATTTTCCTTATGACTTCTGGTCTGCCTGCTTTAAAAAAAAACAAGATGGTTTCTCTTTGTTTCATTTACATTTTCACCAAAAGATAGTTTTTGTAACTTCTTACTTGTAACAGACACAAGCGGGTAAGGCAGATCGGCTTTGATGTGCGACGCTGCAATATAAGATGCGGCCACAGACGTGTTGGAGAAACAGTGAGAGGTGGACGAGGTCTTGGAACATTCACGGTTATCAATTTCCAGATGCACCACAGAGCTGCAGAAACAAATGTAAAAGAATGATTATATTAATAAATACATTAGTGTTTCAAACCTCTGACGTATGAGAGTTACAAAGATAAATAATTACGAATCACTCTTACCCAATAACCTCTCTGTCCATTTCCCGTTTAGCTCTGCTCCTCTGTCTATATTGCCTCTGCTTCTCCTCCACCCCATAGTAAGGATACACTTTCGGTTCTTTCTTGTCATCCAGCTCCACCTGCACGCTGGTGCGCAGCAGGGCTCCCAGGGAGCGCAGGAAACCATTCAAGTCTGCAAGCAGCTCCTTGGGCTGCAATCGAACCACAACGATGAGCGTACCATCTGCCAAACTCTTTGGCACGTCCGAGCAGTCCAGGCCGTCCCAAACACAAGCTTCTGTGTTGCAACTCTGGTCACAGATGCCGTTACCATAATGGTCTTTGCAGTACTTGTCATACCTTAAGAAACAAGCGGATTGTGAAAAAGGTTGTTAATTGTGTTAAAATCAACATTTTACTTTATCTGGGACAGCAATGACAGTATCGGTGGCAGAGCGACGTACTTGCAGAGGTCACTTGGAGTTTCCTGACATTCAAAGCTGTCAAAGAGACACCCAGGGTTGTTACACTCCTCATCACATCGCCCATTCTTAAAGAGATCCCAGCAGGGAACACTGGCGGTGCAGTTAGCCCAAGGCTGCGGCAAGCCCAGTGAGCAGTCTCCTCCATCCCACTGGCAGTCGTGGATGTTGCACTGATCGTCACATACTTGATCTCCTGCTCGCTGCTTACACTGTGGATAGGGGCAGGTTGGAAGGGAAACACGGGATTTATTCTCACAATATCGTCCAAAGAAGTTAATGGGACAGCGGCAGCTCTGTTGGTATGGGTTGGACGGGTCTTTTATGCAGGTTCCTCCATTATGACAGGGTCTGGTGCACTGCTCTGTCTCACAGTACGGGCCCTCAAAGCCTTGTTTACACTGGCAGTACAGATGGCCAGAGTGCTTCTTCATGCAGTGTCCACCGTTCTGGCAACGTAGTTTTGCACAGTTGTAATCCTCTGTTTCACCACAGCTGAATCCAGTATAGCCCTGTAAAACATAATAATCTTATTAAGTTATTTGCTAGAAGCGCTGCTATTTTTTTTTCAGAGCCAAGATTATTCTGCCATTGATTTTCCAGTACACCGTTTTTCGAAGAGTTACTTAAAGCTAGGCCTACAAATCCGTTTCTACTGTACCTGAGCCATGGAGAGGCCCTCTGAAGCAAGCATGAAAACATAGACGTGGCAAGAGGTTAGTGAAGAGAAAAACAAGCATTTCATGAGAAGATTGATGTTCAGTAGCAAAAGAAAGAAAAATAGCTGCTAGTCACATGCCTGCCTTTTGTGGCTTCAAGGTCCAAACACATTTTACAACGTCTCAGAACAAAAAGTCTTATTTTAAAGGACTGGCCGACTTTGAAGAGTACTGGTAGTAATATTAGTAGTGGGTCAAAGTAATCTTACATGACATTTATTGTTTGAGCAATAAATGATGGACTTAAAATAAATTTAAAAAATGTGCCTTGCCAGCAGTATTTTGAGCTTTTCAAATACCGATTTTTTTCTTCATTTTTTTATTTGTTTATTTTTAGCTTAGTTTAATTTTCAAGTCATTTACTTTAGAAAACACAAGAGCTGTGTGTTCTATTCAAGAATTTACAGACAGAACAAGATCAAATCCATCAGTGGAAAAATATTTGAGGCTAACTATAAACAGACTGTGTGTGACTGAATGGAGGCTTGAGTTTCTGAGGTCAGCTGACTGTAGCTGCCATCCTGAGGTTGACTCCAAAAGATAATAAGTTGTAGATGTACACCCACTGATAGTTTTCTAAAGGCTTCATTAAAATCTGTTTAGTGGTTTATAAGATATTTTGCTAACAGATAGAAAAAAGTTGATTCCAAATGACAACATTTTAAACAATTAACTTGCAAAACTATCCAACAATAATTAAAATAAAATCAAAAAACATTCAATACAAAAAATAATTAAAATAGTGTTTGCGTATGAACAGAGGAGGATGTTTAAAAACTATAATTTGATGGCAGAAAACAGCCGACATTAAAACGACTTACAGGAGGACAGGAACAGGTGTATCCATGCACTGAGCTCGTGTTCATGGAGCAGATGCCTCCGTTATGACACGGCAATGACACACACAGATCCACCATGGATTCACAATGACGACCTGAAGGAAGAAGAAAAACAAAAAGAGGAAAAAAAAATAATAAGTATGACAGTTATCAGTCTCAAAACAACTCATCTGTCTATTATTAAAACCAGCTTCATCCAGTTTCAAGGAGTCAAGGTTCTTTGTCATATGCACCACATGTGGGACATGTGGTGGAACGAAATTATGTACACAGGGTCCCAGTTACATCCAACAAAAGTATAAAATGTAAAAGAAAAACAGTAATAAGATCTAAGATATAAACTAAGAAAAACTAACAAAAAATACGCTAAGCACTAGCAGCATAAAAGCAATACGCCGAACAGCAGCACGAACATTTAAACGAAATGTGAATTGCTTAGCTTGTTTTATTGACCGTCATATCTCAAGTCTTATGAGACCCAGAAAGTTTTCTTTTAAATGGCACTTGATAAGTAACATTTTAGTTCATTTAAAAGAAATTAAAGTCAGGAAGATATTTTGATGTTTTAAAAGTAGACAAGAAGAAAATGGGATCGTTAACATTTGGATAAAACAGTGAAAATGAAAGAGTACAAATGGTATACTAGATACATAGATTTTTATCTATTTACAGTAGTCCCTCATTTATCGTGGGGTTAGGACCACGCCCACAGCGATAAGTGAAAACCTGTGTAGTAGAGATACAGTAGTCCAAGTTCAGTTCAAGTTTAGTAAATCTTGTCATGACTTGTGCCAGGGTGTAATCTCTCTCCTTAAATAAACAATTTAAATTTAAATACTGTAACATTTTAAATTAACAATCCATGCAGCATGGATTGTTAATTTAAACTGTAGAGAAGAGAAGTGCAGCAGGACTTCTTAACGTCGCACAGCTCTGCAGAGCAGAGCCGAAATGTACTTCTTGATCCATTACACTTCAACAACTGAACATAGAAGTTCTAAAGTAATTTAAAATAACTTTTAACCCTTTTATATATTGTGATTATGATGATTTTTACTATGTGACATACATTGAATTTTAAGTTGGAAGACAAAAATTGATCGGTGCATCTGCTGCAGGAGAAACGTGGTGGCAGAGGAGGAGATCAGCTGATCAGCTGCAGGAGGGAGCTTCCTCTTGCACTTGTGGGCTTCACACACGGTGCAAAATCATTTAAAATAATTTATTTTAAATAAACAACCCATGACTCATCCATCTATCAGCCAGTTGTGTCATGTCCAATCTTGTTTTGAAAACCCACGATGAACCGTGAAGTGGTGAGGGACTATTGTATTATAATTTTATATATTTAAGAACAATGGTCTTTAGATGCAGTAGAGAAAAACAATGACAACCTAAAAGTTATTCTAGTAAATTTAAAAAGATGTTGGTGCTGGGGAAAAATGAGGCTTGAACTTTTTTTTTTTTTTTTTTTACATAATAGACTTGCTAGCAAACAATTGTATGTCAAAACAGATCAAGAGCTGAACTCTAAATAAGTTATAACATGTACAGTAGTTCTTGCAGCTTTTCCTGAGGTGCAACGGTCTCGCGCAGGTTGTATAAACTATTTACATTTCTCTTTTCTTTCCTGAACTCTAATCTGGTTTTCTCTGTCCCACCTTCCCGTCTTCCTCACACTTCTTCCCTGCGTCTGTTCTTTTCCCCTTCGTCACCTATTCCCTCCCTCAGAGCTCTCCTGATTCCTGCAGAGACAGACGTGCTGCGTCATGGAAACAACCGGCTCTCTGTGTGCATGTGTGGGATAGCTGGTGTTAAACGCACCCGAACAGCACCTCCTGCTGTCCTGCTTGGCAGATCATTATAGGCAGTGACAATTTACAAGGAGTTCAAGTAAAAAGAAGAGAAAGAGCGTTTTATTGCAATATTTGTTGGGAAGCCATTGTTCCCCAGGTACAATGACAGTCTCCTTGTGTTGTTGTTTACAGATTGTCTGCCAAGCTGAATAAGAGCACTAAACTTCACCAGCAGAGAACTGAACTTTTTAATGACAGCTAACATTTTTTTTACATGTATTTAATACAGGTGGTCCTCGAGTTACGGCGGTCTCTACCTACGGCGCTCCGGACTTACGAACGGCACCCGATGACGTCATCCAGCAGCAT
>JARVGS010000979.1:26304018-26316238 GCA_031762315.1 Hypsolebias antenori | reverse complement strand
CCCAGAGTGGGGCGAATGAGGGTGGAGGCAGGTGTGGGTGTTTCACCTTTTCCACCCACATATTTTGATGTTGTCGATACCGGGGCTTGAACCGGTGATCTTCCGATCACAGGCCCACCGTCTCTAACCTCTGCGCCACCACTCCCCCACAAATCCTAGCGGCCCGCAATAGAGACGTGCTAGCTAAAAAGCTATAGATAGCTAGTTCTGTTTCCCTAACACTGAGCAGTCTCTTCCTTACACCCCGGCTCGAAAATATGTCAGCACAAGCAGCGTGCAACACAGTTGTGTCTCTGTCTACACCCCCCCGCCCCTTGATCGACAACAATCACAGAAGATATGAGCGCCCTGCCTAGGCAAGAAAACTAGGGGAAACACTGGTTGTGATGTCACAGTTATTAAGAAATTAACAGTCAGTAATATCTTGTTGTATTTCTAAACATCAAAAATGTCTGTCTGTGGTACCCGGTGTGTGTCTGAGCCAGTAATGTGCCTTGTACCTGTGTATCCGAGGCGACAGAGGCACTGGTAGTCATTGACCAGCTCAATGCAGTCAAAGCTGCCGGTGGTATGGCAAGGCCCAGACAGACATTCGTTGAGATCCCCCTCACAGTGTTCACCAACAAATCCTGCAGGACAGGAGCACGTGTAACGACCCACACCGTCGATACACTGTCCTCCATTTCGACATCGTGGCTCAGAGGACCCAGGGCTGGGGGCACAGTCATCCTCATTCACCTCACACTGAACTCCTACAGAGCAAATAATACACAGATATTGATGCAATCGAACCAATACATTATGTTCAACATTAAATTTTTTGTTTCATCTTTAGAGACATTTATGTTACGAGTTTACACTAAAAATAAATTTGCGAGACCTATTGAAGCAGCAAATCCCGTCTGAAAATGTAGCAGTGGTACTATTCCACGGTCACGTCTACATAAGAGAAATTATGTCAACTCAGTTTGTCCTAGTTTTACATTTAAAGACCCTTTTTAAATCGAAGATCTGCTTTTATATTGACATTTAAAGTTCAGGTTGTGTTTAAAAAGTCAAAAAAATTCCTGAGTTCTGCTGCTATATGCTCAGACTGCTGGAGGACAAACTGACCACGTTTCCTCACTCTGCTGCTGTCTTTACTTTGCTCAAGCAGAGCAACTTGAGTAGTTTTTAACTAACTTCTTAACTTTTTTATTTTAGTTTTCAACTTTTACCAATTGGCTTTTATAATGTCTATGAATGATTTTGTGCAGTGCACTGAGATGGCTTTTGTTGTGACTTGGTGCTATATAAATAAACTGAATTAAATAAATTGATGTGACTCTCACTTTGAATCAGGCTTGACAATCTAAAGTACAAATATGTTGCATGAGCTCTTGATGAATTAAAACTTTATGCAGGCGTACCATGTGTTCCAGGTGGGCAGACACAAGTGAAGTGGTTTATGAGGTTAATGCATGTTCCTCCATTGAGGCAGGGCTTAGAGTGGCATTCATCAACATCATATTCACAGTTTACTCCTTGGTAACCCGGTTTACACTGGAGAAATTAAACAAGAAATTTATTTTGAGTATTTGTCTGAAAATAAGACTTAAACATAAAGCATACCTAATTATTTATACACAAATCTGAAAAAGCACTTACTATGCACTCATATGTGCCCTGATAATCTTTGCATGTTGCTCCATTGCGACATGGATTTGAGCGGCACTCATCCACCATTTCCTCACAGTAGCTGCCTGTGTACCCTGGCTGGCACTGACACTGATGGGAATTCCCCATGTTGATGCATCGTCCTGCATTCTTACACACATTTTCAACAGCAAAACCTGCAGCAAATTGGAAAAGAATGTGTTTACGATAACTTAAAAATACTCATTCTAAGATTTTACCTACACCATACATGACACTTCAACAGTTAAATTTAATCATAAAGAAACCTGTTATTTTCTATCAAATTGTCACTTTATGGTTCCCCCTTTTCTATAATGTGTTAGTATGAAATATTCTCTCACCATTTCTGGCAGCAAAGTCCTGGCAGGACATGTTCGGGACATCACAGTAAAGTCCTGTCCATCCCATCTTACAATGACAGGTCCAGGACGTCACTGTTTGAGAGCAGGAGCCACCATTTTTACACTTCACCTGGCTGCACAGATCCACATAGTTCTGTATACAAAATAAGAAACAAAGCGTTGGCTGCAATTGTTACAGAACAGCTAAAGTCACGGTTTATTCTGAACAACGGCTTTTTTCAAACTCTGTATGAAAGCTGATCCACACTATAGGACCTGCAAAAAAAATATGCGCTGATTCACCAACTTAACAAAAAACAATAATATATGTTGTAGCATGCAACAACCATAACTGTGATATTTAAAAAAAAAAAATAAAATAAAATAAAACAAAAAACAACAACAAACACTTAATTTTAAAGAAAAGAGAAATGAAGAAAATATTTGCCATCGTTTATAAGTTAAAACACATACATAACTATTGGGTAAGCCAACTGTTAGAACATACTTTTTAATTTTTCACTTTTATCTCCTAATAGTACCGTATTTTTCAGACTATAAGGTGCACTGGATTATAAGGCACATTAAATGAAACAAGTTCCTTTTGACAGATTTTTGAGCGCTGTGTACCACATAAAAAAAGGTTCGAGGTCAGTAAGCACAACCAGAATCAATATATAAGGCTCACTGTTGATTTTTGAAAGGATTTAAGTGTGCCTTATAGTCCAAACAATATGGTAATTTATTGCAGACCCATAAGATCGCTACTCATTTACAGTGACATGCAAACAGTTTACCTGACAGTTCTTTCCACTAAATCCCACAGGACAGGTGCAGCGGTAAGTACCCAGACCGTCCGTGCAGGTGCCTCCATTCTTACAGGGCTGTGAGTCACACTCGTTATGTTCGTACTCACAGAAATCCCCATAAAAACCATGGCGGCAATTGCAGGAGAAGGAGTTAATGTCATCAATGCAAGTGCCATTATTGAGACAGGAACTGAAGAGAAACAGAACAAGACAGTATATATATATATATATATATATATATATATTTATTTTTTTTTTTATTAAAAATGTTTAATTTTAATATTTAAAACTGAAATACTTGGGGCTAATTCCTACTTGGCGCACACCTAAAAATAAAAATTGTTCATTTGATTCTTCTATTTATTGCACAATCATAAGATTTACAGCAGTATCTGACAAGTATTAACTGCACAAGATGTTAAGAATACATTAAAACAAGACGTTTTGAGGCTCACCTTTCAGTGCACTCAAGGATGTTGTGTTCACACTGGATTCCATTAAAGCCTGGCCGGCACAAACACACAAAGCTGTTGACGTAATCTCGGCAGATGCCCCCATTCCTGCAGGGTTGGCTGGCACACTCATCTACCTCGGCCTCACAGCGCACCCCTTCGAAACCCGGCCTACAGTCGCAGGAGAAACTCGCCACTTGATCCACACACAAGCCTCCATTCAGGCAAGGGTCTAAAAGAGGTAGAAGAAGGGAAAAAGAGGTGTTTCATAACTGCTGATTATATTTATTTATTTGTTTTTATCACATAGTCTTATAACTCTTCACTTGTCTGTGCTGTTTAGGGAAGACAGAATATTTTGAACCTCTAATCATGCATCAAACATTATAACAAACCATATAAACACACAGAACCAGGTGAAAGGGGCCAAGCAACAGGTTAATAAATAAAAATGAGATAACTAAAGATGAGGTCAAACTCACTTGGCGAGCAGTCATCTACATTTGTCTGACAGTTGTGTCCGCTGTACCCATGTTGACATTTACACATGAAGCTCCCTTGAGTGTTTATGCAGCGGCCACCATTTTTGCAAGGAGTCTTGATGCATTCATTTACATCCTCATTGCAGCGTGCACCTTTTTTTGAATAAATTAACTTTGTTAGACAATAAATTAATGAATCTGAGTTACTTATAATAATAAATATCTCACACACTGACCTTGCCAACCAGCCGGACATCGGCAGGTGTAAGAGGTGTAATCTGCAGATGGAAAACAAACTCCTCCCTTCTCACATGGATGAGAGGCACAAGGATCCTGCTCTACCTCACAGTGTTTACCTATTTTGACACAAAATTTTATGTAATGAATAAATTCCCTATTAAATTAAACTTTTGTAATAAATCTCTTCACTTGAGTGATGTTCTGGTGTGATGAGGATGGTTTGTATTAACACGAGCTGAAGGAAGTGTAACATCGCTAACCTGTGAATGGTGGGCTACAATGGCAGGTGTAACTATTGATCCCATCTCCACAAACACCGTGGTTCATGCACGGTCCAGATGCACATTCATCTATGTTTATTTCACAGTTGACACCTAGCAAGAAAAAATAGATTATTCATATGTCAAATCTTCCAGCTCTATGTTTGGGCAGCGGGTATTTGTTTATTTAATAAATAACAATCACAGTACAGATTGTACATTGCAACATTTATGTACAAGCAATATGGAAGTCAGCCCCTGACAGACAATCAACTCTCTGTTCATCAGTGAGAATAACAATGATCAGGTCTTGTGGAAGTATAGCTCAAAAATAATGTGTTGGATCTATTTATAGCCACAGTTTTACCTCTGAACCCTGGTTTGCATTCACAGGTGTAACCGTTGTGTCGGTCCACACAGGCGCCACCATTCAGGCATGGGTTTAGTTGGCACTCATCTTTTTCTTGCTCACAGTGTTGTCCCACCCAACCAGCTTCACATTCACATCGGTACCTTGATGGAAAGGAGATGAAAAAAAATATCCAAAGTGTAAAATTAGTCGGTTGGATCTATTAAAGGCAGGCTCTCGAGCACTAATATCAGTTTGTGCACCTAAAGAATTATTAAAGTTTGATGCTAGTTTAACATTTTGGAGTGACCAATTTAAACAGTTGTGCAAGTTTTGAAGAAAACATTTAGACCTCTACATGTGACGGAGTTACAGAGAGGAAAAATGAGTCGACGTAAGAGCAAAGGCTTGTTTGTACTTCTTTAAACCCTCCATCCATTTCTTTCTACTTGCTTCTCCTTTCTGTGTCACAGAGGGCTGGTGCCTATTTCCAGCAGTCACTGTGCGAGAGACAGAGGACACCCTGGACAAGTCTCAAGCCCATCACGGGGACACAGAGATAAAAACGACACAAACAACCATTTACACTCTCATTCCCACCTAGGGACAATTTAGAGTTACCAGTTAGCCTAACATGCTTATTTCTGGTCTGTGAGAGGAAACTGGAGTCCACCCAGTAAGACCCAAAGTGGGGTGGCAATGCAGAAACCTTCTTGCTGTTAGGTGACAGCTCTAACCGCTGCTCCACCATGCCACCATTAAATTCTTACTACTGATATCATTCCAGTGTATACTAGTCCACACTCATGCATGAACATCTCCATCAATAGTTAAGCTTACCCATGCTGCTGGTCAATACATTCTCCATGCACACAGAGATGAGAGGCACAGTGATCGATGCCAGACAGGCACAGCGGGCCGTGTGTGCTGGGCGGGCACAGGCAGTGGAACCCATTCACTTTGTCGAGGCACGTTCCTCCACTCATGCACGGGTTTGAATTACACTCGTTGATGTCCACTTCACATTTGTCTCCTGTTAGAAAAATACATCAAATCTGATGAGTGCTATGAAAGACACAACCGTTTGTATACGTTTCAATACCTGTTGGTCTCAATAGTACTGATTCTACTGAGGTACCGAGCAAAAACATACCTGCGTATCCAGGGGAGCACAAACATTTGTACTCATTGATGCCATCCTGGCACTCTCCATACTCGCAAGGGTTGCTGGCACAGTCGTTCTCATTAATCTCACAATTCAAACCTAAGAAGAAAAAAATTCAGACAAGTCCACATAAACAAACAAACAAAAATAGTTTTTTTTTCCCCCCCAACTGTTTAAACATTATGTTGCTTTCTAACAAATTATGTGAGCAAAGAGGCAAGGCTGAATTAAATCTTAAAATATGAGAAACTTCACCACCAGGGGGAGTGGGACTCCACGTTAAAGACATTAATTGGGCGGTTATGAAATAAAAACAAAAACTGGGAGAGACTTTTAGCTCAGCACAGGAATGCTACACAAGACATCAGTAATTATTAGAACAATAGTTAAAGATGAATTGAAGAAGAGGAAAAAGAATTAGGGTGTAGCAGGAGAAAGGAAGTGGAGCATGAAACCTGACAGGGTGATTTGGTCTCAGGTTTAGTCAAGTGAGCACAGGACAGACGTCACACCAGGCTTGATGGCAGTATCATGAGTTTGTTCCACTTTTTCCAGGCTGGTGACTCCTGCATAGAGTCAGGGCTCTAGACCTTACAGCACTTTCAAAAGCTTAAAACGAGCTCTTGAAATCTTGGGGCCCTGTTCTCAGGGTACTTTTTTACATATGGACTTTATAGATCCCATTCATATGTACCAGGGATAAGCCACAAAACAAATGGGAGCTATAACCGACGCTGTCTTTTTTGTGTCAGGCGAATGAAAAGCTGCCTTAACTTTTTTGAGGAATACATCAATTACAGCTGCCATTAAAGCAGATGTAGCCAATCCTGGTCTCCGAAGGCCACTATCCTGCACATTTTTCTTGTTTCCCTGCTCCACCACACCCGATTCAATTGTTGAATTACTTCTTTATGTTCTGTAAAAAAAAAATGTTTTTCACCCATTGATTCAAACCAAGTGTGTTAGAGAAAAGAAACATCTAAAATTCATGGAGGATAGTGGCCCTCAAAGAGCAGGACTGCGTTAAAGGCACTCACCTGTGTTACTGGTGCTTCGAGGTAACTTACTGTTTTAATTCTCAGTTTTATTCTTCAGTAAAGACATTATGACTAAAAATTATGAGTTAAGATGAGCACATTTGTATGTATAATTTCTGATACACATTTTCTTTCCGGAATAAACATCTCACTACACAGCCTTTTTTAAAAATTGCTTCAAAGGGCATCAAGCACTTACCTGAGGTTCCCGGTAGACAGACGCACTGGTAGGCATTAACCCGGTCAATGCAGCGACCTCGGTTCTGACAAGGGTTGCTGTGGCATTTCTGAATCTGGATATTACAGATGGTGCCTGTGTATCCAGGATTACACTCACAGGAGTAGGTGGCAATGCCATCCTTACACACGCCATGGTGGCATGGTGGTGGTTTGCAGTCATCAATGTTCTCTTCACAGAGGCGACCAGCAAAACCTTGGGAGGACATTTCTCATTATGGTAAATACTGGAGGGATTCCATTGTAGAAAAGTAACTATTTCAAATGCATATGATTTTTCTTCACCTTCAGCACATTCACAATCATATCCATTGGGTCGATCGATACATTTGGCTCCATTTAAGCAGGGCGTGCTGGAGCACTCATCTATGTCTATTTGGCAAGTTTCACCACTGAAACCTAAACACATCACATAGGAATGTACCAATGAGACATTTTAGACAAAAGGCCATAAACCAGGTTTTCTCAAATCAGTCTGTGAAGAAGGTAAACATAAAGTTGCATATACCAACCTGCTGGGCACTCGCAAACAAAACGGCTGACCTGGTCAACACATTTACCCTGATTGAGGCAGGGAGAGCTCATACACTCATTCACTTCTATCTCACAGTGAGTGCCTTCAAATCCTAAAAGAATGTAAAGGAAACAGAATTTAAAGTGGATTGGCATAAAATAAATCTATAAATAAAATAAAATAAAATACAAGTAATGTGACAGACATGACATCAGTGCTAATTGCATTTACGTAATTGCTCAGGTAAGATTCAAGTGTTATTAGAAAAAATAAATCTAAGGTCCTCACAAATTTATGGCTGCTTTATTAACAAAAATCAAATTAATTTTTAGTTATTATCCATTGCATCATTTTCTTCCTGTAAAAATCAAACACAATCACCCACACAAAGACTTACAATTTCAAAATATGTGCTTACCAGGCATGCAAATACAGGTGTACTCCCCAATGCGATCCAGACACGTGCCGTCATTCTGGCACGGACTTGAAGCGCATTCGTTGACATCCTGTTCACATCGAGGTCCAGCATAACCCCTGACACAGTTACAAGTGAAGGAGCCGTCGGTGTTCACGCACTGACCACCATGCTCACACGGGTTGGGCCCTGATGATCAAAGGTAAAAAGGCATTTTAAAGACAACACCAGAGCCGAGGAGCCTCGAAGAAAAACGTTAACGTTTAGGATTCTGTCTCACCAATGCTGCATTCATCTCTGTCAATGTTGCAGGTGCTTCCTACGTATCCAGGTGGACAGTTACAGTTGAACATCCCGGTGACGGGGTTGGTGTCACAATGTGAACCCTCTCTACAGGGGTTACTGATACAAGCATCATCTCTGTGGCACAACAAACCTGAGAAAAACACCATGATGAATTAAAGAAAATGGTCTTCAGCTAATACAAATTTATTTTAACAACAACAAAAACATCCTACTGTGTTAAAACATGTCTGAACTCTCCCAAAGAACATTCACTGCAGGATTATGCACAGAAACATAATGCAAATTTGTTACTAAGAGAAAAATAAAATTTAGGTGAAGCTTGATCCAATTCAAAAACTGAGTCACTAATCAGATGGCTTCAAATGATAATAAATCTTGAAATGTGTTTATTTACTTGACTTTAATGCTGCCACCTTCTCATTGAAAAAATAAACTACTAATAACAAGATTTCTGGTAAAACTAGTTTTAGTCTCTTATGTTTTAATACTCTTTTAATGTGAACTTAAACTGAAATTACAGAATAATCTTTTTTTTTTAATTTTGAGGTTGTTTTTTTTGTTGTTGTTTTTTTTCCTCCCGAAATCAAAAGAAACGTTGATCAGAACATTTTTGCTGTTTGCAGTTCATCTCTATGATTTTACAGATTTTCTGTGTTAAAAAGTGTGTTTGCCATATCACTGTCAGCCCACCTGTTTTCCCAAAGGGGCAAAGGCAGATAAACGATGCGACTCGGTCAATGCAAGTGGAGCCTGGGCTGCATGCGGCAGTAGCACAGTCATCAATGTTTTCAGAGCAGTCGGGTCCGCTCCACCCATTAACACAAACGCAGACATAGCTGCCTATCTGGTTGCCGCATGTGCCGCCATTCTGACAAGTATTTGGCTGCAGCCGACACTCGTCCACATCCTCTGTACAGTGTTGACCTGAGGATGAGAGAAAACAATGAAGACGAGGAAGACTTAAGTTAATGCTTTAGGTACTAGGTTACAGCATCAAGTGAGGTAACCCGAGTTCTGGTGAAAAGGAAAAACACTGACCCACTTTTTACGTATTAAAGGATCCTTTGGCAAAAAATACAAAATAGTTTAAAAAAAAGTTCAATATTTTACCATTGAGCAAGTTTAAAAACATATTTTCAGTGTCATGCTGGTTGTGCTTCCAGCAGGTGAATTAGTGCTGCACAAACTAAAGCAGGCCCAAGAAAGCTACTGGTAATTTATGCATGTTTACTTTGTAAACAAAAGCAGAGACACACCTTATGTGGAGCATGAGCCTCAGAGGTGCACAGAAAAAAAAATATCAGTGCATGAAAAAAATACTACCATTAAATATATTGTTTGTACAGTTGAGCCATAGAAATAAAAAATTAAAAAACGATTCCAAAATAAAACACTGTAATGCTCTGTTTAAACATACTTCAGGATAACGTCTGTCTAGTAGTTTTCAACAGCAGTAAAAAGCCATGATATGTGACAATGATGCTTCACAAACTGTATCAGGGTCAAATTAATACAGACCAAGACAAAATCCCAAACAAACTTCACTTACCGGTCCACTCAGGAGGACACTGACAGTTGTAGGTATTAACTCCATCTATGCAAGTTCCTCCATTGGCACAGTGATGACCAGGACAGTCATCAATGTTGTTCTCACAGTTAGTTCCATTGAAGCCTAGCATTGACAAAAGGAGAAACAGAATTTTATTGTCTTTATTGGATTAATCATGTTTACACTGATGGATAATGGACAATTTGTGCATTTGCTTAAAAATACAGTATTAGGACGTATCCTGCTACAATATAAACAACAGCTGTTTGTGCGTCTTGTAGCAGACTGGTTGTCACACAGCTCAGCTAGCAATTTTAATCTGTTTGCACCTCAAACACTGTAATGCTACAATTCAAAACCTCAGAAGCTACTTTCATTTATACATAAATACCAGCAAGATACGCACTATTTTTGTATTTAGCTTCCTTCCTTCCCCTATGTCTACAGCTTAATGGGTTGAGTGGTGGCAGGTTCACTTTTTAACGTGTAAATATTGTAATAAAGTTTTTAGTATTCAAGCTGAAGCCAGTTCATTGCTGCATTAAATCTTCCTACCTGGCAGACAGTGGCATGAGTAGGTGGTTTCAGAGCTCTGGTGGCAGGTGCCTCCGTTTAGACATGGCGAAGGTGAGCAAGGGATGTATGAGCTTTCACAATGTTTACCTGTAAACCCTGGTTTACACATGCACCTGTAGCAAAAGTAGAGACCATGTCATTAAACTAACCCCTTTGGTCCACACAGAAAACATCTGTCATTCCTTAGTCTTTAAAAAAATAAAGCAGCAACGTTGTTCACATTTGATCCGTATATACTCACCTGTAGGAGCCAGGGGTGTTAACGCACACGCCTTCATTCTGACATGGGGAGGGTGTGTCTGCACATTCATCTGTGTCATTAAAGCAGCGAGGACCTTTGTAGCCAGGAGAACAGGAACAGGTGTAGCTACCATCAGGCTGAGAGCTGCACCTTCCTCCATGGGCACAGGGACTGGAGAGACACGTGTCCTCATACTCACATCGTGGACCTGGAAATGAAAAAGAGAAAAAACTCAAACAAAACTGTGACATTTAAGGGAAAATGACAATGTTTCAATTCTATTATTTAAATGTCAAAGACCAAAACCAGGCCAGGAGACTTGTTTCTTGTAGTTCTTGTTTTTGTGTCTTAGAGTTGCATGATTTGATATGCAAAAATTAAAATAAAATATTTGCAAACAATCACAGATGTGTTATAGAAGTGTTTACTGAATTTGCATTTAAGATGTCAAGTTTTCTTAGTTCATATCTTAGATCTTATTACTGTTTTTCTTTTTCAATTTATACTTTTGTTGGATGTAACTGGGACCCTGTGTACACGGTTTTGTTCCACCTCATGTACCACATGTGATGCAAATGACAATAAAGAATCTTGAATTCTTGAATCAAATACATCATGATTTCTATAAAGTGATTATTAAAAGCTATTACAAAATAACATCTCACCTGTCCATCCCCTGGTGCACTCACACCTGTACTTGTCGAGGGACAGGAGCGTGCAGACACCTTTGTTGGCGCAGGGGTTGTTTGGGTAACATGTGGAGTTCTGGGGGGTTTGACAATATTGTCCAGTGTAGCCAAGAGGGCAGGTGCAGGTAGCACTACCAGGTAGAGGTACACCAGCTGACATAGACACAAAGCACGTCCCTCCATTTCGGCAGTAACTGGGCTGACAAGGGTCTTTGTGTTGGCAGTACTCTCCCAAAAAGCCTGGAGCGCACCTGTGCACATAAAAACTCAAAAAAATCAGTCATCAAACACTAAACCACTAAAAATGTAGACCTAACCAGACCTTAACGCAGACAATACAACAGAAAAACTAAATGAACAAGTAGACAATTATGAGGTTTAAAGAGATGCAAACGGACTAAACAAAAGAGCAAGTTTCACTTAGGTGGATGCAATGCACCACATCAGACAAACACCGAGGGCTGAGAGTAGCAACTGCAAAAAGATTTTGTGCTAAACACACACACATAAAAAAACAGATGAATCAGCACAAGTACACACAACAGTCTAACAAGTATATTTGTGTGAGGGGAACCACATTCCTGTAGGACAAATGTACATTAACAAAATGTGTAGTTGTACTTAAAGAGAAAGGGACGGTTGTCTTGAAAATTAAATATGTATTGAATTTTGTTAATTTAGAGCCTGTATTTTAAAGCTGATGCAAGGTTGTCTATAGTACCGGTAATAGATCTCAAGGCCACACCTACACAGAACAGCAAGTTGTTTAAACAGGGGTCTGCAACCGGTGGCTCTGGAGCCACATTCATTCATTCATTCAACCTTTATTTATACAGGCTAGCCTCGTTGAGCCACGGGGATTCATTTACAAGAGGGACCTG
>JARVGS010000979.1:26270879-26284854 GCA_031762315.1 Hypsolebias antenori | reverse complement strand
CCATGGGCCACCAGTTGATAATGACAATTGTAGCAGGTTTTGTGGCTCTGGACACGTTTAATTTAGTGAATGAAGGGGCAGAAATGGCTCTTTAGATTGTAAAGGTTGCAGACCCCTGGACTGGGCCATACGAGAGTTGTGATTAACAAATGTCCACAAACGTCTATGTACTGAAACAATGTTGTAAAGAAGAGTGGGACAAATTTCAATATGGAAAATAATTATTTGAGTCATTACCTAAAAAAAAAAAAGTAAAAATTAGTAAGTACTTATAAACTTGGTTAGCAAACAATTTATGTATTTGAGTAAGTTTTATTAAATAAATTTTCACACAAAAGTTTTGTTCCAATTAAGGTTTATTGCACTTATTTTAAAATGTAATAAGAACATGATCTTTCTTCTGTTTATTACGGTAAGTAATAATCTGTAAAACCTCAGGTTTAAAAAAAGGGTTCACTTTAGTTTAACCATGACTGCATGGGGTTTGACTTCAGCCAAGATGGAGCATTTCTCATTTAGTTTTATTCATATTTAGTGTCAATTTTTCACAAAGTTAATTTGTTTGCACACACCAGAATAGGGATCTCACATCCCCCACCTGATATGACAAGTTTCCCACACAATATGGTGTGATGCCAGATGCAAAATCTTTACAAATCTGAGACACCAACACACAAACATAAACCCAAACCATTTGACTTATTGCTACAAATTTCTTCACAAAAAGTTTGAAAAATAAAATAAAAATTTCAAAGCATTTTTTCATCTGGTGAATGACTCCAACAAATATTGTAACACTAACATTACATCTTTTCTGCCACACTATTCTCACACTTCACTATCAGTGAAACACAGATAGTATCATTTCACAGGTATGAGAAATTGATAAGACCTGGTTGACAAAGTCAACAGTGAAACCACAGCCTGGTGCAAACTAAATAAAGCTGACCTGTCCTGACAGAAGCTGTATTTTTTAAAAACTCACTTTTATCTCATTTTCTAGTTCTGTATGTTTTGAAGTGTGTGGAGATAATGAAAATGAAAAGTTTACATAGTAATTGAAACCAGCGCAAAAAACTGATGTTCACAATGTTTGGAAATTGGTGAAACTACCAGTAGATAAGAGCTGTGCACAAACACAGCTGACCAAGGCTATATCTATAAAGGTGCTAGCAACATGTAAAATTATCATTATTTAATACTGTACTTTCAAATAGCTTAAAATGGTAACATTAGTTCACACCAAGAAGTGTGGAGAGGTCTGCTCAGCTGTTTTCACTCACACCTAGGGACAATTTGGATGTACAGTAGTCCCTCGTTTATAGCGGGGGAGCCGTACCCTGAAGCCCTGCGATAAGTGGAAAACCACAATGTAGGAATAGTAGAACGAGTAGTAAATAGTAGTTCATTTTAGTATTTATATATATAAAGGTGTTTAAAATCCTTACAACACTCTTGCAATATTGTAAACAACAGTTCTAAACTCTAAATGCTCTAAAAGAGCACAGAATGTCATGATTTCAGCTCTCTGCCTCCTCTCAGTCACCTGCCAATGCTCTTGGCCACACCCACTTCTTTACTGTAGAGCAAAGATATGACACGCTGCAGGAGGAAGCTTTTTTCTGCAGCGGTGGGCTGCACACAGGTACAGCAGGTGCTAAATAAGTTCAAATGATTTATTTTTTAAAAAAATAATTCATGCCGATCGTGTAATCAGCCAATTGTGTGTCATGTCCAATCTTACTTTGAAAAACCACGATAGAGCGAGTCTGCGAAAAACGAACTGCAAAGTAGCGAGGGACTACTGTACAAATAAACCTAACATGCAGATTTTTGATCTATGGGAGGAAACCGGAGTACCCGGAGAAAACAGATGCATGCATGGGAGAACATGGTGAACCTGCATCCTTTTTGTTGTGAGGTGACACCACTAACCACTTTACCACTGTATGGCCCCTCAAAAAACCTGTTTAGAAAGAAACTTTATTGGCGCCTAAACGTACAGGCAAAAACTGGGACATCTATTGAGACCATGATCATACAGAACATTACACCATCCAGGTATCACTCATTTCTCATTTGAATAATCCAACAGAGAAGTGTAACACAAAGTGCTTCATGGCAGATAAAAACAAAACAAAACAAAAGCAACAAAGAAGCAGACAAGAACCACATAGTAGCTATGTTTACACGGACATAAGTAATCAGAATAAGCGGTCATTCGGAATAAAAATGCGTCATGTAAATGCCCCATTCAGATTATTCTTTGTTCATTCAGCTCAATCCGAAATAATTTGTAATCAGAATGAGACGGGTGGTTTATGCTGATTCATAATCCGAACGGTGTGCATGTAAACACTTAATTTGATCATTTTTTTCCGACTGTGGAAAACTGACCTGACTGCTCATGTGCGACCTACATCTACCTCACATATTTCTGCCTGGCTTGATGCTAATAATATTAGCATGTCGGAGAAGCTAAACTGGTCGGTGAGCGACACAATGATCTGTATTACCTGTAGCTCAATCAGGGAGTGCAGTAACGTCTCCACCATCATTAAAACCTGTTGCGGGTCCATTTTGGGCGCTCAGGTATGTTTATGTTCATCCCGGAAGTAAAACGGAAGTAGAACGTCTTCTTTGGTGGCTTTTTAAGGAGAATTTACCACTCTGCACATGTCAGCATTTCTATTCAGAATAAAGGTTCACTGCATGTAAACGCTCGTCGTGAACGGATTGTGCCCATGTAAACTATAAATTTGAATTATTTAATCTGAAAACATTTCAATCTGGTCAAATAATTTTAAACATAGTGAGCGAATGGAACATAATGGGCCTGAGGAAGTGAGGAAATGCTCATTCATTAATGAGATAAATGGACTATACAGCTTTTCTATCTTATCAAAATACTCAAAGCGCTTTATAACAAAATCTGTGCCCTCATTTACCCATTCACGCGGCACTCTACTAGATCTGTACAAAGCTCATCTGAATCTGTAGGGCAATGAGGGGTTCAGTGTCTTGCCCAGGGACACTTTGGCATGTGACTGCTGGTGGAATCGAACGCCCAACTCTTACAATGGAGGACGACTGCTCTAACCACTCAGCCACAGCTGCCCCAATAAGGAAAAATATTAAAACAAATTATTAAACCATGGATTCTAAAATCTGTGTATTAATAAAACCGAGACCCTGAAAAAACATTAGAAAAAAGTTACTTTGTTTTGCTAAAAATAAAACGTAAATAATTAAGGCTTGATTAAAAAAGAAATTCAAATGAATTGTTGTTTTTTTGTTTGTTTATTATATTTCAATTTAGAGTCAAACTGAAAGTACAATAAAGTTAAAAGATTAAATAAACAACAACTATTCTCAGCAATACACAAACTGCAACGATTACCAATAACAGATTTTGATACAAAATTGTAACTCTGGCAACAAGAAACATCAATGTTTATCCAGCTGTTAGATAAATGGTCTACAAAATGCCACATGAGAAAAAACTTTGACTCCTTGTGCCATCTTTATTAAATACTGCTATCAGGAATATTTTTTTATCATAGCACTGTTTAATCAGTGCCCTAAAGTAACGAATGTCAGTGGAAAGTTAACAAACTTCAATGTCCGCCTCTGTCAGCAGACATTTTCATCAGGACTTGCAAATGGATCAAGGGAGTTCTGTCTGTCTATCTTTCTTTCTTTTTATTAATTAATTTATTTATTTAACCTTACTAAATAAACACAAATTTTTACCCAAGAACATAACAGTAACGTCATACTGACTCTTGAAAATATAAACCTAAATGCAAAGAGTGCTCTTTTTTCTTTTTGCTTATTATTTGTTTGTATTTTTATATTAGCATAAATTATTTGATACACAGTAAATAAATACCACACACCGTGCTGCATATTTCTTGTGAATTTAAGTCAATCTCTCTGGAGGAACTATAGCTTTGAAAAGGACATTTTAGGGATTACAAATGTCTTCTCTGTTAGAAACCCAGAGAAGCAAGTTTACTCAAATTGACACTATGTGTTGTAAGAATATGATAGGAGTGTTAAATAAATGCCTAAAAGTTATCCTCATCCAAAATATTTGTTTTCTCTTTCTAACTAAAACCATACTAATGTCAAAAGTTCAAACAGAGCTGTTCTATTTAAAAAAGACACATTTTTAACTTTTCTTTAGCCAGTTGTGACAAGGTTAGTGACAGATGTAAACAGTTTTAGCTGATTGTTCTATAGCTATCTAATCTTAGTTGCTTTATCTTGCAAAATTATCCAATTGAGGAACATTTAGAAGGGACATACATATCTGATTTTGTTAAGTGTTTTTTACAGTTACAGCATAAATTGCTTGATTGAAAAAAAAATCAGAGAAACAGTGTTTATGACAAACTGGGCTTATTTTAAATGTATTCAGAGTACCGGTATGTATTTTTCAATATCTACAGCATTAAATCTTGCACAAAAAGATGTTTATGATTTTAAAATGTGTTTCTAAGGAGAGCAGCTTGCACAACAAAGAACAAAACACCAAACACAGTGTGCAGCACATGGAGCTGAGTCCAAATCCCAGCTGAGGAGTTGGCTGTGTGGGTTCAATTCAAGTCTTTCCCATATCTAGTAACTATAGTTTGTATCACTGAGTGCTGAGAGTGCTGGGCTCTGCTGTCTTTTGTCTTTTTAAAACAACACTGTCAAAAGGTTGGAGCTTCACAAAAGCTTTTTCATTTAATCATTCTTTATTTTTTTATATTTTGCAGGATTATAACTTACGTCATAAGCAAAAAAGCAATACTTTTAGCTGCTTTTAATCTAGATGGGATTTCTTTTAATCACTTGAGTGCATGAGCTACCTAATGAGAAGATAAGCTATCATTAAGTACCTATCCATTAGTTAGTACAAACATGTTAGTCTACATACATGTTAGTGCATGCATGCATGTATAAAAGATGAGAAAAATGGTGGGAGAAAGTGTAACAGTGGGGTTTGAACTAATACCTGTGGATTGATAAGGGGAAGTAATTATGAAACTGCAGACAAAGACTGAACAGGAATGGGTGTCCCAGACTCCTGGCACATTTTCAGACAGGAGAGTTCAGGAAGTTGTTCGCACTGAGTGAGGAAGTAACCCACTTCCTTGAATTGCTCTACAAGCTTTTATATCCAGTAGGATAAATCGTTGTCATAGTAACTAACAATAAAAACACTTAGCTCAGCATGGTGGAGAGAGACGAACCTCAAACTAAACACTATTACCCTGAGGGGAGCTTTACTGGCCCACACAAACAGCCGAGGTACCAACCAAACAAACATGGGATAAGGTTTTAGGCTCAGCCGTCTGCTTTAGTTTCAGGGTGGTGACTTGCTGTAAGAAACAGATAGAAGCCAGAAATAACAGTAAAACCATGTGACTAACTGGAATTTCTTGGACTAATCTTCTACATTTCTTTATGAGGGATAAATGCAAGACTATGTTTGCTATAAAACCAGATGTGTGGAGAGGGTCTGACATTAAATTACTAAGACACATTCAACAGAAATTACCCACAAGAAACAAAAAGAGGACTGCAGTTCTGAGAGTTTAAACCAGGAAATAATGAAGGTTTAAAAATGCTGTAAAGGTCTACTGTATGGTAGAGTCAGTGAAGTTGCTATACTACGTTACTTTCTGGTACAAATACTTGGAAACGCTAGGAGTGACTTAGCTGATTATGTAGTTGGAGGTGTTTTTAAACACTGAGACATCTGAATGAAGGGCTGTTTATTTGGCTAAATGTGTGTCTGCATGAGTGATGAGAGAAGGAGACAAAAACAAGGTGAGCAGTCCAGAAAAGACAAATGCAGGGACTTTCCCCACCTCTTTTGTATTCAAAATGCTGCCTTTTACAAAATCCCTTTTTTTCTCTTACTGCCTTTCTCAATGTTTTATCCAAAGCAGACCAACTTGAAACATTTAACATCATTTTTAAACGTTTTGACTTGTTCAGTTTATTTTTCAATATGACAGGCTCATCGGACTATGGTAATGTGATTGCAACTAGAATTAGTACATATTTAATGTCAGTTCAACATCTGAAAAGCAAAGTTAAACAGAAAACAATACAACATATATGTTGTTGTACCAAATGACAACTACCACTGTCATCATTCACCATAGTCTAATATAAACTGGACTCCTGTTGTCCATTGTTGTCTTCATTCTTTGTTGAAACCAGGTCTCTCTTGTAAATAAGTCCTTGAGGCTCAGTGGGATTAACCTGCCTAAATAAAGGTTGAATGAAAAAAACTTCAGTCGTTACTTCTTTTTTAAGCTTCTCTGATATTTTTCCACCCTTTTCTTAAGAAGTGTCCAGTCTGAGCCTTTATTTCATGCTTCTCTGTTTCCAGAATTATGACCCATGCTAGCCAAATGATGCTGAATAAATCCTGTTAATTTGTTAAATGGTTCAACAGTGCTAACACAACGCTCTGTAATCCCCTGAATATCACAGCAACAAATCTGGCCACCTACCGTTAAAATGAAATTCATTAAGTGCATAAATACTCATTCTTGCTTTTGTATATATAAAAATGCATACAAAGTAAAAAAAGATCAAGGTCACTGAAAGTAAACTCAGTGAATACCATATGATGCTGCACAGTGCAATGCACCAGAATGATGGTATGTAGTAATATGAAGAGCAATCTAAAAAAAAAATATCCAATGTTCTTTTCCAACGCCATTTTTTCCACCACCATCTGTTTTGCTATTTTGGCATCTTTGTTTTTTAACCTGTTAAAAAAAAATCTGTATTTCTCTCTTATGATTGTCTATTGTTGATTGTCCAAGTAAAATCTACTGTTGCTGTTGTCATCATTCTTAGTTTGTAGCCAGGTCTCTCTTGTAAATGAGTCCTCGAGGCTCAATGACATTAACCTGCCTAAATAAAGGCTGAATTGAATTTAAAAAAGTTATAGCCAAGCATTCATTGAAGAAATGCATATTGCCCTCTGCCTTTTTGATATTTAGTCAACAAATAAAGTTGTAAACATTTTCAAGCAATAGTATTAACACTATGATCTCGTGATATTGTGGATAAATCAATGCAAACATGCTCCTGCTTTTAGTATTTTATCCAGTTTTATAAAGTAACTTGATTTTATTTTGTTTTTTAATTCTACTTTTATTTACTTTTTATTTTTATGTGTATTTTAGGGCTGTTTATTGTTGTCTGTACAAAAATAAGTACAGTAATTAAATTGTTGTCTGTACCTTATGGTTTGTCTAAAACAGGTGAGTCTTTGTGACTCAATGCGAAGCTGAAGAACTCCCAGACACCGATTTTGAGCTAAATATTTGTAAAATTAATAAATTATAGCATATTTTGTGTTTTCTAAGTTGTCTGTGGCAGATCATGACACTTATTAAAATTTAATATGACAAGTAAACTTTAAAACACATTTCTAACTCAGAAAGTTCATTTGTTTTGAGTATTATTTGTTTGAAAACAGTATTTAATAACTGTTCTATCATATTAATCCGCTTATAGAGGGTGTTTTTGTTTTATTTTCTGTTTATGCTTGTAAACAAAAAGAAAAAACTGTTAGCTAAAAACAAGCTAGCAAGCTAACAACAACAGAATCTGCGGTACTTACCAAATCACGCAAATATTCAAACTTTTCGTTTGAAAATAAAGTTGACACAAAGCAGAATATCACAGAAAACAAAAATTAAAACATGTTTAAAACTATATACAAAAAGTCTACAAACGGTGTGTTGTATTTAGTCACAGTGCGTAACGTGACGGTGTAGCGTCAAATTAAGTAACCGAGAGAATTTGTCTCCTCCATCTCGGGAATGCGCACAAAGCAGCGGGAAAGGAAATGTGCACTGTGCAGTATTTAATGAGTACGTGTCGACTTAACTTGAAAATAGTTACACGTTGTACTTAATCAATGTTGTTGGTTTATTTTGAATTGAGTGTTATCGATTTTTTTCACCACTTTTGAGTGAAATCAATTCACTTCCGGCTGCGGGCTTTCTCTGTTAAGGCTCATTTGCTGCTCATTAGGACATCAAAGAAATATAATGCCACTGAAGTTGACTTTACAATAATAGTAATTCTCCAATTACATCCACATAAAAAGACTATAGATATGCTTGTTACAGATTGTTTTATTATTATTAAACAATTATTATTATTATTATTATTATTATTATTAAATCATCTACATAAAGCCAGTGTTAACAAAAGTCATGTCAGGCAGCTATGCACAGAATAAACAGGTCCACTTCTGATTACAGGTACATGTAGGCCAATCATGTTCTTTTGTTCAGTTCAATCCAGTGCAGACACATTTTAAATGATCTACTCATGAAAATATTCAGCTTGTTGTTGAAATGCATTCGTCCATCTGTGTGAAACCAAATCACGCGTGGCCCTTCCACTGCTGATGCAGCAAGTGAATCCTGTGTTTCCATGGCGATGTGAAAGGCCATACATTACCAGTTTAAAGAAATGTGTGGTGAACTCTTTAATTTGGTGTGTGTGTGGAGGTTGGACGGTCAGGATTTAAAACACCAGCTGAGCTGCAAGAGCACTGCTGTGCACCTTCTGTGACTCATACGTGCCAGCACATGACAGTGACCACTAAAGTTGTACATGAATCTATTGAGGAGGGAAAATGTAGATTTAAATTCTAAATAAAGGCTGATCAAATATATGCAAAATGATCTTCTACAGCTTGAAACAAATATATTATTTTCCTGTCTTGTACAATCGATCTCCAGTGTCCCTAAACTGTGCAGGATCAGTGAAAAGCAAAGCTGCAGTGGGTCTCCTGTGGGGGGAGGTCATCATCAGGACACGAGAAATGTCCATTTTATCAGAGAAAAGACGATTAGTTCAATATAAAACATTTGACTGCATGTGTAAAGGTCATTATTCAAAATTACAGGGAGCGTAATATGTAGAATCTGTAGGTAAGTCACAGGTAACTCGTGACATGACATCTGCATGAGAGAGGACATGATCCCAGTTCATGATCCCAGTTCATGATCCCAGTTCATGATCCCAGTTCATGATCTCAGTTCATGATCCCAGTTCATGATCTCAGTTCATGATCCCAGTTCATGATCCCAGTTTGCCCTCTAATTAAAGGATGCTTGGCAAATTAAAGACATACACTCTTCATCCCTGTGCGACTCTCTGTGTGTTTTAATCTAAATACAAACCCCTATCAGAACCTCTGCACTTCTTTTTAACACATTTCCCTTTTAGTTGCAGCGTAAGTACAAAAAGTGCTGTTGCCATGGTAACAACAATGGAGAATCAGCCACCTGTATTTAAGATGCTGCAGAAACCAAGAGGAATGTGAAGCGTGCTGGTTTTTTTTTTTTAATTTTAAAATTTACTTTCATCTCCACTGTTCTATGTCCAAACAATATTTTTTAATGTACAATTCCAGAAACTGGTCTGCAAACACTGGACAGCCAGAAACGACTTCTGATCTCCAACAGCATGTCACGTGCAACAAGTTTATAGGTTCTTTTAAAAGTAAGAGATTGATTTTTGCCCTCTAACTTATTTAAAACCAAACGAGTGAAGGTGTTGACTTCTCATGAGACTTTTCTCTTCTGATAATCGTTTTTTACCAAATGTTTGTTTTAAAGCACAGAATCACAAGAGCGCCCTCTGCTGGACACAGTGAGGATGAACAGCTCCAGGTCGCATTTTGAAATACTTCATGGAAACATTAGGAACCAGTCAGTAGTCTACAGTTTAACTTTTGAAGTCCCTCCATTTGGCATTAGTCAATGAATGCCAAGCCTTTAATTTAAATGTTCTCATATTTGATAATAATCATGTGATCTATACAAATAAGACATTCTAACAGGAGTATGAAAGAATTAAACTGCTAAGGCCAACACTTTATAATAGATACTCTCTTTATTATAGTGCATTTATCAGAGGTTACAGGATGAATTGTTTTAAAGGCGAAAAAAGAAGAAAAAGAAATACATATGCATGTCATTTGTACACAGAACTTTGCAAACTAAAGCTTCACATGTGGCAGAAGGACGACAGAATAAATCAAGTTCAAACACTTTTACAGTATTTCTTTTTGAAACTTTTTTGCCTCTGCTTGTTCTTAAAAAACTTAACATTTGTTTAAGGAATACTTTAAAAGGAGGACAAAAAAAACTGTTGTTCTGTTGCAGCTTACAAAGAAAATGTCCAGTTATAGAAAAAAGGGGGTTGAACGCTCCCTGTTGAGGTCACTGTAAATAACTGTGCAGTCGTCTTCACTCAGTGTGGCCTGTTTTAAGATTTGTTTTATTTTAAATCACAAAAGCCTTCAGGACGATAACAGGTGTGAGAGGGAAAACTCTTCTGGTTAGTTTCAAGCAACATTCTTTTATCTGCTGGTGTCGAGAAATGGAGAGCGACGGAACGGCCGTCTTCACACACGACTGTGTTGTGCAAGCTGATGCGGTCGTACAAGTGGCTGAATTGCATGATATGCCAAACACAGGACGTACCCCAGCCTGAAGCACAAAGCTTGACAAGTTAAATATGTAAGACTGATTGAAACACTTCTGATTCAAAAAGTGCAATCTATCACAGCACCATCAACGCAGCTGAACGCACGTGTGCGCCCACTCAACATACAAAAAGCTTGTGGCCTCCTGCTCTGCAAAAGAATCCAGAACTGACCTGAAGACTACGAGACTTTTCTAAAGCCAACCATTTGGTCCCAAGAGCATTTCACTCAGGAAGGACAGCACGCCTGGCACGTCATATTAAAGTAAACCAGGTCACACGTGGAATTATGGTAATATAAAAATCAAGAACAAATAAGAAGACAGACCTTAGCCAAGGAACTACTTACAAGAGAAAAAGCAAGTCTACCAGTAAACGAAGAGCACGAGGGAGCCACTTGTCCTGGGGATGAAAAGCTAAAGTCCACACAGGCCTCAAGGATAGAAACGACAAACCATGCAATAGATTCACTCCTCCAGATATGTAAACATGCGCTGCAACTTTTATTGCCCCCACCAGATCCAACCGCACCGGATCCAGATCCAACCGCACCGGATCCAGATCCAACCGCACCAGATCATTTGACCTAAAACACCAGAAGAAAAACAACCAACATGTGGGCTCTATGACCAGTAGGACCCACAAACTGATGGTTTTAACGTAAGTTGCTTTTTGGAGGTTTTTCATCATAAAGCTAAACTAATGTCAGAAACACTGGCTGCTCCAGGATGGTTGATGTGACACAGCTGATGTTGGAAACTGATATCAAAAGCCTTAAATGTACCGAACGATGAAAAAACTAATTATTTCTTGTCATTTGGTTTATTTTCTTTTAAACATTCTTTGAAGAAAGCACTCGGGACGGTGCGTTGCTTTTTGCTTGGTGGAAACCAGCGCCTCTGATGCGCTGACGCTGGAGGAATGAGTCGACTGGGAGCTAACTGTGTTCAAGAGGCACAGCAGGGCTGCTCCCACTTAGCTCCACACAAACACACCAACCAGCCAAACGCTCACACTTATTCAAACAAACAAACAAACACACACACACACACACACAAACAGTGCACGGACGCAGAGTGGCGCTGGCCATAGGTCCAAAATAATTCAGAAGAAAAAGAAACGGCGAGGAAAGACCAAGACCAGGACCAGTGCCGACTCCCAAAAACACACAAACACACACACACACACACACACACACACACACACACACACACGGCGCAGACAGAGCAGACAGTCGAGGAGGTGGAGATGAATCATTTTGCGTTCTTTAGCTGGTTTGAAAGCCAGTCCAGGCCCTCGTAGAGCCCGTCCCCGCTGGTAGCGCACGTGGCCTGGATGTACCAGTTACGGTGACGGAGGGAATGCAGGCCCAGTTTATCTGTGATCTCAGCAGCGTTCATGGCGTTCGGCAGGTCCTGAAATAAAAATACCACAAAATGACAAAAACGAGGAAACGTTAGCAAGAACTTCACTTAGGACGTGCCGTGATTTTATTCTGGAGGTGAAACAGAAAAGTAGTCATGACCAACATTCATGTGACTTTTTGAAAACCAAGCATGCGATTAGATTTGTGAGACGTTTTACAGAACCGGCCCAAACACAAGATTCATGATCAGCTTCATGAGGTCATCTGCATTAGTCTGTTAACACAAATACTGTGTGCACAGTTTGTGTTCTACACCTTTAAAGAACTCGTCCGTCTCTACTTTGTCCATGTGAAACATCGACAGATGTATCGTAGTTTTCGGCCTACAAGTTGTGACAGTTTGCATAATTTACACGCCCTGCAACTTGTGCGCCAAAGAGACGTATTGAAGGATTTTTTCCATATTTATAAACAAAATTTTGACTTGAGATGTGACTGTTTTCATTCATTCTGACTGAAAATATGGAACACTACCAGTTTCAGCCACTAGATGGCACTCGAGTTATATGGCATGCCGTTGTGTCATGTAATGGGTAAAAGTGGCTATTAATGACACATTTGGCTTGCCAAAGTATCCACCTTCGTCCCGCTCCCCTGGAGCAAACGTCAAATCAACTTCTCTGCGCCGCCCTTGAGAAATGCAGCTGATTTGACCATTAAAGTGCGTTTATTAAGTAAAAGTTCAACTGAGACACAACTTTACTATAACAGGGTATTTACAGAAATGCTTGAGTTAAATTTAATACCTTTTAAGATCTTTTTAATACCATCACAACACTGGGCTGCAACCGTAGCACCAACCTCTTGTACTTCAGTTCAGAGCAACTAATTGTAAAGTGATAGATTACTGTGATTTTCTTCCTAAACTTTGGTAGTAAATGTAGTTTTGTAACAATTACTGGATACATCAAGTTGCTTCTTGCCTCAATAAAAGCACTGACCTATTTGTTATTTAAGTCTAACCCAAGACAAAAAGTTATTTAATTTTCCCCACATGCAACATATCTCTAATGACAAACAAAAAAACCGTAAACTTGAAAACAGAACAGTTTAATTAAAATAATTAAACACTGAACACATGCACAATTCAAAAAGAGAAGGAAAAAATAATAACTACCATATTTTTTGGCCTATAAGTCAGAATGTTTTGCAGTATTTACATGCCTTGCAACTTATAGGCCAAAGCAACATATTTATGCATTTTTCCCATATTTATAAACAATTTTTTGGCTGAGATATGACCGTTTTCATTCATTGACTGAAAAAAAGAGCAATACCACTTTCAGCCACTTGATGGCAGCAGAGTAGTAATAGTTGTATAGCATGCGGTTGTATCATGTAAAACATGGCTATAATGACAAATTCAAAAAAGTTCAAGACAAAAACAACTGGACTTTATTTATTATACTATACTTTATAGTTTTTTTTCTTGCACTTTTTAGAATTTACCATGTCCTGAACGACTGAGAATCTTCACCAGCTTTTAATGACTCAATCGGCCTGCCATATGCTCCCCACCTTCATTCTACTCTCTGCTTGGAACCATCAAAACAGCTGCAACACCTCAGCAAAATGCAGCTAATTTGACCATTATAGTACATTTATTAAGCAAATGATTGACTGAGACACCTTTGCTATAATTTCGAGCAAACAAATAATTGTTTAGGTAATTTTCTTAATAAATTTCGGAGAAATGAGCCATGTTCCTCCTTCCTGTGTCTTTTTACAGACATGAACATAAGCCTCTCGGCTGTTGCCAATTACTGGCTGAAGCCAGTCTCTGAATCTAGCGTTGAATCAATAATAAATTGTTTTTATGCTTTCTGACTATTATTTCAAATGTTGTATCAAATGTTATAAAATTAGTTATTGCCATAAAGGCAAAAGGGTGGAGTGATGTATGAATATTTTTAATTTGCCTTTATGTCAAAATATATGCTTTCAGCTTTTGCTTCTGAATATCAAACTGCTCTTAAATGTTGTGCTTAAATGTTAGGTCAAACTGACCGTGTATGCAAC
>JARVGS010000979.1:26112684-26123904 GCA_031762315.1 Hypsolebias antenori | reverse complement strand
AGCCAGTGCTGAGGGTTATGGTGGAGGAGGAGAAGTTGTGGATCCTCACTGACTGTGGTCTGTTTGTTAAGAAGTCCTAGACCCAATTGCAAATGGCGGGGCCCAGTCCTAGTGTGAGTAGTTTGTCCATCAGGGTTTGGGGGATCACAGTATTGAAGGCAGACATGAAGTCCACAAAGAGGATATGGATGTAGGAGTCCTTCTGTTCCAGGTGGGTGAGAGCAGTGTGGACCACAGAGGAGATGCTGTCCTCTATTGATTGATTCTTGTGTTATGCGTACTGATGAGGGTCCTCATTGATGTTGATGGTTGTTTTGATGTGCTTCATGACCAGTTTTTGAAGCATTTAGTGACTACTGGGGTGAGGGCTACTGGCCTGTAGTCATTCAGGCCAGTCACTGTAGAGTTCTTTTATACTGGGATGATGGTGGCAGTTTTCAGGCAGGTGGGAACTGTTGCCAGGGTAAGTGAGGAGTTAAAGATGTCAGCCAGCACTTTGCACAGCTGATCGGCACCGTCTTTCAGCAACTTCCCGGGGATGTTGTCTGGGCCGGTTGCTTTGTGAGGATTAATCCTCCTGAAAGTACTCCTTACTTCGGCTGAGGTAAAGCTGAGAAGCTCTTCTTCTGTTGGTGAGGTGAGTCTGGTGCTAGGTGGTCTGTTTGCATCTTCAAAGCGTGCATAGAACTTGATGAGGGCATCAGGCAGTGATGGGTCTCTAGGGCATTGTTCACTCCTACTTTTATAATCTGTCTTACACTTAATGTCCCTTCACATGCTCCATGGGTCTTGTGAGGTGAATTGACCCTGGGTCCTCTGTGCATATGTAGCCTTGGACCTCTCAACACTAGCAACCAGCTCTTTCCTCTTCCTTCTCAGCTCATGTGAGTTTCCAGACCTGAAGGCAGTGTTCCTTGATCCCAGCAGGCAAACCTCTGCAGAAGGCTTCCTGTTCGGGAAACTTTTAACATGCAGTATCTGATGGTGGTGACATCATCAGCACATTTACTAACGTATCTCAGAACTGAGGATGTGTATTGCTCTAGGTCTAGTGCCCCCTCATTTTCAGCAGCTTCTCTGAAGACCTGCCAGTCTGTGCCTTCAAAACAGTCTTTCAGTATGGAGCCATTATTCTGCATCCAATATTACACTTTCTTTTGTACCAGTCTGGAGTGTCTCAGCGGGGGGGAGGTAAGCAGGAGCCAGGAAAATGGAGGTGCAATGAGAGTGTCCGAGGTGGGGGTGGGGTTCGGCTTTGTATGCATCTTTTACGTTTGTGTAAACACGGTCCAGCATTTTGTTTCCACGTGTTGGTATGGCCACATGCTGGTAAAATGTTGGGAGACAGTCCTTTAGATTTACATGATTAAAGTCTCTGGCCACCACATAAAGAGCCTCAGGGTGTTTGCTTTGTAGCGAGCTGAAATGACCATGCAGTTCCCGCAGAGCGTTGGTAGTATTAGCATCCAGGGCTATGGATGCAGCAGTTCTGAACACCACTGTGAACTTGCGGGATAGATAATATGGTCAACATTTCACTGTGTTAGCTGCTCCAAAACCTTGGAGCAATGATGACTTATCCATGTACAGTTTGTGCACCAACTTTTCCTACTCCAAAAACAGAGTCCGTCATCCAGCTGGAACGCAGAGTCCAGCATGTCGCTGTTAATCTATGATCCATGAGACAGAGCACCGCACATTTCTTCATCTCCTCTGAGGCACCCACTCTCAGATGAAGCAAATCCATCTTGTTGTCTGACGAGCGGACATTCAACAGAAAGAGAGAGGGCATTGGGAGTTTGCCAGCTTTAGCGTTAGCTCTTAGCCTCACTAGAACCCCAGCCTGGCAACCTCACTTCTTAAGCCGGGAGCAGCTCTTCCTCCTCTGCCCGTTTGAGTGCCCCTGCTACTGCGTCCAGGTAGATGATTTTAATCTGCATTCTGCTGAGCATAAATTTGAGTTTGTTGATGATCGCTTCTCTATTTCGTGGCAAATCCAATCTTATTCTCATCAGTTTGGTTCGGCTAAACAACTAAATGTTATACATTTATACATCTAGATTTTATACATGCTCTACATCAAGATTTTATTTATTTATTAACCTTTATTTAACCAGACAAATCCCATTGCGATCACAGATCTCTTTTGCAAGGGGGGTCCTGGCCTGAAAGCAGCCCAACATGCATGTTTTTTGTCTGCATCCATTTTTTTCCCCATTCTAGTTTACTGACTTTTTTATCTCTATTTTTCTGTTGTTTTTCTTTTGGCTGCTCCCTTCTACACGGGCCACCACAATGAGCAAACTTGAATGGTAGCTCTAGGAAGTTACTGTAGTTATTTAGTTAGTTTCACACCTGCCTTTCCTGATACAGTCTTTAATTTCTTTAAAAGCTCACACTATTTAGACTTCATATAGAAACAGTAGGTAGAAAGTCCCATACTCACTTCTAACAATGCAATGTGTAAAAGTGCTCCTCCAAAAATGCTAATTTTTAATTCACCAGAAATGACCCAAAATCAATGCAAATATTCATCAAACTGAAAAATAGAAGGTTGACCATAGCTGTATACAATATTTAACCGCACCATGAAAGACCAGCCTTCATGCCACGTTTAGACTCTTTTTTCACGTTTGAGCACCATCATTTGTTTTTACTAGAATATGAATGCTGAACATCACACGTCAGTGCAACTTTGATGGCTTCCGAGACTTCTGTTGACCCTCAGAGCTGTGAGGAATTTCATTTAGGTTCTGTCTACCCAAATGCCTCCTTGTTTCCTTGTTTCCCCTCTTCATCTCTTGACCCATCAGCCCCCACCTTGTTCTTCTTTGCCCTCAACAACAGCCACGTCAGCCAAGAAACAAGAGAAAAGCGAATCAAGAGACCCAAACACAAGCACAGTTAAAATTAAAGGCATCATTGGTCAGGTCTGAAAGAGGTATTTTGCTGCTTAGTTGCATGCAGCACACAGTCATTCTTGGCAATGATATAAGATGGTTTATTGAATCAACAGTCAGCTGAAACTGGCCTGCTGGGTCCTGTCAGACCTGTGTTTACCCAAAAGGGCCAGTTTCAAAGACAAGCCCCTGTGCTTAAGATCAGATTATCAGACACCATTTTCTGAAACTGATGATTTCCAGAGAGAGAATAATGAAGAAATACTAATCAGGGAACTGTGCAGAATGGGTCCAGTGCATTTCTGCATTTTCCTGTAGGTTTCTGCACTGCAGTCAAATCCAAACCTTGTGGGAAAGATTGCAATCTTTAGCTGTGTAATAATAATAATAATAATGTCACACAACATCATCACTGTATGTTTCCATACAATGGCGAAATTGCAGTATGTTTGAATTTAAAACCATATCAATCAAATTAAATAACACTGGTCACCTTATTGCTATGCCTTTAGGTGGACAGAGCAAAGAAATTCAGGTGCCTTAACTCTGCAGTTTCCAACTAAGCTTCTGTGAGATCTGCATGAAAAATCCAGTTCCTTATTTTCATCCTGCAACCCATAGGATGCCAAGGATATCGCCCACATCCTTGTGCGAGTTCTCACATTGCACCTCTACAGATCCTGTGTGTACACCTGGATCAATCAGCACTGTTTTAGCTGAACACTGGGAAAAAAACAGTATGAGGCAGGTGCTGCTGATTTTTGGACATATTTGTATTAGAAGAGGTACAAAGTTAAAACACAAAATACACACCGGTACATCTTATCCATTCCTTAAATGGGGACAATAGATGACTGTGTGAGATGTGAGATGAGGTAACAGGGGAAGAATATGTTTCTCATGTGATGTGAGAAGTGGTGGTGGATGTGTAGGTGAGAGCTCAGGCTGCATGTGTTGTCCAGATGCTTCTCGTAAATTTGGAGGAGAGAGGAAGTCCGATCCCAGAGCTGCAGGCAACAGAATAATGAGCCTGCTGCTTACCGTAAACTTCAAAAAAGTAAAAAGTGTGGAAACAGCATGAAGTAAGAAAAAAAGGAGAAACAGGTGTGCAAGAAGAAAAGATAAAAATTAGGCTAAAAAGTGATTATTACACATTTTTGCAGTTCACAGAGCTATATTGTTGCATCTCTCTTTTTTACTTTGCATGGAAAGGTGTACACTGATTATGATTTTAATTCCCAATGACAAACGAACTCTAGCGGAATTACACCTGGACCAGCCATTCTGTGCTTGTCTGTATCTCTTTTCTGTTCTCTCTAATCCCATGGCAGAGGCTGCCCATGCTGAGCCCAGTTCTGTTTGAGGTTTCTTCCTGTTAAAAGGGAGTGGTTCGTCTCTACTTTCGCCATTGTACTGCTCATTATGAGAGATTGCAACAAAATTATAATTCAACCGAGTCTGCTGGCTTCCTTCAACAGATAACTTTTACTAACATTTGATAAAGGTTTTGAATGTTTTTATTGAGTGCCCTGAGATTAATTTTGTTGTGAATTGGTGCTATATAAAGAAACTGAACTGAATTCAATTGGATTTGAAAAATGTTACAGAATCTTTGATTTTTACACAGAAACTTTATGGATAAATTTCTTCAGTTGCAGAGGCTGGTTTTTGCCAGAAGGAAGAACGTTGAGAAGGAGGACAGCTGAATGCTAAATGAATCTGCAAAACTCAATGAGATGAAGAAAAAAATATATACAGTAAGAGCAATAGTTAGTTTTCCTCACAGACAGTAATCATAATGATGTTTGTTGTATGCTTGTTTATTTTTACATATCCAAGAAAAGAGAGAGTGCACTGAGATGTAGTGTCATCATGGAAAAATGTCACAGTTTGTTTCAAGCATCTAAGCAGTATGTGGAATTTACAGAGGGATGTGACCTGAGAAGTTTGCAGGAATATAACCACTAAGAGATGGTGAGAGTGTAAATATTTATAGTACATCAGTGTTTTAACCAAAAACTTGATAAAATCAAAACTAGTTCTGTAGTAGTAAAATTCTTGTATCATTGCCAGCCACAATGAAAGGTAGACGATCATGTGTGTCTCTGTATTTGTTCACTTGTCTTCTACTGTTTATTCGTTGTTGGGCCATGGAGGCAACAAGTCCATGAGAGAAACCCAAACATCATTTTCTCCAGCAACACTCTCCAGCTCCTCCTGGAGACCCCAAAATGTTCCCAGGCCAGAGAAAAGACACCGTCTCTCCAGTCAGTTCTGGATCCTCTCCATCGCCTTTGCCCAGTCAGTTTACCAAGTCTGTGCAGTAGCCTTCTCCGCCACCAGATCCAACTCTCTACCAGGTGGAAATCAGTTAACAGCTCGGCCTTTCTTTTCACCCAAGTGTCCAAGACATAAGGCTGAAGATCTGATGACATGATTACAAAGTCAGTCATTGACATTTGGCCTAAGGTGGCCTGATCCCAAGTACACTTATGGACCACCCTATGCTCGAACATGGTGTTTGTTATGGATAGGCAATGCCTAGCACAAAATAATAACAGAACACCATTCCTCCAAATCACCGCCTTCCAGACGACTCCTTCATTGCCCACATGGGCATTAAAGTCACCCAGAAGAACAACAAAATCCACAAATGGCATCCCTTCCAGGACACTATCCAGAGACCCTAAAAAAGCCGGGTAATCTGAACTGTTGTTTGGCGCGTATGCAAACAATAGTCAGAACCTTTTCTACTGCAACTTAAAGCCGCAGAAAGGCTTGTTCAGTGGGGAAAACTCCCAACACCAAGGCATTCAGTGAAGGACATGTGAGTATCCCCACACCTGACCAATTCTTCCCTTTCTGGGCAAACTCCACTGTATAAAATAGACCAGCTTCTATCCAGGAATTGGATTGCAGAGGCATCTAGTTGTTGTTGCTCAATCTCACACACAAGCTCTGGATCCTTATCCACAAGTGAAGTGACATCCCAGGTCCCTAGAGCTAGTTTATGCTGCAAGGAATTGCAATGGCCAGGAAACCTCTCTCACTTGCTGCACAGCTTGCATGACAGCCAACCCTGACCGTTACTTGTGAACATAGGCTACACAGAGAGGGGAGTCTCTGTCCGAGAGGGCAGGGGATCGATTTGGTCAATAAATGAACTGCCATTTTGCGCATGTGCACACACAGAGAACTGCTGCCGAGGAGTGATTCGTTCTGTACTGTACTGAAGTGGCGCTGTGTCACTCGCTCACGCACTGCACAAATATACTGGTGAACAAATCTTTTGAACTAAACGTTTTAATGAACTGATTCTAGGGATTCAGTGCACTCAAAAGATCTGCCGTTCCCATCACTACCCTGCGCTACCACTCTCTTAACGCTAGTCAAGATTATTCTTTTGAATTACAGCATAAATATGAATTAGGAATGTTTTAAGTATAATTAGATATTTACCGGTAGTTAATATTTACCTGTTATGTTCCCACATTGTTGTTGCATTATAACTCGCATGTTAAATCTGTGCCTCAGGTTTAGTTTTCAGTTTGTAAATTACATGTTGTAGCACTTTTTTTTTCTTCTAGCAAAATATGAAGATGTGTGTGTGTCTATGTGTGCACATTTTCTCATTACCATAGTCAGGTGTTTCTGTAGGTAGCAAACCTGTGATAAACAAAAGCTGTTATTCACTCACACTGGCCTCACTGGTCTTTTTGAACACAAACCTCACTTTAAAACTTTAAACTCGCACTGTTGCAACCTGTAAAATAACGGGGCACCGTTCCTTGTACTCGAGAATTATCCTCATGCTGTGCCACAAATCTGCTTGTTACTGCACACAAAGAGACATGCTATTAGTAACCTGGGAAAATGTGCAATGTGCTTTTTCTGCTCAATGGATTTTAACGTATTTCAATGGAAAATGTATGTTAAATAATGCTTAATATTTTTTTAAAAGTGTAAAGTTAAAAAAGTAAAAGTCATAGCAAAATATACTGGTATTTTGGATGAAACTGAAGTTTTTGACATATGAATGGTTAAAAACTACTGTAATATGAGGATGTGTTGTGGTTGCAAGAAAATCAAACAAAGAGTTTTTTGGAAGACTATAAACAGAAAAACAACAACTGTATAAATGCTGACTCAGTATTCACACAATTGACTTTTCATTTGGTTTTTAGTCCCCAGTTGCTTATTGTGGCTCTTTCCAAATGAAGTGTCAAAATCTGTAATGACTGCGGCAATACCCAGATATAAGGACTAATAAGAACAGAGACCAAGACTCAGAATGAATTTACAATGTTTATTTATAAGTAATAAATAATGCAATAAGCCAGAGAGGGAAGTGGAACCATGAGGAGCAAAGAGGTGGTTAGAGTTCTTATAGTCAAGGATTATAATGTTATTGCTGATCATCCTTACGATGGAGGTCGGGGTCAGACATGGGGAGGGCTGACCCAAATGATTCCAGGCGAAGGATGTGTACCGGTACAGCTGAACGATGGCAGGCATTAGGCAAGTGATAGGAAGGCATGGAGGCAGCTGATGAGGCACAGAGGAGGATTCAAGAAACAGGAGGACATCAAGATAACTCATTGGAAGCATGGAGAGAAATACAAATCATTAATAATTGGTTTTAGACACGAGTAAAAGGCTACAAGACTACCATTGGTAGGTAATGCTGTACCGGCTGAATGTCTTCTGCAGCCTTTTATGCACCTCATGCTCATCAAGTTGATGATCCACAGGTGTAGCTGGTTAGAGTCTTGTTGTGTGTGCAGGAGCTGGCAGAGCAGAACCACAAAATCAATAAATATATCTCGCTTTCTGGCCAAACTTTGCATTTCTGAACATATTTTTGTTGTATTAGACATGCAGGTGGCAAGTACTACCTGTATATGCTTCATGCTTGGGCAGTCCATTTCTGTCTCTACCCAGTTTGTCTAAAAGTAGCTGGGATTTTGGAGACAGTGCAGCAAGGAATATTACAACAGGCAGTGGAAAAGTCCAAAACACCAAGTTTGTGTGTTTATTTTTGCATGCACACGCGCTCGAGATCAAGCCTTTTGCCTCATACTGTTAACATTTTCCCCAAATGACTGTCTAAAACTGTAATGAGTGAAAGGGACAAGTGCTGTTTGTTTTTGTGATGCCTGCAAAATGTGGCCTCCTTATGAGCAAAACAGGGGCTTGTTTGGGGTTTTATTCCTCCTGCATAATTTGCTCTTTACCATTACACACGCTGAGTGGTCACAGTGTCCTCTTTGAGTCAACTGTCAGCTGAAGTAAAAAAAAAAAAACATTTAATCTGCGCCCATTCTGAGTCTATTTTCTTTTAAGTAAAACTATATGAACATGTAANNNNATGCTTTGTTTGTTGTGCGTAATTGTAAAATGGTTTGTGCACTATTTCACATTCAAATTTCAAAACTCCAAATACGTGCAGGATTATTTTAGCCAACTTTTCCTCATTTTCCTCTGTCCACGAGCAAAAGTAGCAGCCGGTGTGTATAGAAGGGTTAAAGTGAGCCTGCACCTGTCTCATTATTTTTAACCTGAGCGACCCTTCTGTTGGCACTGTGGTGCTTCTGAGTTTGTCCAGGCTCCAGCAGGGCAACAATTTATGCAATTAGGAAACTCTGTAATACTAAAGCTGCTTGTTGTAACAGTCTGTAGGTAGACATGATATTAGCATGTCCTGGTTTCTGCTGTCAGTGACTGTCCATATTGTCTGTGATGGTATACAGGGCCGCAACCGACCATAATGTGGACAACACCACTGCCATGATGAGAGAATGGCTGAAGAAAGCCCAGCGTGTCTATCACTATGTGGAGTGGAGGCCGATGGAGGAACCCAGGTGAGTTGCTATTAATAAACTCAGTCTGTCCTTGTATTACTTCTTTACTTAAATAATTTGATTCCTAATCAATAGCAGAAGTCTAGATACCTAAAGTGACTGTTTGCCTTTTTTACATTAGTTCTTACACAGATGAGTGGGGCCCAAAACACTGGCCTCCTTCCAGGTTTAACCACGTTATGAAGCTGAGACAAGCGGCTCTGAAGGCGGCGCGGGAACGATGGGCTGACTATATCCTGGTAGCATATTTTATTTGACAATATCTCACAGAGTTTGACGTTTGCGTCAAATTACAAGTCTGATTTTAATTAATAAACTTGTAAAAATGTGGATTTTAGTATGACGAAATCAGTTATAAGGAGTTGATTGCTTTATTATAACCCTGGTCGTGTCAGTGTATGCATGGTAAAAAAAGAAAGACTGAATGGATTTGAGTTTTATCATTAAGAGCATAATTTCTTAAATTTTTAAAAAAATATTTGATCTTCATTTACAGGCAATTTAATGATCAGAACTTCATTAATGCACAAAATCATCCGAAACCATAAAGCTTATCATGAAAAACTGTTGGATCGTGTCAAATTTACATGTTCTTAAAGGAGCTGAGGTTGCCAAAATGTGTACACTTGTTCAGTTTATTATTAATTACTTAATTTAACTTGATTTTTTTTTTAAGTATTTATTCCAGTTATTTTAAAGGAATAGTTCAAACGTGAAGTGAGCTTCTATGGCATGATTATAATAGTTCATGGGTAGAGTTTGTGCTTAAATAAATAATAACTATGGTAAATATGAGGGAAGAACTCGCTTAACAAAGTATATGTATTCCTGAGAGTTTCCCCTTTTTAGTTTGTCGACAGTGACAACCTGCTGACCAACCCTCGAGTGCTGAACTTGCTTATGGCGGAGAACTTGACCCTGGTGGCTCCCATGTTGGAGTCTCGCTCTCTTTACTCTAACTTCTGGTGTGGCATCACCCCACAGGTGCAGTTTGGGCAGAAATCCATCTCTCTGTCTGTCTACTTAGAGTTTTCGACCAATCCTGGTTTTCTTACCCTCCCAGGGTTACTACCTGCGAACCCCAGAATATCAGCCCATCAGGGAGTGGAAGAGGCTCGGCTGTTTTCCTGTTCCCATGATCCACAGCACCTTCCTGTTGGACCTGCGCCGTGAGTCCAGCCGGGACCTTACCTTCTACCCTCCTCACCCAGACTACAGCTGGGCGTTTGATGACATCATGGTGTTCGCCTTCTCCGCACGTCAAGCAGGTCAGTTTGAAGCCCTCAACAAAAACACGAGACACAGACACAGTCATGATCATCAGCAGCTCATTAGCCATACTTATTTTTATTATTCGTGATTATTGTTGTAAAATAAGGTTTCCCATGAATTTGGTGCACATTTGTCAGAATAAATGATGCAAAGTGTTGCTTAACTGAGCGTGTGTATGTTTATGAGCAACCGTAAATGTAGATTGATGTAATTATCAACAAGTACCATAAAGGATCATTACGCCTTCCCATTAGTCAGCAGCTCTGACTCTGGCATGCGCTTGAAAACCAAAAAAACACACTAAAGCACGGAAATACACACAAACACGTGGAAACGTCAAGACACTTACAGAAGCCTGGGTGAAGTTAGTTAGTTTGAGCACTGACACAAGAGCATAAATCAAATACATAACTCTGAATTTGAGTTTCTTTTTGTCTGCATCAGCGGCCCATCACTAAAGACTAACACCTGTTTTACTGATCGTTTCTCAAGTCCAAGGACTTATGGCTCATTCTGACCTGAGACATCTAGCACACATTTATATGAAATTAAACAAACTCATCACTATAATTGTTCAAGGTTTGTTTTCAGGTATTGGATTAGATGTTAAAACAGGTTGCAAATATTTTGTTACTCACAGTTGTCACTACATGTCTTGTAAGTTAGTTTTGTCATATACTGTAAAGGTAAACTAGAGCTCACATGTCTGAGTCCATTAATTATGAGTTTTATATTTAAAGTAGCTGGCACTAAAGAAGAATTACTATGCTTCCAATTTCAAAAACGCCTGTGAACCTTTTTCCAGTATCCCTATATGGGACTTTTTGTGTTTAATTATTTTACTTTTCAAGTTTAATTTTCGAGTTAGGTCTTCACAACTTGTAGCAGGTTTTGTATATTTAGATTTATTGTAATTTACACTGCTGTTGACATAATCAGTCCTAACCAAAGCAACTAATACAAAGTACATCTGGACATTTAAAAAAATGTAATAAAACTTTGGACATTTGAAAGACATAATAAACCTATTTATAAAATATCTAAAAAAGCTACCGGTAAGTCTGGTCCTCAGGACAGTCAACAAACAAACAAACAAATCGAAACAAAACCAAAAAGTAGAAACGTTTCGTCTTTCGTCCGAAAGACTTCCTCAGTCTGAGATGCTGTATTCAGCTCAGTCTTATAAA
>JARVGS010000979.1:26065544-26076455 GCA_031762315.1 Hypsolebias antenori | reverse complement strand
CCGGAGGAAACCCACGCATGCACGGAGAGAACATGCAAACTCCACCCAGAAAGGCCCCCGGACCGAGATTTGAACCTTGTGCCACCGTGCTGCCCAAATATAATATAGTATATATTTTTTCATGATTTTGATATTTCACAAATAGAGAAATGATGATAAGTGTTCAATAAATCAAGCGCTTCTGTTAAAATCGCCCCTTTAATGTGAGTGAGAGTGGCGTACTAACCTGAAACAGTTGTTGTGAAACTTGTTGTAAGAAGCCATAGTGATGAGGCCCCCCCAGGCACATCCCAAGGAATAAAAGATCTGTGAGGCAGCGTCTCCCCACACCTACACAAACAAACACACGTACAATCAGACATACTGCAAAGGAAAATAAATATTTCCCCAGACTAACTGTTCATACTTCAGTTCAAGGCGGGCTATAGACAAGGGCAAGAGGGGTCAACGCCCCCCCCCCCAAACAAATGCCTTGCCCCCTCAAATCAAAAGGGCACACACTTTCACTTCACTCTCCCCTCAGCCCCCTGCCGTTCACCCTGTATGTGATCTGCAGTCAGCAGAGAACCCCCCAGTAAACAGCCAATCACAGTTTTGTATGTAAATGATCCTAGAAGTCTCCTGACTCTCCTGAGTCAGACTCTCTGTCTCACTGAGGCAGGATTAGCTGAAGCTGTAAAACTGTGAGGAAGCAGGAAACCTTGTTGCCAACTTGGCAACTTTGCCGTTATATTTAGCAAGTTTTCAGACCCCTCTAGCAAACGTTTCCAAAAAAGCAACTAGCAACAAATCTGTCTGCTATTTCTGATGTTTGGAGACTTTTGGAGGCTGCGCATGAAGACACTAATCTTCCTGCAGTCACTGCCCTCAGTGAGCAGCGAGTGCGGCCTTAAGCCCCGCCTCTTTCCTAAAGCTCTGACAGAGCGTCCGACTCATTGTAGCCCAGTGCAGCGAACCCAACTGCAGAGAGGAGACCCAGTCCACAGTCATACTGCAGATGAACCATGCAAAGATAAGGTTCATCTCACACTGCCTATATCTGAATTTCCTCGTCTCTTTTTCATCCCTTTAAATTGTAATGTTGTCAAGTTAAAAACATCTTTACAAAGGTAGTTAAAAATGTTACAGTTATGGAATAGGTTTATTTTAACTGTGATTTAATGTAGAATTAAAAAAAAAAACTAATTCTACCAGTTACTAGTAATAAAAAACACTAAAGCTAATTAAACACAACTAAATAACTCTTCCTGAGTGTCACTTTTAAGTCACTTTGTCAGTCTCAAACACAGATTAATAAGGAGGGCTGAACATGGAGCTGCAATTCCACTCCACATAACAGTTTTATTGTTTTGTTTATCTGTCAGAGATCATGTACAGAAGATAGTAAACTCTAATGTAGTAAAGATGCACTGTACCAGAGTATTAGATATTTAGCTAATTTCCATCAGCAGCCTGAAAATAAAGATGAATGTTAGATGTATCGTTCTAACATCAAACAACATGTGACAAAACTGATTTATCTGTGCATAACATCATGAAACTAATTCAAAAAGTTTGTTTGACATTTTAAACACATTAAAAGTGTTTTCACTCAAGTTCTGTCCCTCCATTGTTTATATTGCTCTTTCCTACAGCCTAGATCACAATTATGTTGAAATGAACAAATTAACAAATGAGGTAATGACGTCATTTAGAGACTTCTAGCCAACTTTAGGACAGCTGCTAGCTACTTTCTGTACCGAGTTGGCAATTGTGGTATTGGATCTCCGTTAAATTCATCATAGCGATTCACATCGTGCGACAATAAATCATTAACAACAAAAAATGAACTTAAACATAGCATTTATTTGCTGTGTCAACTGGGGAATGCTGTTGTTAACAAGTGTGAGCCTGTCAGTGGGAGTGCTTCTCAATCCCAGAAGCACAGAGAGACACGTGCCTGGTGCATCACACAGACTGAGGACAAATGACCCGTGTGTGCTGAACTTGTGTTTTTTTGCACAGGGAAACAGGAGGTCGTTGTTGTGGAGGAGTGAAGCAAAATGAGAGTGGGAGATTTATGAGCGGTTAAGTTTCTGACAAAACTAAAAACAAAATGAAAAATATAAAATGTTCTGTTCTATATTTGCTGTTTGTTAACTCTGCTGTTAACATCCTTGGTGTTTTTTATATTGTCATTTTTAAAATTTGAGGTTTTTGTTATTAAGTTCAAGTATTTTTCAGATACATAGATGCCTAATGACCATCCTATATAGAAAACACTTAACAACAAAAATTGTGCTGGAGCATGGCACCCCCTTCACATTTCTGCCCGCCCCCTCACATATGCCTGCCTAGAACCGGCCCTGCTTCGGCTTATCAGTACAGACCTTTGCATCCAGGACCTTCTGCCACTGTGGAGTGAGGTAGTATTTGATGCCATTTATGGCTCCATCCAGGGTTATGCCACGGATAAACAGAATGGTCAAAACCACATATGGGAATGTGGCTGTGAAGTACACCACCTGGACACATAATAATCATGCAAGCTGTTGAAATGACTTTATCACAAGAGATTTTAAAATACTTTAACTTACATTTAATTTGTCAGTGGATTTAGGTAACATATTGCAAACAAGTGAGTTAGTGTATTTTCATTTCTGCAGGCTGACCTTTCCAGATGATTTAACGCCCCTGATGAGACAGAGGAAGACAACACACCAGGACACGGCCAAGCATCCCAGGATAGGAAGACGAACCTCTCCAAAGTTCCCGATATCATCAGAGATGTTCAACACGTAGTGCCTGAGAGAGGAAAATAGATAAACAGTATGTTTAGATATTTCACAGGCTTGGCTAACGGGGCTATTTCCTTTTTTAGGTCAGTTAAGTGTCAAAATGGTCAAATTGGCAAAATATGGCTGGTTGTTTTGTCTTTGCTCAAAGATGTGATTTTTGCTGTTTCTTGTGTGGTAAATTATAGTTGGCCACGGTAGCTCAGTGGTCAGTGTTTGGCTTGTAATCCTGAGGTTGCAGGTTCGAGCCCAGATTGCACCAGGAAGGAGATTTAGTGTAAAACAAGTGATCAATCTTTCATGTGAGTTTGCTCTCTATGGTGACCCCTGATGAAGAAGAGTGTAGTCAGTGATAAATATCCAGATGTTACAGGTGTATTCAGGAGTAAGAAGAGAGATCAGCCTGAAGACCGGTAATGCTGAGAGAGATTCTAGTCATGGAATACCTTGAGATTTTCCAGGAGTACCTGAAGGGAAGTGTTGCACTTTGCTTCCTAACACATTTGTGTCTGTTTGAATCTGCTTTGATACGATCAATGCTGATCATCAAAGAACTCTTTTATTCTTTACGTCTTTCCCATGAGTGGCTCCTTAAATAAATCTTTATGATGAAATCAATGAACACTTTATAATGGTTGTTAAAAATGTATAAAAACAGTGAACATTACTGTTCACATGAGAACCTCCTGTATTTCACTACAGATGAAGTTTTACAGTATATGACAGCTGTTCCCCTTCCTAATCTGTTTTACATTTTTGATTATTTTCTACAATCTTGACAAAGCATCTAACTAGGTTGAGTCAGGTCCTCTGGACAGATTCTTCTTTATTGAAACGTTACATCTTTTATCCAAAAGACGTCTTCAGTCTGATGAAGCATGTCTGTGTCATGCTTGTGCAACAGGGGAAGGCACCTGTACCTCGTGTAAGCTGTGTCAAGTGTGGGCTACATCAGTCTGAAAGTGGAAGTCAAAAACACCCCAAGTTAAGCAACAATGGGCAGTTGGGAAAAGACACATTTCTAAAAATAGCACAGTTGCTCAAATGCAGTTCACACAATGTATTTTTTCCACAAAAAGAAAATGTTAGTTTTGTGGCCTGTATGGCTGAATTAAACATCCCAAAATGAGTAGGGTATTCTTGCAAAAAACAAACAAACAACAAAAAAAACTGGAAAATTTTTATAGAAAAATATTTTTCCCAGTAATGTATTTAACTAATTTATTTTCTAAATAACCTAGTAAACCTAGTAAGATTCAGAAGTCCCTGCTTTTCACCAACCTTAAACGCAGCATTACCTTTGAGAATCTTGGAGCGATAAAGCCTCAAATGTCACATTCACAAGCAAGCTGATCTACACGCTCAAAGACTCTACAGGATGTCTGTGACCAATATGCAGCTTTTCAGCACCTTGCCTGTGAAAAGGGGTTTAGATCTGGGTTTGTTCGCTGCACATGTTGTTGAATAGTTTGAAGCTAAATTACAAGGTATTTTGTGTTGCACAGATACGAAGCTGTTTTATACTTTGAAGCTCACCGCCTGTCACAGTTTATAGAATGTGCAACGTCAACATGCCATTTTGGAAATTATGTTACTTATGTCACATATTTGGAAGTAAAACAGGCTTTAAACAACAGGCTGTTCCAGTAAACATGATGTTAAACTTTAGTGTCATTTTCAAAGAAAATCTTTCTTTGTTTTTAATGCTGAACATCAGTGTGTGTGTCACTGAAAGTCCATCAAGGCCTTTTAGTTCTTACTTCCAGTACTCCTCACTGGGACTGGTCCTCTTGGTGCGGTTGACCACCTCTGACACCAAGCTGCTGGTGACGTTTGCCAGGCTGCTGTTAAGCTGGGCACCGCTGCCGACCACACCACTGCAGTCGGGCGTGTTCCAGGGGTTGTTGCAGTAAGTCCATGGCAGCAGGTTGGTCATGGACATAAAGAAGTAATAGAAGGCAATGCAAATGACCACGTTGTAATAAATCCCAATGTAGGTGGACACCACCATCATGCCATAGCCCACACCTAAAAGGTGGGGGGTGGGGGTAAGGTTGAAAAAGAGCAGAAGATTAGAACAAAATGTGTGTAGCAAAATTTCATTTGATAATGATTTTGTATAGAAACTTGATTAAAAGCCAGACGTGTTCACATGTCTCACCTTTAAACATCGGGCTGATCTTCCAGACGCCCAAACAACCCAGACTGGCAAACTGACCAAAGGAAAGCTCCAGGAAGAAGAGAGGAATGCCGCAGAACACCAGCATGACGAAGTATGGAAGCATGAAGGCACCTAGAGGAGAGAAGCAATAAGGAGACACTCAAAGTTCCAGACAAGTTGTGTTCTCAGATGTCAAGTTTAGTTTGGTGCTACTGGTAAACCAATATGATACAAAACAAAACTGTTAGGGATGTGCAACAGTTTGTTACTGAGTCAAACCAAACATCCTAACTGATCATCTGTGAAAAACAAGCCTAACGCCTGCAATGACCCAGTACCATACACTTTAGGAACCCCTACCCCCAGATGCTCCTTGCCCATACACAAACTTGTCAGAGTTGTTTAGTGGACATGTTCAGGGACTGAAGAAATTAATTACTGTCAGTCAGACAATTGAATATTTCCTCAGCAGTTTAAAGACAGTTTTTTTTTTGTTTTTTTTTTTTGCGTTTGACAATAATGTTTTTGATAAGGAAGTAGTTTGGACTACAAAAATGTTGGTTTACCACCCAGAGCCTTGTTGTTCTGGGAAGTGTGGTGTGACACTTTTTTTATTTCACATTTGTATTTTTTAAACTAGGAAACCCCTCCTTGAAAAGAAGGCTATCTGTCTGTAAATTAGTACTGAGCATGTTAAAAATGGGTGGTAAGGTGGCACTGTTGGTACAGCTGTTGCCTCGCAGTGAGAAGGTTGCTGGTTCAAATCCCAGTCCAGGGACCTTTCTGGGTGGAATTTGCATGTTTTCTCCGTGCATGTGTGGGTTTCCTCCTGGTACTCCAGTTTCCTCCCACAGATCAAAAACATGCATGTTAGACTGATTGGTAACTCTAAATTGTCTAGGTGTGAGTGAGAGTGAATTGTTTGTCTCTTTGTGTCCCAGTGATGGACAGGAGACCTGTCCAGGGTGTCCCCCACCTCTTACACAGCTGGACATGGACACCAGTGATCCCCCGCGACCCGAAAAGGAAGAAGCGGGTAAAGATGATGAATGGAATTCATTTATGAGTTCCACAAGTTCTAATATTTTGAAAGTACCAAACTACTTCCTGGTGCATTTTTCAGTCAACCAGACCAGTCAACTTCTGCTGCCTGTTCCTTGTAAAATGATCATTTGCTGACTGATTCTGACCAAAGCAGTTTAAATTTAGATTTTTGTGTGTGGTTTAATTTAAATCTGAAGCCCCCCACATAGTTCTGCATACGTCTGTATGCCGTACATACACCGTACATACGCCGTCGTACGCCGTAAATACGCAGATGTACGCGAGTACCCAATACGAGCAAAGCTCAAATTTTACATACGCGTATGCGAACGTGGTGTCTGCACAATAAACTTCCCGGTGCCGGACTGTTTTGTATGTGACAACAACGTATTAAATTCCTCCTTCTTCATCCCTGATCTGGACTTTTCTTTTGTTTTGTTTTTTTTTGCCAAAAGGCAGTGATCTCTTCCTCCTCCATTGACTCCATGAAGGAAATGATGAGAAATGAATGAACTTGTCACGAGCGGATTAAACTCAGGTCCAGCGTGTCTGCGGGAGGTTCTGGAGATTTCCTGGTGTGCTGGTCTGATGTGTGTTCTGCAGGACCAGCGCTCCCTGTGTTTTTTATTTTTTAGAACTTTTTATTAACAACATATAAACACAGAACACCGCTGCAGCTGCAGCTGACAGCTCTCGCCTTTTTTTTTCCCGACCTGTCAATCAATTCAGTAGGCGTGTCAGCAAATGACCAATCAGCGACCTCAATTTGTCCCGTAGGTAAACGCTCTGTGGAGCTGTCTGAACGCAGAGCTGTGTTGGTGAACTGCCTGCGTTCAGTACGTGCGTACGGAGCGGCGTACATGTACAGTCGTACGCAGAGCTGTACTGGAGCCATTACGTACGTTCCGACTTACGTCAAATCCGGTTTACGACGCCGCGTGAGAACGGATCTACGTCGTAAGTCGAGGACTACCTGTGTAGGCAGGGTTGAGTGTGGTAGTAGCTGAGAGTCATCTCCAAATCATACTCTATGACAGGGCTATTCAACTGGCGGCCCGGAGCCAAATCAGGCCCACAGTTGAGCTCAGTTTGGTCCACCATTGGGTTCATTTAGAAATAAACTACATTTTAAACCATAAAAGAAACATTTAATGACAATAACTGCTGGATGTCTGGCTCCTGAGCTCTTGGCTTCCAGTAACCATAGCCCCCCGAGCTGTTTAGGTGAATAGTCCTGCTCTATGATCTAGTAGATTGTGTGAGATCTTTGTTTAGAACTTTACCATTAACTGTTGGGAGTTAAACTTGTGTCTTGTCTGTTAGCAAAATATCTAAGTGCACCACTTGACAGATTTATACGAAACTCTCAGGTGATCATTGGCTGCACATCTGCGTATGATTCACTTTTGGAGGACGCTTGTTTCAAGATGGCCCCCTCAGCCAGCTGATCGTTCAAAACACAAAAAATGGCTGTAACTGTGTCCGTTTTACATTTGCTGAGCTAAAGTTTGGTGTCAGAGGAGCTGTCAGTCGTCTCCGTCGCGTCGCAAACACAGAGCGCCAACAGGCTGAAACGCTGGAGGATGCGCCTCGGCCTCGTTGCGGCGTCTTTGCCCTGGTTTGTGCAGCAGTTATTGTTTTAACGTCCGACCCAGTTTAGACAGCACGTGTAGCAGGCAGCCTGACTAAAATACAACTAATAGTTTTCTCTGGAGTGACTGGGATCTCCTGCATGTTTTTTAACTTTATTTTAATTTTTTTTTTTTTACAAAAGGCTGCTAAAACTGAGCATTAAGGGCTTTTCCAGTGAACACACAGCCGCACTGTGTTTGTAACCACATAATAAGATGTTGTGCTGCGTATTATTGCACAGCACAGAGGCTCCAATTAGAAGCATTAGCTCTGTGTGCCTTTTCACAGTAGAAACTATTTATTTATTTATTTTCAGGAACAAATCGGGATCTTGTATTTGAGTCTCTTTAAAGGGTGTGGGGGGCAAAGGGCACCGAAAGAGCAAACTGATTACAGCTCTGAGGGACTATAAGAGTGCACTGATGTATTGACAGTAGCATCACCTGCTACGTGTGTTAGAGCTAATCCAAATAAAGTGTTTTGCACGAGGCCAGCTACTGCATGGACACAATAAACTGGAGAAAAGTAAAAACAGCTGATTGTCAGTGAATGAAAGTGGGCACAGGCTGAGCTGCTGTATTTAGTCACTAAAGAGTTATTGTCACGTTTTTACACATTTAGGCCTCATACTTGTGTGTGGTGTGAGAAGTCGGCTCTGCAGCTGTCCTCCTCTGTGTCTGGGGGTAGTGTGGGGGGAGGGGGGTGCTGTGATTAAAAGCAGATTGTAGAGTTTCCTGTTGCAGCGTGCTTACTTCACGTTCTCCCTGCACGCCCGTGCCGCTCTTTTCTAAGGTTCTCGGTTTCCCTGCAGACACAACAGTCAGACACATCTGGAGGAATCCAGATTAACTGTACATGTGTCTGGATTGTCACCGGGGTTATCCAGCCGTCTATTGTTTTACCCGCTTTTTCCTTTCTGGGTCGCAGGTAGCTGGTGCCTGTCTCCGGTGGTCACTGTAAGTGGTGGGAGGACACCCTGGACAGGTCGCAAAGTTCATCACGGGGCCACACACAGACAAATGAGAAGGAAAACATTCACATGCTGACGCAATTTTAGTTTGTTTTTTTTATGTCAGAGTTTATTTCTAAAATAATAGAATCTATTAATCATCCCCAAACATTTTTTTTTAATTATGAACCAAACATAAATGAAACTACCATAGATCAGCTGCTCCTCAAATAAGGCAAATTTACAACTACATGCAAGCCATTTTAAAAATTAATGGGATAGTTAAAATCTTCTGAAGAGGGGTTCTTTGAAAAGGGTATGAATAATAAATATCTTACCGGGACTAGATAACTTCTTGAGTTTAATTTTGACCATTGCATGAACTTTGTATATAATAAAAAGTTGTTTTAGGGACAGCTGTGGCTGAGTGGTTAGAGTGGTCGTCTTCCAATGGGAGAGTTGGGGGGTTCGGTTCCACCAGCAGTCACATGCTGATGTGTCCCTGGGCAAGACACTGAAGCCTTCATTGCCTCCGATTCGTGTCCCTTCAGTGTATGAATGTGATCTAAAGCACTGATTATTCTCAAAAATGTATAAAACATTTCATGTTTTCATGTATTTTACATGCTTGTGTGTTTGTGTGTGTAGGCGGAGGGCGACCGCCTACCTCCTGGCCACACGGTGAGCCAGCTGGAAACCTGCAAAATCCGAAGCATTCGTGCTGGGACGCTGGAACGCCTGGTGGAGACGTTGTTGACAGCATTTGGAGACAACGATCTCACCTACACCTCCATCTTCCTCTCCACCTACAGAGCCTTCGCCAGCACACAGACTGTACTGCAGCTCCTGCTGGACAGGTAGGCTGGAACAAGTTCTTTTTTTTTTACACCTATTCCGCATATAGATACAGTGACAGAACAAAATGTGTGTGAGCTTTCGTGACTTTAAATGCAGTCTCTGTTGAATTTCTGTGTCAGGTATGGAAGTGTGGGGGAAAACGAACAGGAGGGTTCTGAAAGTGCTGAAACCATCAGAAAGTGAGAGGCAGTTTTTAAAGACCTTTATTTTCAGCAGTGTTACTGTCTGACTCCATCTATAGTTGCCGACCCTATTCAAAGTTTGCTGTCCCCTTCAGTGCCTTGGCGTCAATCCTGCGTGCCTGGCTGGACCAGTGCCCTGAGGACTTCCAGGAGCCTCCAGACTACCCCTGTCTCCACAGGCTGATGGACTACTTGCGCAAAGCCTTGCCTGGTTCAGAGGGTCTTAGACGGGCAGAGAGTCTGCTGGAGCAGCTGCAGGGTCAGGCCGGCATGGATGAGACTGACGGTAATGTTTGTTTTGTGTTATGCATACAGTAGTCCCTAATTTATTGCAAGGGTTACATTCCAGACACCCCGCCCCCCCACCCGCAATAGGTGAAAATCTGTAAGTAGGGACGTCATTTTTATTTTAGTATATATTTTAATGCTTTATAAACCCTTCCCACACTTTTGCAATGTTCTTAACAATGTTCTAAATGTTCCAAAGTGCACAGTGAAAGAGAGCAGACAGACTGATGCTATGTATACTGAGCCCCGGGTGGACTGGCCATCGGGAGCACCAGGACATTTCCCGGTGACCTGGCCTGCCCAGTGATCGCCAGGGGCTGGACCAAAGGCTCGGTTCAGGTCACGCTTGGTTATTTTAAATAAACAATCCATGCCGCTCACTCAGGTGACCTCACTGAAGAGTCCACAGCAGCAATGGGGAAAGACAGATCCCACCTCACCCACTCCTTTCTCTTTCTGAGGCTGTCTGTCACAGGTTGCGCGCCTGCCTTTTGTGTGTCTCTGCTCACTGTGACAGACAGCCTCAGAAAGAGAAAGGAGGGGGCAGGGGTGGGGTCTGTCTTTCCCATTGCCACTGCTCAGGGAGTGGGCCAGGCCACCGGGAAATGTCCCAGTGCTCCTGATGGCCAGTCCGCCCCTCAGCGCAATGCTCTGGTTGGTCACCGTCCATCAATCAGCCAACCGTGTGTCGTGTACAATCTTACCTTGAAACCGCGAAGTACCAAGGGACTACTGTATTTGTATTTAGGCTTTTTTACTCAAAAGTTGGTATTTCCTAATGAATTTAAATTGCTCCACTTTCAGTTGGTTTTCATGGCAATAGTTCGTTCTGTCTCGGGGAGGAAGAAGAGGTGGAGATTGAGGTCCAGGATGACTTCCTGTCATTTGATGCCGACCTGGTGGCCGAACAGCTCACCTACATGGACGCGGTAAGTGGAGGAAAATGAGGAGAGAAACAAAGATGCATCCGTGTCATGTTTTTGTCAGTGTTTTAATGCTAGTCTGGGGGGGGGGGGGGGGGGG
>JARVGS010000979.1:26038728-26049251 GCA_031762315.1 Hypsolebias antenori | reverse complement strand
TCAAACAATAATAATCTTACAGTAACAGAACAAAACGAATAACTTTTTAATTTTTCTAAATAATAAAATACATTACACATACAATATAATACAATACACATTATGCTACTTCATACATATATTTAACATTCAGTTTTGATCATTTTCTTAAACTGACACATTATCACGTAAAGGTTGAATGAATGGGGAACAAACATTTAGGAAAAACACTGGAAACCATCCCACCTGTGCAGAATCCTTACCAGATATGTGTGTGGAGAGAATACGGCACTTTACATGTCATTCTAGTGCATGCAACCAAAATTTAGACTGATAAGACAACAGGCAGATTATCTACATCAGTTATAAATGGAGGATAATCACCATCATGCTGCTTCCTCCTTTACGCGTTAGGTTTGGGTAAAATTATCTTTTGTTGTTTCTGCACATCAGTGAAGTCTTCACCATTCAACCTTCAACAGCTGCTGACAAACCACCAAAACCTTTCTACCTTCTTTTCTTGTGGCCCAGCACTTAAAAGAATCCTCTGACACGTTCAAGGACAGAATTTTGACATTTATTGTTGGGATGCACGATATTATTTTCATGGTATCGGCTGATATTAACGATAAAGTTAAATATCGGACATTCCACCAAAATAACTCATCGATTTAAAATATGTGTTTGTATAACCCAGTGACAAGGAGGCCTGCAGCACCAGCACAGCATTATGACATCATGCGCTCCGCTGAGTTCAGCTTTGTAAAAATTTACTTATTTGCACTGTTTAAGTGTTGTTATTGTGTTAGAGAGTAAATGTCATGAATAAATTTGACATTAAACATAATCCAAGTTGAAATGTTGCATCATTTTCAGCCCCTTTTTGGCATCTGCATTGTGTTACAGGCCAAACTGACAAAGACCATGCAGAATATTGTAGTATTTTAATCCCACAGCAAAGAAATCTGTGTAATCATGGTAAGTAGGTCTGGGGGGGGGGTTAATGGCCAAATAAGTTTTAAGATATCGGCATATCGTGCATCCCTGCAGTGTTCAGGTGCGGGGATTGTGTTAGGTCAGATGCATTACTCAGGGGACAGACTGCTGCAGCCGTCTTTAATCCGTAAGAGCATCAGAGACACCAGATTGTTTATATAGTTGACTGGAAAAAAGGGTGACCTCAAGCTTATGACCCATCTGTCTCGGTTTCCCACAATGCAACATGTTGGCAGACAGCAGGAGGCTGAAGCTGTTTGACACAGATGTTGCACCGTACAAGGTAAAAAAAAAAAAAAAAACGAGAACACTTTATCATTATTATGTTTTATTGACTCATTTAACTCTTTGGGGGCGAAAAAACTAAAATGGTGTCAGTATAACAAATGTGTAAAAAGTCTGGTAACATGACTTACTTCTCATTAGAAATCCACACATTTTACTTGAAAAGACGTTTTTCATGAGTCTGCTTTAAGCTTCTCAGTCATTGTTTCTAATCACCTCACTTTTTTTTTTTAATAACAAACAGCTTTGTTAGGTTAAAAAGAAACTAACACAAAGAGAACAACTTATTATGGTCAGTCTGTTTTGTTGGTTTATGTGGGCAGACATCAAATGATTAATACAATAAAACAAACCCGAGTCAAAATGTAGTGAAAATAGTCAAAATAGTGCAGAAATTCAAATGTGAACATTTTACCTTTGTTATGATAAATCATAAAAACACCGGATAAAGCTCTCATGATGATAAAACTTTGGTTTAAAATTTTACAAGAACCTTGAAAAAATCAACAACTTAATTAAAAAACAAAAAACAATGACAAAACCATAATTTAAGCTTTCAGCTAATGATTCCACATCTGGAAGAGTCTAAGTGTTAAATAAACCATACGATTAAAGAACATCAAAATATATTATCAAACATACACAAAATTTGGTTGGGGTTTGAAACTCTGGTGGCTCTCATAGACTTTGCAGTCAAAACAAAACATTATTTCTAAATCAACCTAAACAGACCGTTAAAGGTTGTTTCTATTCAGTGATGTAATGAACAAACTACCGGGGTAAATGCTTCAGTAAAAAAGTGCAGATCAAAAATTATCCTTTGGGTTTTATAGTCTAAAAACATATTTAACACTGGGGGTTTGTCACATAATAGAGGTTTTAGGTTTTATAGGCCGTTCTACAGATTATAAAGCAAAGAGTGAAAAGACAAAGTATTCTGATATTCCTGAGTGACAAAGGTTAGTCATTTTGCAGGATACTATTTAACAAAATGGCCAAGTGGATTTTAATACAACTGAAAATGATTAAAACAAGAATATGAAACCTAATTGGTAAAATAGAAAATTGCATAGTACTGATAATTGACAGAACATTGACCATAAAAGAACTATCATTTAAATGTTTTCATGTTTACATGGACACCAGTGAGACTTGGTTTGACTTCAAATGAGCATTTGTATCAAAACTATTTCAAAAAGACTAGAAAGTACACAACGTAGGTAGGTTTTAGTGTTGCCTCTCAGTTTTAGACACTAATAAAACAGGAAGGTTGAAAAACAGCTGTGACCCGCTGCTGTGAAACGAAAACAAGACAAACTCAGACATTTAACCAATTAAAAATAATAATGAAAAAGGGAACAAGAGGGATTCGGTTACCGGCATCCAAATGTATTTAAAGATGAACGGAAGCTCGCTCTGTACCTTAGCTTGAATTATTGGTTAAAAATTAAAGACAGAAAAACAAACCGATACAGAAATGCTATCAGAAACATTTTTTATATTCAAGATGCTCATGAGCTGGCGGGCCGTACAATGAACAAGTGAGGAACGCTCCTGCCCCGATGTGTAAGACGAAGTTACCTGAGCAAAACATCTGGAACAATAAAAACTAAATTAAAAGACGTAGTATAAACCCAGATCCACACAGTCTGCTACATTTTCTTTTTCCTAGAAATTCCAACCAGCCACCAGTTTTATCCCACTCCCACGATACACACACACAAACAAAAAAACACACATTAGACATGGTGTCCAAATAAATGCAGTCCTCTGACCCAATCAAAAGTTACAGAACGACTACAGTATAAAACCAACGATTGAATGTGAATTCACTGTGATGTTCCTAAAAGATTTCCACTTGATTGTAGCTGGTGTGTTACCAATCAAGAAAATTAAACCAAAAATGAATATAAAGTCAGAAATGGAAACGGGTTTTTCCATTTTTGCAGAAAATCAATATATTCCCCAGTTTAGAGCACAGAGACTTGTCTAATAAAAGTGCTTCTTGTGCTGCAACATGACTCTGCCAACTTTAGCTGCAGATATTAAAGTTACACACGTATGAGTAGCCTAGAAAACATATGTGGTTTACATCCATAATTTTAATCACTTTTTCAGATGGGTTTTCCTTCAGCATCAACAAAAGCCTTTGTCCTGTGGATTATATGCATGTTATTGCACCGTACACTTGGTGTCATGTTCAAAAGCAGTCGTAGCTTAAAGTCTTTTACGCTCACACGTTTCTGCGTTCTCTTCTTCCAGTGAAGACAAACGGTGGCCTGGAAACAAAGACCGTGTGTGACGCTTCACTCCAGGAAGTGATGGTCAGCTGAAAGATGGTTTAGATAATACTTGGGCCTAAATCTATTTCTGACATGGAGAGGTGGTGCTTGGTGCACCTCGGGGGGCGGGTAAAGGCAGTTGGGAAGATGCTGGTGGACGTTTTGAAGGTCAGGCGTGCTGCACCGCCAGCTCCTGTCCTATGAAGCGCCGCAGACGGTCCAGGTACTGGCTGTACAGCTCCACATCGTTGTGTCCCGCCCCCTCCACCCAGAGGGGCTCAACAGCCTTTGGGCAGCGCTCGAACAGGGCCAAGCCGTGCGAGAAGTCAATCACCTCATCTTCTGTCCCGTGGATGATGAGCACCGGAGAAGTGATTTTTGACACTTTCTCAATGCTAGAAATGACATATAAAGGAAAACAAAAGGTATTAATGATACTCATGGAAAAACAATCAGCTACAAAGCATTCAGAGATAAAATGATGTCCTTTCAGATCAGTTAAAAGAAAGAAATAACTGATTAATATACCACATTATTTTACATTACTAGTGTTTGTTTCTTTTTATACTTTAGATTTTTGCTATTTTTGGACGTAACTGGGACCCTGTGTACATAATTTTGTTCCACCTCATGTACCATGTGATGGAAATGACAATAAAGATACTTGAATTTGTTTTGAACCACTTTGGCTGTGGCTGCCTCAGAGGAGTCGACGGGGGAGAGGGTGGGCCCCAGAAACCATCTTATCACCAGCAAACTGGTTGTTCCACTATGGGAGTGTGCTGCTTGTGGGACTCAGTTTGTTTGTGGCTCCTCGGACTGATGAAGTCCTTTAAATGAAGGATGAAACGTCTCGACAAAAATAAACCGTCCAGACGACCTGACTGAACTTTGTTGGATTTTCTACCTGGATTATTGAGCATGAACTTTGATGTTTGTGTGTCAACGTTTCTCAGTATAAATAATATTTTATTAATAGAAACCTTGTTTCATCTAAACTACAATACTGACTTGTTTTAAATAAATAAGTTTCATTTATTCAGTGTCATTTAAATTCAAACTAGATCAGCACCCCATCCATCCAGTTAACTGATGTCACTGAACAAACATTTGAGCTGGTTTTCAAATTCATACCAGAAAGACAGTTATTGCCAAAAACAATATAAAAATACTAAAGCAAACCAAGACAGATCTGGAAATACCTACAAAATCTATTTGTTTTTAATGTATTTCACACAGAAAACATGGCACAAAGACACAAACAGATAGTGATGGAGGGAGGCCAGCAGCTGCCCACTCTGAATCTGAGCATGTGAACACTGAAGACTTCCTCTGCTCAGTACTCCGTGCACTCACTGATTTCCTACCACCTCTGCTCCTCACCCACTTCTACCATCTGACACCAGACTTTGATTTAAAGCAAGCAAGTGTCTTACTAAAAGGACCAGTTTAATTATTCTGAACAAAGCTTTAGAAAAAAAACATGCAAATTAAAAATAGTTTGTCCTAAAATCAAACTCTACCCAGCTTCACATTACTAGTTTCATGGTATTCTTGAAACATTTAAAAAATAAAATAAATAAATCATCAAAACAAACAAATATTGCTCATATTGCTCCATCCCATATTTGTTGTTGGTGTATATAAAAAATACTACACTAATTTAAAGCAAAACAAAGAGAAAAAATAATTTGATCTGCAACACAGAACAAGGAGCTCGTCATTCTGCATTTATGTTTGTGTGGAAGAAGAAAGTTTTTCAAAAAACAAGTGGCCATTACACTTCCTCAAGGCTCAATGAGATTAACTTGCCTAAATAAAGGTTGCATGAAACTTCCTTGGTGGCAGACTTTGTAATCATGTCAAACTGCATTATGTAGGCAAACAGTCTGTGAGCAAACTCTTGTGTTTTCAGTGTATTGTGTCTAAATGAAAACTTAAAACAGGTTGTTATATACACCCGAAGTTAAGGGAAACAGATTGGGTCTTATGATGTCATTCCTGTTTAAAGAATAATCTACAACTGCTGCAGCCAATCATGCTTTAGTGAAGCAAAACACAAAATCATTTCACATTCCTACTTTTTATCCTGACTTTATCTACAATTCTTTTTTCTTTTTAACCTTTATTTTACCAGGAAGAAATCCATTGAGATTATTAATCTCTTTTATAATATGCAAAATGTGAGGACTAAAATCACAAAGTAAGAAACAAACTGCAGACACTTACTTGGGGAAAGCATCGAAGCAGTAGGTTTTCTTTGTTTCAGGAAAGGCCACTCTCATACCGGATGTTAAAGGTGAGTGAAGAACCACGGCGGCACACTCGTACCGTGACGCCAGGTCCACAGTGGGAACAGTACCGATGCTCTGTCCGTACAGGATAATGTTCTCTGGGCTGATACAAAACCTGGGTAAAATGGAGATAAATATTTTTCAATAACAGCCAAAAAAAATAGTTACTGAGAACAAAAAAAAATAATTATTTTGTTATACACTTATTTTGATTATTTCAAACAAATGTGTTATATTGTTTGGCTTGAAAATATAAAATATCAACGAAGGTTAAATATTTGTTGTTTTCAGATAACTTTTTAACCAAATATGCAGATTCAAATTAGCTTAGGGTCCAAATTTGAAAACAGTTTAAAGTAAAAGCACAAACATTATGAAAGCAGGATTACTTTTACAATAAATTCCACCTTTTCTTGAGTTAACACGTTTGGACATTGCAGATACACACATTTATGTTTATTTGCCATTTTGGTTCAGATGTGCCAAAGCTTTTAACCAAACGGTGTCATCTAATAAGTCTTTGTAATCCGTCAGTGAAATACAGCAGAGTTCTGTTTAAAGGTGATCGTTCTGCAGTCTCCAAAAACAAGCATCCACAAGTTTAAACTTCTCGATTTGTTTTTTAATTTATTCAAGCAGATGTGATGACGGCTCATGTAGTTTGCTTTAAAGAACTCCATGGGCTCTTACAGGTTGATAAAAATGCTCAATTTTAGATGAAACTGGTCCTGTACACAAGTAAAAACATAGTCCGTGATTTGTTTTGTGGTCGTTGCTCTGAATTAGATGTTTATCCTGGATAGATTAAGACATCCCTGGTTCCACCGACTGATACTTCATCTCAGATTTTAACTTTCTTCGTCTTCCTCTCCTGATCACAACCATCCCCAACTTAATTCCATTTATCTTCACAAGCAGAAAGTGAGAATCACCTCGCTCATCTTCATCTCACTTCATTTAAACAGCGATAAAAACATTAGCGATAAAACATGATGGTGGAAAAAGAAATCTCTTAGAGAGAACGTGTAAAAACATCATCTTATCGTACCGCGTGCGCAGAGCATGCCAGGCAGCATCGATGTCTGCGTAGAGATTCTTTTCCGTGGGCTTTCCGGTGCTGACGCCGTATCCCGAGTAGTCGTAGGAGAAGATGTTGCAGTTGATGCGAGTGCCGAGGCCGATGTAGAAACTACTCATCTGGCCCAGGTCGACCGCATTTCCATGAGAGAAAAGCACTGTGAACCTGAGGGGGTAAACATTCAGAAGAAGTTTAAGTAAATGTGCACAAAATGTTTGTATTCTTGACAAAACAGTTATTGTAGAAAATGAAACTAATGACAATTACCAGTATTGTTATTAAAAATATCTCTCTTTTTAAAGTTTTTTTTTTTAAAGTTTAGATACAAATAAGGACGAAAACTTTACCTTTATTAGAAAAGTATAATTTCTTTATGAATAATATCCAGAATTAAACTAGTGGTGTGAAAAGACTATAAATAAATAACAAAACTAACTACTAAAGACAATATACAAAAAATAAAATAAAAATAAAACATTTAAATAAAAAAAAAAAACTAATCAACACTGAATTTAGGTCACAAATGAATCAACCAATAGGTGAATTTTGCTAAAAGAAACAAAACCAACTTGACTCTGTGCTCATAGGTCTGAGCTCAGTGGAGGATTTGTTTACAACAAACATACGTATAACAAACACTTTTAGACATTCTTTGTAACTTAACAGATCATTAACCCTCTATAAATGCCAGTTAATCTGCAAACATGTTGCACTAAAGAGGTGAATGTGAAAACCAGAGTATAAAAATTATCCAATAGTTTTCTTGACTAACTTCTAAACCCAAAGCTTTACTGATGGCCTGCCCATCAAAAATGTTGCTAAACAAAATGCTCCAGAGCACAGGCGCTAAAATAACAACCAGTCAGTCTTGTTTTAAATTTAGTAATTTAATAAGAGCACATATTATCAAGACAACTCAAAACTGAAAACTCAACAATGAGTTTCCCAAAATTAATCAAGAACAATGGAAAAAAATGTTACTTTTAGCTTATAGTTAAAATGATCAATTCATTTTAAAAACGGAAAGAAAAAACTTTTGAGTCAACAGGGACAGGAAAGGAAGGAGACCTGAAAAGTTAAAATCTAGGGGACACCACAAGTCACCCAGTTAAAACAATGTATGAAAAGCGTTCAAATCCCTCACCTGGCACTCGGTGCACAGCGAATGTACATGCAGCCGACTCTGTTGCCTCTGCTGGAGCGAGTGACAAACACCTCCATCGTGTCCAGCTCTCTCTGAGAGTACTGAAACTCTGCTCGCTCCGTTAGGTGAAGCTTCCATCTCCCCTCCACAGCAACCGAGCCTCCACTTCCTGAAACCGAAGCTCCGCTCCTGGACCGCAGACTCGACGTCCCGGTTGAGCCCGGGGCAGCGGGTCCCGCCTCTGGGTCTGGCAGAAAGGTGTATGTGGGTTCTGGAGGCAAGAAGGCAAGCTTGGCTGCGATGCGGCTCGGGCAAGGTGGACAGCAGAAGAGGCAGCAGAGCTCACTGAGAGAGAGGTCATTCATCTTTCACTGTAGCGGAGGAAAACAACTTGATTGTGCTGATGGACCAACTTCATCATTACTAACACAACGAACCACTTATTATATGGTGAAGTGTGAGGCAAGCACCCTAAAGATGACCGCAGTGATAATGAACATTTGTTTTGGCAAGTGTGTGGTACGTTGATAATAAAATAAAAAAAAAATCAAAAAAAAAAATCAAAAAAAAAAAAGCACAAAAGGTTTTGCCCTAAATATACTGTACACATAAATGTGTCAGTGATATGAAAATAATGACAATAATACTGTCTAATCACAAAGGATGGCACAAAATTTTTTCCAGCTCCATGAAAATATGTATGAATCGTGTGCGAGTGTACACACACACACACACACACACACACACACACACACACACACACACACACACACACACACACACACACACACACACACGTATATACGTATATCTATCTGAATAGGAGGAGAAAAAAGATGTGGGTGTTTGAAAACATTGAATTAGGAAAGTACACATTTCTAGTTTTAGTCTGCTATAAAAATTACTCAATAATAGTTGTTCTGGTAACAGTGTGAACAGTGTGTGTATTTAGTATGAGTTCACTACACACAAACACTTTAAACATAAGCAAAAATTTAAATATCTTGAAAAACACAGACTAATTTAGTACATGAGTATTATATATTACTGAATTTATATTTTGAAGGTCTTGCTTCTAGAAGCAAAAAATACATAGATAAATGTAAATTCCAGTGTGTACTGAAGAGAGGGGATTGTATATAAAGAAAAAAGTTGAATATCATGATAATATGGGATGTCTGAATTTGCAGTATGGCTACCTAACTTTGTTATAATTTGCTTTTCTTCTAAAAAAAAAATAAATAAAATAAGCACTGCAAAATGATAGTAGCCTATCACTTAAGTGTAACTTGTGTATTAAGTGTACATTTAATTCTAAGTCCAAAACTACAACATTCAGAACTTCCCTCAACAAAGTACCAGTAGTAAGGTAAAGTAAAGCTTACAATAATTTGTGTTTATGCAAATGACTCAATAAAAATTTAAATGCAAGAGTCTTATTAATGGAGTAGATAACAGACCTACCTGTTGAGTGAAGATTTCGATGTGTCAAAAATACGAATGTAAAAACACGCAATGGAGACGAAATAAATTTAAGAAAACAGTTTCCACTTCAAACAGGAAGTTGCCAGGTTGTTGTTGGCAAAAAAGAAAAAGTAGTGGAGCCTACCTGCGGTCAGGTAAGTGTTATTTATGAACTATCTGTAGTGGTTTCCATAAGGTGACTGAAGTCCAGCTTCCAGCCATTTTGGATATCAGAATACGATTAGTTTTTTCTTAATAGAAGTCTTCAGGATAGTTTACAAAACCCTGTTTGTAATGTTTAAAAAACAAAACAAACACACACACACAAAAAAAACTATTTTTTACCAAGTCCAAACACACTCCGAAAGTCACCTGAGTACAACAAATACGCATTCAAATGCTCCCTTACTTAAAAACAAATGATGAATAATGAAAAACAGCAGCGAGTTGTCTTATCTCACAGACAGAGGCTTTTGTCTGCGCACCAGCTAACCGGGGCTAGCAGTGCTAGCAGCAGCTAAGACGAGAAAAACCGACTAAACAAGACCCCTTCACGGACCAAACCCGTCAAACACCGCTAACAAAAAGCTCTCGGTGATTCACTTGGTCCCCATAAATTCAGTTTGGATACCGGGACTTCCTCTGACCTCACCGACGACGTCTTGTCATAGTTTTAATTAATCCTCGTACGTGCAGTGTTTTCCTTCGTCTTTGCCGTTTCACCGCATCCGGAAGCGACAGCTGACCGGAAATGACGCACCTTGTTATCAGCGAGGGCGAAGCGCTGTAAAAATGACGTAGCCTTTACTGTACTGCACAACCACGAATAGAACTGAAAATAGTTTACAGTACTTAGTAAGGGCGAAGTCTAACAAATGTTAAGTTACACAGCGATTACGTACTCCATAAACTAATCTCCCCTAAACCAGGTGGATAGGAAGGCCTTTAACAAATAATAGAATTTGCCCTTGATAAATTGGTAAGCATTAAAATTTAACATG
>JARVGS010000979.1:25990053-26000827 GCA_031762315.1 Hypsolebias antenori | reverse complement strand
TTTTTTTTGCTTTATTTGTTTTGTTTTTTGAATGTCCAGAGGACCAGACTTAGCTTTTTTAGATTCAAGAAGAGAGATTTTTTATTGTCGTTCTCACCACATGTGGTGCATGTGGTGGAAAGAAATTATGTACATAGGGTCCCAGTTACAGCCAACAATTTTACTGAAGGTATGCATTGAGGGGGTTGAGATAGTACATGTATATCATGCATGCATATCTGAGTACCCGGTACTTTATTATTTGATACAGTACTTAGAAACATCAGCAGCAGCTGCAGCCCTAGATGACAGAGAAAGAATAAATCCCCCTGACAACAACAGGCTGCCTTCTGCTCTTTGTTCCATCTCTTTCCTCACAGACCAAACCCTTCTGGTGTTTTATCACATATAATGAAGATTAAAACACATTTTCTGCTGCTCCTCCGTCTAAAACCTGGCTGCTCTGCCTCAGAGTCCCAGTCTGGAGCCCTGAGCTTAAAGAAGCAGCTGCTGATAATAATAATAATTTATCAAACAGCAGGAAGAACGACAGGAACAAGGACCTCGTCTGCTTTACATTCATTCAACCTTTATTTATACAGGCTAGCCTCGTTGAGCCATCTTTTACTTTTCTGCTTATCATTATCTGGACTCTTACCCTTCATCATACTACAAACGGCTTGACTCCATCCTGAGGTCAAAGTTTCTGTTTCAACACATTAGTCTAAAACCGTCCAAGGTGACGGAAACATAAACATAACATTATAAAAAATAAACATTTAGTCAGAAACACAAACAGGCTGAGTTTTGACTGAAAGCACTGATCGCAGTACATCTTCTCCCAGATGTGACCCTTTCATGCACAGATGTTTTACATGAGCAGGACTGTAGTAGGGGTCTACAACCTGCAGCTCTGGGGCCACATGTGGCCTCTTTGGCTTTTGTCTAGGGGCTTAACTCTGCTCTACTCTGGTCAACTAGAAGAAGGAGAAGCAGAAGAAGAAGGAGGAGGAGGAAAAAGAGGAGGAGGAGAAAAAGAACTGCAGTTCTGAACTCAGAGCAAAAACACAAAAGTTGATCAAAAATTAAATTTCAAACCAATAAATGTTTTTACTTTAATAGCGTGAACAAGTCATAAATAATTTCTAACATTTTGGTCTAAAATGTTAGCCTCAGGTGGAGAAGGTTAAATATCTGGGCATCTTGTTCATGAATGATGATGGAATGGAGCAGGAGATTGATAGACGGATGGGGCCATCGGTAATGAGGGCGTTGCTTCGGTCGGTCATGGTGAAGAAAAAGTTGAGTTCTAAATGCACAGCTCACAATTTACTGGTCTGTCACATTCAGCCCCTAAAATGTGGTCATGAGGTTTGGATCATGACTGAAAGAACAAGATCCTGGATACAAGTGGCTGAAAGGAGCTTCCTCCGTAGGGTGGCCAGGCCTTAAAGACAGAGAGGATGAGGGGCACTGTCATCCGGGGGGGCTCAGAGTAGAGCTGCTGCTACTTTGTATTGATAAGGTGTCACATAAGGTGGTTCATCTGATTAGGATGCCTCTCTCTGGAGGTTTTACGGGCATGTTCCGTTGGAAAGAAACACCAGGCCGACCCAAAACTCACTGGAGGGGTTACAGATCCTCTCTGTCGTGGGAACACCTTGGGATCTCCCAGGAGGAGCTGGGGAGTACTGCAGGGTAGAGGGAGGTCTGGGTTTCTCTGGGGGAAGGACTGTAAAGGCTGCAGACCACTGATCTTAGTCGGTTAAAAAGAAAAGTTAGACTTAAAAATTAAGCTTTTATGTTCTGTAATTCTATTCAGTCACTGTCTAGTTTAATCCATTCAAATTAAGACTTAAAATGCTAATTTAATAGTCTATTTAGTGTTAATGAGGGTTGTAATGCCCAAGTAAATCTGTCTCAGCTCACAAGCTGTTGTTGTAAATTAACATAAACACAATTTAATTAACTTCCTCTGCCATCCAACACAAGCAACCAATATGAGGCCCAAGAGGATGAATTATTCAGGTGTTATTAAAACAACCAGCTACTATGCTTCAATAAAATGTTCGAGAGCGAAAACACCAGTTAAGAGTAAAAAAAAAAAAAAAAAGAGCTGATTAGATCCGTCAGTAAAACATCAGACCAACTGTAAATATCTGTCATCTAGTAGCTTCTGTGGAAGGCAAACACAATAACGACTTGTTTCTTCCCACCTGTGTGTGTTCGGTTGTGTCTCTCCAGCTGGCTGCGCTTGGCGAAAGCCTTGGAGCAGGAGGAGCAGCTGAAGACTCGGGGTTTCTGGGAGCTGGGTGAAGGACCTGGCTGGTGCACTCGTTCATGTTCCTGAGGTGAAGGAAGAAAAATATTCAGTCGTCATGGTGTCCCTGTGCAAACGTACAGCTGAGCAGTATTTGTACATAATATTAAGCAGGTCAGTTATACAAAATCTTATATATTTTCAACTCATCTCCAAGAACCAAGACTGACTAAAGCCAGCATCAACATGAAGGCTGCACAGAAGTCTGTTGGAGTCAGCCTCCCCACCATCACAGACATCTACACCTCTAGAAGCAGGAAGAGGTCCACCTGCATCATGAAGGACCACACTCAACCAGCACACTCACTTTTTGCCGCTCCCCTCAGGCAGGAGGTTGAGGAGCATTAAGTGTAGAACCATTAGACTGAGGAACAGCTTCTACCCTGAAGCTGTTAGACTCATGAATATCTAACCAGAATAATCACTAAAATATCACATCATGTTGCTGCTGATCTGTTTCATGTTGCTGCTGATCTGTTTCATGTTGCTGCTGATAATGCTTTTATGTTGCTGCTGATAATGCTTTTATGTTATTAGTGCTTAGTGTATATTTAGTTGATGTTTTTCTTGGTTCACATCTTAGAGCTTATTACTGTTTTTCTTTTACATTTTATTGTTGGATGTAACCGGGATCTTGTGTACATAATCTTGTTCCACCACATGTACCACATGAGATGAAAATGACAAATAAATCTCTCTGACTCTAACTCTGACTTAATTTGACTGATATTACAGAGCTGTACATTAGGGGGAAAATAAATAAAAATGGTGTTCTCATGATCTAAATGTAGACATGGATCTGTCCACATGCAGCCTTAGGAGTGAACACAAGGATACTTTAGAATATTTGATCTACAATCCTCAGAAAAAAAAGAACATTTTCCAAAGTCTCTCTCACAGATGTGCTTCGTCAGCCCATACACTGTTTGTAGCTCTGTTGAGGATCCACAGAGACAAAATTAGTCGGTTGAAAATTTTATCGACACACAAAACAGATTTCAAGTGCAAGAGAAACACCCATCTTTATTTTGCCGTCACTGAGCCTACATGCCTGTCTGAACAACGACGCTGCTGTCAGAGAGGTGCCCTCATGTTGTCAGCAGGTTTCTTCTGGCAAAAATATAATTTTTGTTTTAAGTTGTAATTGCAGAAGCTGCAAAGTTACAGGCAGCTCCGACCGATAAACAGAATGAATAATGTTAATGAGTATTACAGTGCTCAGGAACAGAGTCTGGGCTGTGTCTATAATGATAAGGGGAAAAAAGTGACTGGTAAACAACCAGCAGTCATGTCCTACAGAACCATGAATGTCAGATAAGAACAGGTCATATTACCAGCTCTATGCAACACAGAGGATTAAAAGTGAATTTGTTTAAGGATAACACAAAATATACCAACATATATTTACAGGGAATTTTAAAATACATTTCTGCTTTTTACTTGCACTTACAGTATAAAAGGTTTTTGACAATTAACCACAGAATAAAACAATTCTGCATTTATCACTTAACTGCAAAATTAGCTTTATTGCAGCAGTAAAAGGACAGAATATATACTTAGGAAAAACATAGAATTGAAGAATAAATAAGTACAAACTACTGTTTTTAGCTTAATAATTCATAAATTCAAACTGTGCAAAATAGCTGTAAATAGTTAAATACACAAACATATTTTCTAACAACTACAAATTCTCAAAAACAATAAAAAGAGTTACATTTTGCTGATATAAAAGTTATTCAATGTAAAAAGAGATTCAGCATTAAGACAAAGTTAAGATATCACTCAGATTTTTTAAAACCATTCAAACATTTAAATTGTTTCTGGCATTTGTGCATTCTGAGGGTAAATTTGATTCTGATTTTATTTTATATTTCATTTGAAGCTGGATATATTTGGATTTTTCTAAGCTTACAAGAAACATATCAGGCTGCAAAAGACTAGATTTGTTAAAATGGTAAACGGCGTGAGCTGTAAACCTCTAGAAGTCATTATTTCAGATATTAACTATTCATGAATCACAGCTTAAAAGTGACTTTGGCTTTTAGAAGGTTCATGGAAATATCCAGTGGGGTTTTAACTTATTCAGCATGTAACTCAAAAAGCACATCCACTGAACTCACATATTATACCTGCCTTTGAAATTTACGTGGAGTAAAAGTGTAAGGATGAACCAGTTTTATCACAAAGGACTGAGCAGATACATTCATTCAAGACCTTAGTGCACAAATTGAGGGACTGGAGGTTAAATGAGACAAAATTATTCCCGTGTTGCTCAATCAAAGGATGTAAATGCAGGCATATGTGTATTTTTATTTCAAGTTTTGAAACATTTGTTTACAATAGATGAGCCTGTCAGAAACTGTGGTTAAAAGTCTGTGTTCAAAAACTAAAATACACACAAAAAAACTAAATTTGACTACTGAATTTTTAAATAATTACCACATTTCTTTGTTATTGTTCCTTGTGGTGCAGCTAAAACATGTCAGCCATAAAGTGAGTTATTTGTTGCAGTCCTGAGCCTTTGCTGGATTCTTTTTTTTTTTTTTTTTTCGTGTTGTGCCAAATGTTTGAACTGGTGTGCAGGCTGGACCAGACCAGTTCATCATCTGGACTCTTCTACTGTGAAACTGTGCTAACGTAATGGATGCAGAATGTGCTGTAGCACTGTCTTGCTGAAATGGGCAAGGTCTTGCCTTGAAGGACAAAAAACATTATATGGATGAGCGTACATGTTCTAAACTTATAAATTGTTCTGCATTGATTCTGCCTTTCCAGTGTGTCAGCTACCTAAGCCATTTGCACTCATGCACGCCCATACCATCAGAGAGGCAGGCTTTTGAATTGTGTGCTGAAAACAGGCTTGATGGTCCCTGTCATCTTTAATACAGGGGACTAAAATTTCACATCTGATTCATCTGACCACAGGAACATTTTCTACTTCGCCTCACTTCATTTTAAATGAGTGTTAGCTCAAAAAGAGTACAAGTTGTTTCTTGATGGTTCTCACATATGGATTCTTCTTTGCATGGTAGAGCTTTAACCATCATTTGTGGATGGCACAGTGAACTGTGTTTGTGCAAGCTTTCCTGAGCCCACGCAGTGATGTTCAAAACAGAATCAGATCTGTCTTTAATGCAGAAGGCTCAAAGATCACAAGTATCCAATATGAACCAAAGTTCATGCTCAATAATCCAACAATGTTCAGTCAGGTCATCTGGAATGCTTCTTTTTTTTTGCTGGGACATTTTGTCCTTCATCCAAAGGACTTCTTCAATCCAAGGAGCCACCAAACAAAACTGCTTCCCACAAACAGCACACTCCATAGTGGACATAAAACAGTTTGCTGAGGATAAGATGGCTTCTGCACTCTCCACCATCATCTTCTCTGAGACAGTCATTGCCAAAGTGGTTCAAAACAACAAAGTTCATGTTCAATAATCCAGTTTTAAAATCCAACGATGTTCAATCAGGTCATCTGAACGGTTTCTTTTTTTCCCTGAGATGTTTCATCCTTCATCCAAAGGACTTCTTAAACCTGAAGAGCCACCAAACAAACACCAGCAAATTGTGGAAATCAGTTATGTTTGGTGGCTCCTCGAGCATGAACTTTGGTGTTTTGAACCTCTTTGGCATGGCTGTCTCAGAGGTGTTGACGGGGGAGAGGGTAGGCCTGGGAGGCCATCTTAGCACCAGCAAACTGTTCCCCCCCACTATTCTGTTTGTGGTAATCAGCTTTGTTTGGTGGCTTTTCAGACTGGAGAAGTCCTTTGGATAAAGGACTAAACATCTCATCAAAACAAGAATCCATCCAATATGGACTTTCATCTGAGCACAGAGATTTCTCCAGACGCTCGAGTTTTTAATGAAGACGATGGACTACTCAAAGTAGTCATCATTTTTTGTTGAGGAACATTTTGTGAAATTGTTTGACAGTTTCTCACAGACATAAACCTCTGCTCATCTTTACCTCTGCCTTTTTAAAAGTCTCTTTTCATTCCCAGACCTCGGGCTGACCTGTTGCTGATTGACCCATTCAGTTGCAAAATACTCTTCCAAGTTCTTGCTTCTGGCACGTACTTTTTTAAAACCGCCTGTGTTGCCCCGTTCCATCAGTTTTTAAGATGCTCTGCTGTCATCAAATGTAATACACCATTAAGTGTTCATAAAAATTTGTTAGTTTCAACATTTGATGTGTATCTTTTGTAGGGAATAAAATGTTTATGAGATTTGACAATGAATGCATTCTGTTTTCATTTATGTCCTAAGGTTCTCAAACATGAGCTGCATGAGTCTCCATCCAATACATGGCTTAAAGTCCACAGTCCCTATCACAACATGATCAGAAACCTGCTTATTGGTTTTATGTGAATGTCAGAAAAAAGTAGCAACTATTTGTATCAACATCGACATAAACTGCAGCCCCATTATAACTCAAGATCTGCCATCATCGAAACAGTGAAGAAAAAAACTGAACAAACGTTGACATCTGTCAGAGTTTGGTTATTGTCCCCAGTCTCATAAACCCAATTAGCCATTAATCAGTCCCATTCCAGCCAGTGCGTTACTCTGCTTCAGGTTTTGGCACCAGCAGGCTCCAGGAGTCTCTGGTGGAGGACAGCAGGGCAGTAGATGCTGTAGCTCAGACTACCGCTAGAAGACAAACCCCGTGGTCCCCTCCACCACCTCCAAGCTCCCCCAACAGGACCAGGATCAGTGTTTAAGTGGATGACTGGGACTTTAGCGCGCTGGGTCCGCGTGGAGACGGTGCGCAACGCGGCGGAGAGCAGCAGAGGAGAAATAGATCAGCAGATTTGAGGGCAGCGAGTTGGATGGGTCACCATCATCATCACGCCCCCCTTCTCACCATCATCTGCTCCATCTCTTTGAGGAGGGGGTCCCTGTGTTCGCGACGAGTGTTGCTGCAGAGACTACCCGGGAATGCCATGTGTCGTTGCGCCACATAGACGCTCTTTGTGGGCCGTTTTGCACCGGGTGGGACAGGTGGTGCCGCGCGCGCGCGTGTGTGAGTGCGTATGCTGAGACTATTAGCAGGGGGTCCGGACACTCAACCCCTGAGACAGTTGTCTTATGGATGTCAGGCCGCCGGTCGCGCGGGGCCAGTTTTTGCCAGAGAGACAGGTGCGACGCAGTGGAGTAGTTCCCAAAGAAGCGCCGCAGCGCAGGACCCGGGAGCCTCTCCTCTGATCACTCTGGGATTTTTCACATCCAGTGGGACCCCCCCAGTTGAGCCAGACTATTGTCCCTTCCTCCGGCTCGTCAGAGGTGAGTGATCCGAGCAGGTCCGGGTGTTGGAGAGTCTCTGCTGCGCATGGTGGTGCTGCTGGCGCGCGCCGCCGCTGCGACTTGACGCGTTGGATAGACTGATGATTAATCAATTATTATAGTAATGTGGGCTGATTCAAACAAGCTGAGCCCCGAATCAATAGGTGATTTTTGAATCGATGCATGCGCTCTGGATGGAAGTCAGAATTTGAAAGTGCGTAGCTTTTGCAGCCGCGCGCACAAAAACACAGACTCCAGCTGTCCGGACCCTGAACAGACACAGTCGCTGTAGATGTATATTTTTAATCCTTCACAGAATCGCATGTCTTCTCCTCAAGATGTTGCTCGTTTCCTCCAGAACAGTCTGGACTCATTTGTGTTTTAAGTTTGAATCTGTTCATTAGAATGAGATTCAGATGAACTCCATTTTCCTGCAAAGAAAATCAGCCTGAATCTTTTTTAGAGTGTTTTCTGTGATTGTGCTTTGTGTTATCTGTGAAGGGTTGTGTCTCCTCAGTCCTTCCACCAGATGGATTCTTATGTTCAGCCCTGCATTAAAGCTCCACCATGCCTCCCCCTCTCTCTTCTTCCACTGCAGAGCCTTCTGTATTTACAGTGAGCTCTGCAAACTCCCAGTAGCTGCTTGCACTGACTCAAGTTTTCCCATTTGGGAGTTGCATGTTTTTGTTTCGGCCCCTGTTTCAAATTCAAATTGCCTTTCAGCTATATAGCTGCCTTTTTGTCCAGCGCTGAGGTTTGTGGACTGGAAAGAGAGACAGAGAGCTATCCAAAGAGCTGCCCCCACCCCACCCAAGGACTTTTAAGGGTGTATTCTGAAAATGAGTCCCCACTGTTGTGAACGCGAGATCCAAAGACAGTGAGATGGAGCTGTTTGCCCATGAGGTGCAGACTCCAGCCAAGAAAACACCAGCACCTCCACTAACCTTCCTGTCACTCCTAACAGCATCAGTCAACCTTGGAGGACAAGTGGCGCTCCTTTAATTCTTCTTCCTCTGGGGGTGTCCCTGCTCTGACAGCCAGGAGTTTAGGGCCACTGCTGCAGGTTGCACACATGATCCTGCTTCCCTGCTGCTCAGAGCAGGCTCCGTTTCAAACCTTTAATTTTCCTACGAGAGAGAGAACAAACAAGGTGATGGTGAAGTTAGGAAACATGCAGGCATATAAAAGGAGATGATCAGGAATTCATCTTTTTTTTTAATCTTTGCTGATTCCTTGAACCAGAGAGGCATTCTTTCACAGGTTGACATCCATCACATCACCAAAGTACATGACAAGCGCTATAAAACGAAGTAAATTAATAGATGACAATGGGAAACATCTAGTGGGACCTCTGTGATTTGCTTAGAAGCCGATGACAAAAAAAAAAAAAAAAAAACTTTGAGTGTTTAAATGAGAAGCATAGGACAGGTTTAATATCAAGTTTGAGCACCCACGGGAGATGCTAATGGATGATTCCCACTGTAACCACGTTCGTAATGTTAGTCCTCATCCTGATGTATTTTCATATTCGTTTCGTGATTGTGGATTTTTGTTTTGAGGACATTGAAGAAAAGAAAAAAAAAGCCTTTATGGTTTCCCTGCAGGCGTGGGAGAGAGGATAATTCTTTTTTGGTACATATATAAATAACCAGACTGAAGCGTTGCTCTGTCCAAGAGAAATGACTCAGTAGGGGTTGAACTGATGCAAGGCCGACATATGGAAAAGCAGTGTTCTTGATTGTAGAGCTGATGTTCTGGACACTAAAACCAATTAAATTCTCCCAGCAGAAGCAAAAGCAATCTGAGTTAAGGCATGAGTGGGATTTTGTGTAAGTGGAGAACTCAGATAACAAGGCTAAATGCAAACCCAGGAAACCAGGGTTGTACTCTTTCAGGGTACGAATGCTGATGTCAGTTTTGGCGGCGTCTTTTCCCCTTGTCTGTCCCCATGCTTCTCCCCCTTGCAGCTTAACAAACGGCTCACTGGAGCTTGACTAATCCTTGGCTAGGAGTGCCCAGTGATTTATAATAAAGTTAGCTAATTTAAAGGGATCTGCAACACCTCTCCTTTCACACAGACCTCTGTCAGATGTGTGCTGTCTCTACCGTGGAGTCAGAATTGGTAGGTTGAAGAATATGTGTGTGGATCAAAGTGACTGTCCACTTGTGTCTGTTTGCCTCTCTGTTGTACAGACTTCATATGTGTGCACATGTGTGAGTCAGTCAGTCTGTGCTCTGTACAAGTGGGATTCAGCCCTGCCAGCTTTGGTTGAATGGAAGTCCTGTTTAGGCCTCGTCCCTGATGCTAACAGCCGCTCAGGGCCGCTTGCTTTGGAGCAAGTGTTGCACTCTATGTGCTGAAAGAACAGGTGTCTTTACAGGCCTCTCTTCCCCACAGTGCTCTGCTGGCAAGGGGGGGTCCTTCACCTGTGGAGCTTGGAGAAGCTCCCAGAAAAGTTAAATAAAAGGTTAGTGAGGTGAAGCTAGCAGAAAAGTTTAATAGGATTTGAAGTCTGGTCCATTCAAAATTGACAGTTTTATTCATTTATTTTCCAAGTCGCACAACAACAGTGCAGATAATATTGGTCAAAACTTTTCACATTGATTTGTTTTTTTGTTTGAAACAAAACTTTTTAAGTTAAATACGTTTAAGTTTTACATTACAGCAGTCCTTTACCTATACAGTGGTCCCTCGCTATACTTTGCGGTTCGTTTATCGCGGTTCGTTTATCGCGGTTCGTTCTATCGCGGTTTTTCGAAATAAGATTGGACGTGACGCATAATTGGCTGTTTGATGAATGAGCCGCACGATCGGCATGGCATTTTTATCTAAAATAAATTATTTTAAATTATTTAGCACCTGCTGCAAATTTGTGCAGCCCATGCTGCAGAAAAAGCTTCCTCCTGCAGCTGATCGGCTGATCAGCTGTTCAGCGTGCAGAGCAGAGAAATGGGCGTGGCCAAGAGCGCTTGCAGGTGGCTGAGAGCAGCGGAGGCACAGAGAGGGAAATCATGATATTCAGTGCTCTTTTAGAGCGTTCAGAGTTTAGAAACATTGTTTAGAATATTGCAAGAGTGTGGGAAAGGTTTAAAATTCCTCGATACAGTATATTTATACTGTACAGGTAACCCCCGGTTTACGGCCGAGTTCCGTTACACCGGCAAGGCCGGATACCGAAAAAGCCGGTTACC
>JARVGS010000979.1:25971583-25986081 GCA_031762315.1 Hypsolebias antenori | reverse complement strand
CCCCCCCCCCCCCCCCACCACCACCACCACCACCACCCCCGGCGGCATCTCAAGTTTTTTGGCACTGGCTGAGCTCAGTGTAATTGATAAAGTGGAGGCACAGTTCAAAAACTGTGATCTTCCTCATCTTCCTCAGCTCAGTGATGAAGTTTGAGACAACAGAGAGCAGAACTGAGCTATGAGGGCTAACCATTTTAACTCAGGTCCTCTGGTTAGATTCTTCTTTGTTGAAAACTTTCGTCTTTTATCCAAAATACCTTCAGTCTCAAGGTGTTGATGGTTTATGGATTAAGCTGAACTGTAGAAAATAAAGGGCTAGCCACGAGTTGAGTTAGGTGAGAAGAGGTGGACACAAAAAGGATGAGTCGTGAGAGGATGCTTGTTCAGCTTCTGATGCTCTTGAGAAGTGGAGGGAAAGTGGCTCCTTCAACGTACTCACCTAAATTAATGGCTCAGAAGCACCAATTAATGTACAGCCTCACTGTGGGTCTCTACCATGACAAACGAAAGAGGCCTTGCTGTGCAGTGCGTCTGTTCATCTCCCAAGCATCGGGTATGTGAGCACACACACTCATAACCTTGCCCCCCATGAACACCACACACAGTCGGGATTTTAGCCAAGAAACAGAGCCAACGAGTGTGATTTCAGATGAAAGCCTCATGTGGTGTTACAAGCTGAATGTTAAGGGTAAAGAACAAAAGGATGGTGATTTGGACTTGGTTAAGAAGTGCTGAAAGAATGAAGGAAAGGTCAGGTTTCACTGACTTTTTTGCCTGATAGGAGTAGTGATGAAATAAGGAGCGGAGGAGGACGAGGAAGACAATGTGTGCTCTCTAAGGACAGGAATCACCCGGCCAGAGCCAGGACCCATCTGGAGACAACAGGTCCGGTGACAGCAGGCTGTTTTTTCATCCAAGTATCTCAGCCATGTGTAACAGCCAGAGTCTCCTGTTGTCCAAAACCCCTGGAGATCCAGACAGTCCACCAACAATCTGTCCTCTGATATTAACTGCTTCGGTATGACAGTGAGCCATGTTTGTTATGCTTTCTGGATTCTAATAGCCCAAATTGAAAATGGGTTGATTATGGGACGTTTGGTCAGAGATAATTGGGTTCTATGAGTTTGTACTCCATAGTTTTGGTGGAAAAGAACAAAAGAAATGTAAGCTTCTTTGCTGCAAATCTGTTAATGTAGTTGATAATGTCCCTGTCTGAATTCATTACCATAAATTTCTCTCTGAGGGGCAATAATAGAGGCAGATACAAACCAATAAGCCACAAATGCAAAAAAATAATTGATACTCTACACACATCGTGTCTTTTTCAACAGCTCATGTGTATATAGCTGCTGATTGGCAAGAGCTTTGTGCTTGGTTTTCTGTCATTGCTGTGCCTTTGGAATACTGGAGCTAGTGGGTCATTCGTATTTGCATGTAAATGTTTTTCACCTTTTGGCTTGACTGGTGGCGCAATCAGAATGGGTCTCTGTCTGCATCACTTAGAGAGAGGCTGTGATGACTGACTGTGACATTCAGAGCTCAGGCCTGGCTGGTTTACTATCCACTTCCAATGGCTTGTTCATTTGCAAATTTGTTTCTGTGAAAAAGGGGGGGGGGGAAACAAGAAGGGTGTGTGTTTTTATGTATATCCTTTACTTCGGTTTAATTTACTTTCATTTCCTTTGGACATTCGAATCAGGTAGAATCTTCTCATGTCCTCCTACCTTGTCATGGAGCTCTGAGCCTGAGCTTGGTCCCCTCCGTAGGCCTGCATGGCGCCACTGAGATAGACACTTCCCCCCCTCAGACCAGCTCATAGTCACAAACACACACCTCCCACATGGCGATGATGGATACATGTGCAAAAGCATATCTACACGACGGAGGAGTGTTTGTTCTTGACTCATGTAGCACGTCTTGGGGTTTGGCAGTCTGTCAGGCATCTATCAGCCCATGTCATCAAATGATGCATCGCCTCTATAAGTCTCAGCCCAACTGGCTTCTCCGATTGCTGAGTGAGCCACAAGAAAAACTGAGGGGCAAGAAACTCGGGGTAAAAGAATGTTTGCGTAAAGAAGGAACAAAAGAGTGAATGAAACATTAACTTCAACTCTCTGATGGAATTTGTATTTACAATGCTGTGGAAAAGTATAAAGCTTTTATGTCTTTGGATTTTTGCTTCAAAGGATCAAGGCTTTCCTGTAAGTTATTTAAAGTGGTCTTGAATAATAGTTTCTTGGGATTTTGGGCCTTTCACATTTATCTACAGCCATTTGTCTTTGTCTCATTCTTTCCCTGACATATATTTACTCTAGCCCTCGTTTCTGACCATTTTCAGGGATTTTTTTTCTTTTTGTCTTCAAAGGCACTTCACACTAACCAATGAACACTTCAAGCACTAAAAAGCACCCAAACTCAAGGATAAATTTATACAAGGACAAAGTACAAGAACATCTGGCTCCTTAAGAACATAATTTAAATAAATGTCTCAATATTTTTGCACGGTGTTTATTAGAAAAAACAATAATTGCATTTTCTGCAAAACGTCAGTGTGAATGCATGCTGAATGACTTCTTAGATTTGCTGAGGAAAGTAAACAAAATTGTTGAAGCCAAAATTAAGAGAATATCTGCTAAAAGCTAAAATAAGCTAAATGCTAGCTAGCTAAAAGTCAGAAGTTTGCAAAAGGCTTGCAAAAACCTAAAAGAGCAAAATTGTAGTGAAAAGCTAAGAGAAGCAAAAGGTCTATTAAAACCTAAAAGTATGAAAGTGCTTGTTAGAAGCTAAACATAGCCCTAAAGAACCTCACTGACCCACACAAGATGAGGTCAGTGAACAAGGCCAGGCTGATTCTGGCAGATCCTGATCACCCACTCCATGATGTGTTCAGGTTGCTTCCATCGGCCAAGATGGTGTAGAGGCAGGGCAGCCAGCTTGGGACCCGAAAGTCCCAGGTTTGATCCCCGGTCACTGCCTCCCTTGTGGTGTCTCTGGGCAGCACATCTCATCCCCAAATTGCCCCCCGGGTGCTTTCAATAGCTACCCACTGCGCCACCTGATGACATTGTGTGACATTATTATTATCTGAACGCAGGCATCTGCTGACCAGATGTAGGATGGAAGGACTGAAAAACTGATTCATCCCTGTAGTGATCAGGCTTCTCAATGAATAGTGATGATTTCTCTACTGTTATTTTAATGTCTTTTTTTTGTGTGCCTACTGACTTTGAAACAAATTGCCCATCGGGGATGATAAAGATTCTTGAACTTGAACTTGACGACCAAATTAGAGCTATATCGAAGTAAATTCTAAAAATAGCCATGTTTTCAAATAAAAGAAAAAGAAATTTTATTTTTATTTTGTAATCGTAAATTATTTTGAAAGATTTCAAAGTAAAAAAAAAAAAAACATTATAGCACCCACCACCTGAATAAGCTAATATTTTGATACATGAATATATAAAATAGCACAAAGTATACAGAAGTTAGATTGACAAAATGCACAAAAATAAAATAGAAATAAAACCAGAATAACAACAGTGTGAATGCTGAATAAGCATTCACAAGTTTATTAAAGCAGATACAATGTTCTAAAACTGTATTTTATGTCACATGTACAAAAAACTTAGCCGTATTCTTTGTAGTTGAGTGTGAGTCTGCCAGTGTGGGAAACTGTGTGTATAAACAGATAACTCTAAAGCTGTGCAAGAACAACTTGAGTGTAAATCCTGTTTGATGTGATGGAAACAAGTTCAATGGGATGTTCCTATATATGGCGTTTTTGCTGCTGCATGATAGGAAACATTTGATTCTGGCTGCTCTGGTAATTTAATTTACTTCTTTTATTTTGTTTTATTTAATCTATGCTCTAAGAAGTTAGCACATGTTGTGGGTTTATGATGTTTTTTGGGACGTTGAGGCCAAAACCTGGTAGGTATTCACTATTTTTAGCTCATTGCGCTCAACAAGTTGCTGAGGCAACACGGTTATGATGTCGCCAAGAAACGCCACCGTCGAAGAGAGCAGCTATACCGCTGAGAAGTTCTGTCAAGATCATCAACATGTGGCTCACTTGTTACCAGCCCCGGCTGCGCTAACCTTTTCAACAATTATCCTGCTTGCTTTTTATAAATAGCTTTGCTTGTTCTGTCTGTTTCATTTCAAACGCAGCAACGCTTTCCCCTGGCTCTTTGTGCGGCTGCAGTAACTACTGGGAAACTCGACACCGAGTCCAAACTGAAGAAATAAACAAGATAAAAATGCCCAAAACCAGGACTTGTGGCCCTGAGACGTCTCATATGAAACATTATAAGGCGAGCACTGGCTGTGTTTTTGGCTGTAAAAGCCACGTTGTTGCTGTAACAATAAGAAAACACAAACTAAAATATCCAATCATTCTCAGTCGGGTCATCTGGACAGTTAATTTTTTTTATAGAAACGTTTCACCCTCCATCAAGAGGGCATCATCAGTCAGAGGAGTTCCAGCAAACTGTTTCCCCACCAAGCAGTAAACACCTTAAGTCGACCAACCAGTTTGTTGGAGCCAAGATGGTTTCTGGGGGCCATCCTGTCCCTCGTCGACTCCTCCCAGTCAGGCAGCCACAGCCAAAGTGGTTCAAGGCAAGAAAGCTCATGCTCAATAATCCAGGTATCTGGATTATTGAGCATGAACTTTCTTGACAAACTAAAATAATTTAAAGCAATGTGAAACATGCAGTCAACAGGTAACTTTTCAGTTCTGCCTTCAGCATGCGTCCACAAGAAATGTCCTTTCTTACAATTTGATCCTCAGTTTATATATAATGTGTTTATTGACTGTCTTTTATCAAATGCTTTGTTACAGGAACACTAAATATAGCTGCTCCTGTTAAATGTTAAAGATAACACTTTCTCCTGAGTGAGAAATTTTCCCTGCTGGACATAATTTCACCTCTTTCCCTTGCATAAATAAATAAATAAAAATAAATAAAAAATATAAAATAATTTTTCCCTCTATCTTTTGCCTTTACTTTTTGGCTCTCTCTCTCTCTCTCTCTCACCTGGCACAGATATATACCCTCTGTTGTCATCAGCACCATTAACAGCCTCTATTGAAGCTTGGCTGGGCTTAGGCTGTAATGGAAGGGACAACTCCAGCCTCACACTTTGAATGCACGGAAAGCGCCACTGTTTAGTTCATATTTCTATCTCATTTCATGAGATAAGGCTCTAACGACACCTGGGCCAATTGTCTGCTTCTTCTGGTCCTTCTGCTTTCGCCTTTGACCAAACAGTAAAGCAGAATGTGACAAGTGCAGTGCTATGAATTGTAAATGGAAGATAAGATAGTAAATGTGTGGGAAAAAAAAAGATGTTAGCATTTTTCGCCGTAAATAACAAAAGCTCAAAACTGCATTTTTATTGCTGTCTCTTAATTGGATTCATTCTGCTGATTTATTTTTGATGCTTTTCAAATCTTAATCCAACTGTTAATTTGCTGTCAGCTTTAACCAGCTGGCTCCAAACATAGACACTTTTCATCTTCCTTCCACTCGTTCCCTTTGTGTTATTCTACGTGTCTCTATGGTTTCCTTGGCGTGTTTATCAGGGCTTAGTATGGCAGTTTGTGTATGTGTGTCCCCACTTGTATTTGAGGGTAAGTGATAAAGTAACAGTGTCCCCAGCAATAGTAAAACAAGACAAGCAAAGATGGGAAGGGAAATTATTTGTGTGATATGTTTGAATCACTCCTTGGTGTAAAAGACAGAGACTGCATTATTGTAATGACTGCTTTAACATCCAATGATGCTTTCTCCCTCAAATACCTAGTGTCTTGTTTATCGCGGGGGTTACGTTCCAGACCACCCCCCCCCCCACACACACACACACAATAAGTGAAAATCTGTAAAGTAGTGATGTTATATTTATTTTACTATTTATATGTTTTAAGGCTTTAGAAACCCTTCCCACACTCTTGCAATGTTCTAAACTCTTAAACCTACGTCATTTAAAAAGCATACATACAGTACTGTATACAAATTTTATTTACCAGGCTCTGCAGAAAAGCAACGGCTCAGTTCCATTTCTGCAGACTACCTTGCCGGTTCTGGTCGGCTCTCTGGTTCGGGGAAGTGCTGGTGGGCTTCAGAAGGAACGCAGGACATTCAGCGGTGTACATCCCACTAGGAAGTCCTCGTGGGCCGGCTACCACCTCTCAAGATTCACTGATGGGTCTGGAGGTTCGCTTCTGGTTCGGTTTAGTGGGTTTCATGTGGCTCTCTGCATCCGCAGTATAGGTTTATTGAGTGAAAACTACAAAATGGCAGTGCCTCTCTGTAGTATTTTATTTTTTTGTCAACATTTTTACTGTACAGTTTGCAGTACTGTCCCAATCACATAATATTAAAGTTGACAATCATGCGTTCTGTACAATTATTATTCTTATCATTATTTTCTTGTGCTCAATCTTACTTTGAAAAACTACAATAGAGCCAGTCCATGATAATCGAACCGTGAAGTAGCAAGGGACTCCTGTACTGGTTTCTTCTCCTGTTCAAATAAAAGTCACCATATACTGTACACAAAATTCATAAAATGTGATGAGTGGAAGCTGATTATGTTATCTGTTGTCACTTCTGCATGTGGCTTCTGAGACTTAAGCTCAGCATTTTCTTGGCATTGTCAAGCTGCTTCTCTGTGGCTGATAAGGAGAAATTGCAAGTGTGGCGGTTAGCTTGATTCTTCCTTGAGAGTTTCCATCCAGGCTTTGAGACACTTTTGTTCCCATGAAAAGTCTACATCAGTATCTCTGACTGGAGGTGGAGAGATTCCATTTGGATCTGATAATCCCCTTTCACTCCTGAAATTAGTTTCTCTCCCTGGAGGCTATAGCACACAGAAGCAAAATTACAAGTGAGCAAGGATTACAAATGTAAAAGTGTGAAACAGAACAGATAGGGAAAATTAGTGGTGTGTGTGTGTGTGTTTGCATTTGCAGAGTGTGTTTGTGAATGTTTCTGTACTGACAAAAAACTGATTCAAAACAATGGCTGATATTTTCTGAAGATATAACCATTATAAGGAGAAAAAAAAAACAACACACCACATGCATCACCACAGTTTGATGGTATTTCCAAAAACATTCATTTCATTATCTGATCTAATTAAAATATATAACTGGTATTGTCACCAATAAATATTGAACTGTTGCTATGTATCCTGTTATTTCATCGTTGATGCCAAGATAAACATTAGGAGGGTGAACTTAAAGAGTGTATTGACTTGCGGATACATAGAATAAAACCTATACAGTACTTTCATTGAAACAAGTGTTCCTTGAAAGAGTGCATGCTACCCACCAGCCAAGTTATAATAAATACTTTGCATCATGTGTAATGATCAATGTGTTGAGGATGACTCTCAGCTACTATGATTTCCAAATCTAGCTCAGTATATTTGATAGACTGTGGCAGCCATCTTAATTTAGATTGATAATAAATCATAATCAGGTATAAATGAACATCCAATAAATATTTTCTGAGTTTCAATTAAAAAAACATCCAGTGGTTCTTGAGATATTTAAAAGACAGAAATACAATGATATACAAATACTAGAGACACAGAAACTTACATTACAGTAGTCCCTCACTTGTCGCGGGGGTGACGTTCCAGACACTCCCGCGATAGGAGAAAATGTACAAAGTAGGGATGTTATATTTATTTTAGTATTTATCTATATTTTAAGATTCTATAAGCCCTTCTCACACTATTGAAATGTTCTTAACAATGTTCTAAACTCTCTAAGCACTCTAAAAGAGCACAGCGAAAGAGAGCAGACAGACTGATGCTTCGGTTACTGAGCTAATCCTGGGGGTGGACTGGCTATCAGGAGCACTGGGACATTTCCCAGTAGCCTGGCCCAATCTATGATCGCCGAGTGGGACTAAAGGCTCAGTTCAGGTCACGCGTGATTAAAATAAACAATCCATGCCGCTCGTGCGGCTCACTCAGGTATAAGACAGACTCCCCCACCCCCTTCTTTCTTTTTCCGATGCTGTGCGTCACAGCAGAGCAGAGACACATAACTGGTTGCACGCCCACCTGTTGTGTGCCTCTGCTCTGTAGTGACAGACAGCCTCAGAAAGAGAAAGGAGGAGGTCCCTCGATGATCACTGAGTGGGCCAGGCTACTGGGAAATGTCCCAGTACTCCCGACAGCCAGTCTGCTCCTCAGCACAATGCTATGGTTGGTTGCCTTCCATGAATCAGCCAATCATGGTTGTGTACAACCTTATGTTGAAGTCCTGTGAAAGAGCTAGTCTGCGAAAGTCGAACTGCCAAGCATCGAGGGACTACTGTATTGCTATTTTTCATGGCAGCAGGCAGTACGTATAGTATTGATGTTAAAATGCTCAGTGCAATATAGTCATAGATAAAACCCTAAATCAGTATTCCTTTGCGGAGAGATGTTGGGAGTGATGCTGGCTAGTTAATTATACAGGTTATCTGCCTCCTGGGCCTGTAGCAGGTGGTTTGTTTCACAGAAATACACAGTAACTCTCAAAGCTTGTTGCAAATGCTTGTTTCTCAGAAGCGTTGCTTTAAACCAAATGAATGGTGGTTCTCCCAGAGATTAGAAACCTTCAAAGTGTTGCTTTTTCTGGCCGCAAAATCACAGTTGTGTTTATATGATTTTAGTTGATACATTTCCAAACAATTAACACACCTGACAGGAGGAGAAGTGCTGCTTACTGCTGAATATGACCTGCAGCATCCAACATTTGGTGCCATAGTAGGCAAGAGTGGTCCCATCCATCCATCTGTTATTGTTTGCTTATTCCAAAGTCAGGTTGTGGGGGCAGCAGCTTGAGCAGGGAGATCCAGAAATCTCTTTCCACGGCCACCTCTTCCAGCTGTTCTGGGAGGATTCCAAGTTGTTCCCAGGCCAACTGAGAGACAGTCTCTCCAGTGTGTCCTGGGTCTTCCCTGGGGTATCCTCCCAGTCGGACGTGCCCAAAAAAAGCTCCCTAGGAAGGCGCCCAGGGAGCATCCTTACCAGATGCCCGAACTACCTCAACTGGCTCCTCTTGATGTGAGGAGTAGTGATTCTACTTGGAGTCTCTCCCAGATAACTGAACTTCTCACCCTATGGGAGAGTCAACCACCTGTATCCACAATCTCATTCTTTTGGTCGCTACCCAGAGTTTGTGACCATAGGTGAGGGTAGGAATGTAGACCGACCAGTAAACAGAGAGCTTTGCCTTGCAGCTCAGCTTTCTCTTCACCACAACGGACCAGTACAGAGTCCGCAATACTGCAGACGCTGCACTAATCTGTCTGTCATTCTCACGCTCCATTCTTCCCTCACTCGTGAACAAAACCCCAAGATACTTGAACACCTCCACTTGTGGCAGACCCTCACCCTCGACCTCACCCTTTTCCAGTTCAGGACCATGGCCTCAGATTTGGAGGCGCTGATTCTCATCCCAGCCACTTCATACTCGGCTGTGAACAGCTCCAGTGAGAGCTGAAGATCATGGCAGGATGACGCCAACAGGACCACATCATCTGCATAGAGCAGAGATGGAATCCTGAGGCCACAGAACCAGAAACCCTCCACCAGCTGACTGCACCGAGAAATTCTGTCCATAAAAGTTATGAACAGGAGTGATCCCCAACTTACAAATCTGAGCACTCTCTGATCTTGTGGGATCTGTGTTTAAAATTTTAATATTAGCTATATCTGTATGTATGCTAGAAATATCTCATTAAATCCTAAACTACTTTCAATGAAAGCCTCTGAAAATAATTTTTGGTTGTGCAACTACATCTGATAAACATTTGGAGTTGATCCAGTTGGAGATGTTTGTCACAGTCAACTGATCTTAGAAAACACAAAAATGGCTGTAATTCGACTAAGTTGACTGATATTGAGCTAAAGTTTGGTCTGGTAGTAGCTGAGCATTGTCCCCGACACAAATTTCAAGTGCAACATGTTTGCATTAACCTTGGCATTAAGATCTGGATTTAACACTGTTTGTCTGTTAGCACAGTATCTCACAAGCCACTGGTCATATCTCAATAAAAGTGTTCAAAAATAAGTATTGGCCATACATCTACAGCTGATTAACTTTTGGATTCAACCCAATTCAAGATAGCTGCCACATCTAATCGCCATTTGTTAACACATTACTGGCTAAGCTTCAGTGAAACTCACAGGTACTGAAAAACGGTTTGTGGTGGCAGTCGCTGATTACCTGCTCCAACAGGCTACAAATGAGCAGGGAAATGATGCACGTCACCTCAGGCTGCACCTGAATCTTAGGTTTTTGTCGGGATATATTTATTTTTTATATGCATCATTATTGTGCAAAATGGGATAAAGATCCTGAAGAATTATAACGAGAAGGGATGAAGAATGAATAAAATGAACAAAAACTTTGCTCATTAACTTTTGAACAGAAATATATCAACAAGCGTCCGTTCTAGTAAAGTGTATGTTGGTGTGTGTGGTAATAAATCTTACAGAACATTTCCTCTGAGTCATGCCTGTATTTTAGTTCTCTTTCTTCTCAGTGCCAGGGGACACAGACACTTGTGAGACTAGTTATAGAAATAGCCTGATTTTTGTTGTTTTCTTCATAAACACACCACCTTACAGAATCAGGTGTGTGTGCAGACTGGTTGTCTTTCAGCTATAAGTGCCAGCTAAGTGTGCGCTTGCTTGTGCGTGAGTCCCAGAGCTCTTTTCGCTCCCCACAACAAGCTTGCATCAGCATGATTAACAGGAGTACTGCATTGATTTTGTCAAAGCACTTTCAGTGGGAAAATGTTATTTAGAGTGCGTGTACATGAGGGTGTTTTTGTTCCGTTGCCAGGCTTCTCAGTTGCCCTAGCGCTAACGCTCGGGACTGATTTTCAAGATTTGGGAAGTCTAAGAGAGGCAACAAGCTTCTCTTCCAAAACCTCCTGAGACTCAACCCTGAGGAGGACCTCGACTAATTCCTGTGCATCACATTAGCACTCTCATTAACGTGACTGATGATACACTTGGAGAGAGCGGGCCACAGTCTGGAGCCAGTAAGCTAAAGTGTTTGCTGCATGGCTCACAAGTGTTAACAATCAAAATGCCTACTTGTGTGGAGTCACTTGCGTCTTAGATCTTTCTAGCAGCTAAGAGGAGCCTATAACATCTTATCCTCCATCAAAAATAAATAAATAAAATAAAAAGATTTTACCATCTTACATACTTTTTCAAATCTGAATGCTTACTGAGCTTATTAAATGCATATTTGCTGACATAAACGTTATTATATGAGGACTTTCATCATATTGTTTACGAACATCTTTAGGGTGTTGCATTATAGAACAGTGTTTATTTCACGCCGTATGTAAAAATGCATGAACAAAATGTTTGTAGGGCTGTGTACTGTATTTTGGCGCTAAGCTTTTACCTCTTGATTTTGAAGGAAAAGAAGCTGTTGATCAGCACCAACTTGTCTGTGAATACATGTTGATCAGTGTGAGTATTTCTAGTGACAGAATTAGATTTTTAGATATAGACAACTGATGTTTAGTATTAATAAACAGTTTTTTAGATTTATTTTTGACTCTTAACAGTGTATTATTTATAGGCATTCTTAGATTTGGAAAATTAAAGAAATTCTGTATATAAAGAAATTAAAGGGAAAAAAAAACAGTTTAGGCATCCCCACAGATTTCTCTTTTATTAAAACCCCACCAAAACTACAGTTTGACCTTGAAGTGTCACTACTGTGGTGATGGACTGTTTTTGGATCAGTCTACTTAGGCCGGAAAGTAGTTACAATATTTAAACTTATTGATCAGTCAACTAATCAGTTGGTCTACTGTACCTGGAAAAGTGAAGCTTGTATCAGATTTATTTTTCAAGCTGATTAAATGCACAAGTATTCAAGTAAAATTAAAATATTTGAGTAACTAATGCATTTATTCATTATAGTGATTTATAGTACAGTATAGTACTAAATAGTATCTCTGAAAGTAGAAAAAAAGGAGGAGTTATTGTACGGACTAATAATTAGGGATTGTTCTTCAAATGTCAGCAAAACGAAAACAATGACTCCCAGAATGACCACACTTTCCCAGCTATGGTTATTACATGTCTCATTACAGAGAGAACAAAACATAAAAAGTTTGTTATTCTAATAAAAATATGCATTTGGGAGCCAACCTCAGAAGACTGAACCAATAATTACTCAAGGCTTGACCACCCCCTCACCCAGAATGCTACAGTAAATCAAGAACCAGCATTAAAGTCCCATTTACACATAATAAGAGTATACTGTATAAGATTTAATCATTCCCAGAAGGAGTTATTTAAAAGTAGGCAGACCGTAAGGTTTCAAAAATCTGATAATCCAAGACAACTGAGCAAGTGGACCAGTGTGCCCCCTCCCACTGGCTTAATGGTGTGTGTCAGCGTGTGAAATTCAGTCTGGCACTTTAACTGGCCAATAATAGAGTTTCTACTTTAAATGACTGAGGCCTTTTGTGAAGTAGAGCTAGATATTATCAGATCGGGCTTGACCACCACAGGGCCCCCAACCTCTCATGTGCAGTCCATTTAAATCTGGAATTTTGGTCTGTTTATACGTGCTGTGCAGCTAATCTCAAACTAAACACAAGAAAAACAATCTGGCGTAGGAAAAAGTGGATACATGTTAACAAACCACAATGAGTAAATGTTGTTAAGTTGTTTTGACAAATTGGCATTAAGGTATTCACTCAAACTCTAATATGTGAAACAGGCCACACAAATTCATTCAACCTTTATTTAAATGAAATCATTTAATTAAACTTGAATTTTCACATTTCAAAATGTCAGTATTATTCATATAGAACAGAATACCTTTTCCTATTTTGGATTTAATTGTCGTGTTAACACAACTTGTTCGACATGGGATCATTGCACCTTTTGCACCCTGCAGTTTGGTTGTAAGGTGTGTTCGTGTGATGTATGTGGGAGGACTGCAAAACTCGTCACTGTATACACTGGTACTATTGTCTTACCGCTGATTCCACAATGCTTTCATGCTGTTTGAAAACACACACACTAGGACACCGTTACATCACCTATATTTGTTCAGTGTGAACTAGGAGAGGTGAGCAAGAGTGCTATAACAAGATTGTCACATTTGTGGTATTACTGCACAACTTAAGAGTCGATGAAACTGGTTGTGGCACAATCCCCCTGTAGTACCATAGGATGTGTGCTTTTAATGGTGCGCAATTCAGCTAAATAGTTTTTTGACATAATTTATTGGAAACCACGATCCATCTTGGTTATCAATATAGGGGCTTTTGGATGGTTGGGCACCAAGTCACAGTACTTAAAACTAGAGCCCAGCTGCTTTGGAAATTTTGGCTTTCGCCAATCCCGATTTTGGAAGAGGGAAGGCGACTGCTTATAACTGATATAATGACTGAAAATTTATTTGCTTTGTCCACCCCCAAGGATCTAGAAACAGCGAGTGGAGCGGGGCTTGTTTATTTAGCGCGGCTGTTAGTAACCATGAAGCTAAGCAAATCAGATGCTATACATAGTCACGCAGTAGTCTTCCCAACATGCATTCACATTTTCTATCTTCTATTCCCCATAAAGTTATCAAGGGTGTTACAAAAATATAAATTAAATAAAGAAAAGCCATTCCATGTTCATTGTTTAAACAGTCACGTATGGTGAAGGCCTAATTAGTATTGACTGCAGCAGCATTTATTTTTCTTTGCAGAGAAGTAAAGAATTCAGACAATCAATGCATTTCATTTAGGATGACAAATATAACATTACTAACACTAATATAGTTTACCTCTATGTTAGATTTATTGTTCTGGATTAAGTTTTACAAGGCAATAGCCTAATAGCCTATGTTAGGTTATCTAAATGTTGGCTTGTTAATTTGAGAGGTAGCTAATGACAAGTGGGTTGGATGACTGAAGAGCATTTATTTTTGTTGATTTGTTTTACAGATCAGTTAAAATTAACTTACCGTGCTCTGTTCAGCAAAATATGCTACACAGTATTGCTCCCTGCTTTGTCTGTGCTGAATGTGCAAGTGAAACTTTAGTGAATGGCCATGACTTGAAAGTATTCTTCATGCGCCCTCTGCTGGATACATTGTACAATTATGGCTGGTTCACAGCATTTTAGGGGTGAAAATTAGAAGTGCTTATATCGGCACATAATGGGACAATTATCACAGATACGATAGGTCTCCAAACGCCTATAGCGGCCTACATTATTGGCCCTACCGACATATCGGTCAGACTCTACTTAAAACCATTTGAAGCAGTTAATTTTGTTGTTGTTTTCTCACTGACATAACTTTGGCTGTTCAGTCTTTTCAACTACAGGTAACCCCCGGTTTCCAGCGTAGTTCCGTTATAACGGCCCGGCCGGATACCAGAAATGCCGGTTACCGGGACCGGCTCGCGGGGCGGCCGAAAACGAAACTAAAACCAACATGGCGGCCGTCACGTCTT
>JARVGS010000979.1:25873237-25890303 GCA_031762315.1 Hypsolebias antenori | reverse complement strand
TTTGATTTTTTTGATTTTTTTAAATTTGCACAAGGAAGCTGAAAAAGCCGAACCAGAACAAAATGTGAAAGGAGCAGTAAAAGGTTGTTAACAGATCTAATTGGAAAATTAACTCAATTCACTTTCGGTGAAAAAGTGTCAGAAAAGGCTAAATATTTCAAAAAGCTAAAGTTGCACCAATACCAAAAGTCTACCATTCTCCTGAACGAGCTGGACCTTTTGATATAGGATTTGTTGAAATAGCACAAAAACTGTAGCATTAAAAAAGATGCTCAAAAACATACGAAAGAAAAACGGATCACAAAAGTGTGAATGCTTCTTAAACATTCACACAATAAAATAAAACAGGAACTAACAATCATGCGAGCATCTCTTGGTCACATTATTCTTAACTGTGATGTAGGTATCTGCCACAAATGCTTTTCGCCACCATTTACTACATAAGTTTAATAAAAACTGGTACAGTAGCTGCTTTTGAGGGCAGATGATCTAGATGTTCTGACAAATGTTAGGTCAAGCTTATTCTGGTTTTGTCTTCATGAGATGATTATCTCCATATGTGTGTCAGTCTGGTGGAATGTGCTGATCCTTGACAGATCACAGCTGTGGCCACACAAGGACAAGACGCCCGTCAGGATTTTAAATCTAAGAGTAACATCCCCTGCCTACTGGAGAAGCTGACCTGAAACCACCTGAATATATGAAGAAATAAGGCTGCCTTTTGCCTCATGCTGAAAAAAAAAAAAATAGCAGGACATGGTTATTTTCAATACGTGGGACTTTTTTCTTTGAGTTTTCAGCGAGACACAACTGTGGTCCAGGAAATGACCCGATCCCTGGTCTCCAGCTGGTTTGACCTCCCATCTGAGTTTTAGTAGTAAATTTATCGCAGTGTGTAACATGGTTCCAGCCTCTGTGTCTGCACTTGGTCTATAAGAGGCACACGCAGCCTGATAATAAAACTACCCCAGACAGCTAAAGCTGCTGCAGCCTGAAAGTTGGCTTCAAAATATAACCAGAACCAGGAAACGTGACAAAACCTTCATTATGACTTACAGCTGCAAAAATCTCCACTAAGTAGGTGAAGCTAATACGAATGTCCCAGACGACCAGGTGGTAAAATATTGAATGGACAAAACATAAAGCAAAGCAGAAATGGTATGAGGAAAAACAAAGTTATACAAGTTTCTGTATAGTTTTTCAAGCAGCTAGGTAATTAAAAAAACAATCAGTGCAGAAAGTAAATATATTCATGTGAAAATGCATGTTTGCAAATAGCGCGGCAGGGCAACAGAGTGGTAAAATGTACAATAAACGAGTACCTAGACTGGCAGGTATAGCTGCCAAAAGCTCCAGCAGAGTGCATGCTCTGATAAGACACCTCGCTCATCCCCAAATCCTGTCACTATTAGCATAGCTGCTCCCCAGACTGCAAGAAGCACTAAATCCCAGCTCCGAGCTCCTGCTGAGAGCAGCCGCCCCTCCCTGTCCTCTTCCCATCCTTGCAAAAATGAAATTAAACGATGTATTTGGCTGCTGCCAGGTGGAGTAAGCATCTTGCTGTGTTAAGCTCTTTCACATTGCTGTTAAGATGCACTGCAGTGGATCCTGAGGACTTTAACCCTCAGTCGGATCAAAAAGGCTAATCCATACAAATAAACACCATCTTATAGAGCTAATCAACTGATGATATGACTGGAAGAACAAAGACAGGTAATGTTGTGTGTGTAGATGTCAGTATTCATGTTTTGTAAAGAATCTCTTGCTGCCAGGTTGGAGGTCGGTTATTAGCCCAAAGACGTTGACCTCTAAGGTCAACTGGGGTCCTGCTCTTGTCAAATGTGTCATGGCTGACAGTCTGGAAGAAACGGTTGTTATAAAGAGCAGAAAGCTTTAAGGGTGTGGGGGTGTGGGGTTTACAGCTGCCAGTCCCTGGCTGGTAGGAGGCTTTGAATGTAGACGAGAAGAAAGATGGGGTCACACAAGTGAGGACATTAACATGCTTGATGAAACACTGACGTAAGACAGATGTACGACTGAAAGATTGCCACTTTTAGTTTAGGAGTTCAAACCACTGAAGAAATTGGGGATTGTTTTCAATGAAAGCTGGGGTATGAAGTTAGGGTCAGCTGGAGTAGAAATGTTGCTCAAAAACACAAACACGTTTTCTCTTTGAGACAAACCACCCAACCAGTGGTGTAGTCTACATTTTTGTACTGGGTATACTGTGCTTAGAAACCAAAGTGCACCAGTTAGTACAATGCAGTGGTCAATTCCTTTTGATTTTTAAGCATATTTAACATTTTCAAATGTCTCTGATGCTTATACAGTATTTGAATAAATGTACAACAAGCTTTGTACAACAATTGGCTTTGTATTAAAAATATGTAATAGACTTTATAAAACAGTATAAAAGCAAAGCATGTTCAAGAATTAAGTACTATAAGTACAGAAGTATTCATTGTACATAAAATAGGTTGAACCAACTCAATATGTCCATAAAATATTCCAAATGTGTTGACAATGACACATGCCCAAAAACACAGTATGTCATGCATCGTTGGACATTTTTAAGTGGGTATACTGAAATTCCCACGCTTTTCTAATATATATACTCCGTATACCCACATATCACATAGACTACACCACTGCGCCCAACCACTTGCTGAGCATTTTTGTTTTTTGTTTCCCTACTAGTTCTCCATCTGTGTTAGATCTCTTTGCGTTTTATTATTGGAATCATGCAGATACATTTGTCCTGAACTTACAAGTTCAGGACCTGAAATTTGATCTTTGACCACAGTAATGTTCTCTGTCAGCATATTTTAAACATGTTTAAACAAACTAAATTCACATTTTTCTTTATTCAACATCACTCACACCGAGCATTCTCACTGAGTCAGCAGAAGAGCTGGCTTTCAGTTAAAAACACCTAGTTTAGTTTCACTCATTTTCTTCCTTTCTAAAGTTACCAAAAAAACAACAACAATAAAACGTACTGCTCCTCAAACTGAATCAAAAAGCTGCAGTGAGTGATATGTTTAAAAAAAAAAAAAAAAAGCAAAATTGATAAGAAATATGAAGGCGGCTTAAAAGGTCCTAACCTCAAGTGTGTTCCTGCCTGTCAGAGCAGAAGGAGAAGGTTCATGAGCAGGTCACATTAAAATTTAAGGAAATGTTGACAGTTTATGTGGAACCAATGTTGACTTTCTATCATCGGGGTTAAAGGGACGGGAGACCGTTCTAAATTAAGAATGAAGGCACGAGCACATTATTTACACTAAAACGAGATCAACGCAGAGTGAAACACAAGGCCTAATGTTAAAGTTTGAGAAAAAATTTGAGCCAATGTGATGATGTAAGTTTTAGTTTATTACAAATTTTGATCAAGAAAAAAAGGATCTGTCACAAACTGGATTGACCTGAGCAAATGGGTGAGATGCTACAAGTACAGGAAAATTGTAATGATCAATATGTTTCTACTGATGGACTCTGCAGTGTCATTTCTTAAAGAATAAGACGATTGTTCCGTAAAACAACTTGTTAGAGTAATCCTCTTATCATGCTGATACCCCTTGTCTTGTCTGCACAAATTCGGACTAGTTTCTGGCCCGGTTCTGTACAGATGAGACGAGCCCAGCTGCTCTGAGTGAGCTTCCCAGGGTCAACATCCGATAAGGTGTATTTTTTTTTTTATTTTGCTGGATCTACCAAGTAGATAGATTTGCACTTTCATCCATTTTCACAGTTAGAAACAGATAAGACCAGTGATGTCACATAGTCACCCCACTGATACACTCTGATAGGCTGTGCTCCCAGAAGTGAGGGCATGGCCACGGTGTTCTGTGAAACGGGGCTTCCGCTTCCGTGTTAAGGCGAGTTGGACGGACGTCTCAGCACTGAATCTGTAACTATTTCCTGCCTGATGAACATTAAATTGGTAAACTGAAATTATATCTCTTGATTTATTTGTATTAGAGCAAGTTTCCTCTCCATCTGGGAATAAAAGAACCACACGCCAGAAGTAGAGAATCGGACTGGTTTCAGGGACAGACCCGGTCCAGATTCACACAAACTCAAATGGTTTCACAATTCCAGCATTCATTAAACATCAATGGAGGATTTTTGGACTTTACCTAATGATCTGAGAGCAGCAGCATCAGTGCAACTTCTTTAAAAAACATCAAATATAGCTGTAGACCAATCTGGTTTTGAGTGGGGGATAGTCAAATGAAGAGCTAGAAGCGCACCGCAAGAGTACATCTTCAATCAAGGCCAGTTTTACAGTTTATAACAGGTAATCCAGCTGAGCTGCAGACTTGAATGCTTCATATTTTTCCAATGCTGCACCACTCCACCAGGTTGTAGAATACTCATGCAGCTGTTTTTACATAACCTTGTTCAACATGATCAGACACCCCTGCCTTGGTTTCTACCTTACAGGCTGGTTATTTATTTATTTTTATTCTTCACATTGGTTTTGATTTTTCCGTGGTCAACTTTGTCATTAAAAACTACCTCTCTCCTACATGCAGTTCTTGTAAAACTAACAAGCGCCTAAACAAACAAAGCAAAAGATACCACAGGCTTTGCATCATTCAAACTACCAGAAACAGACAGGGTGGGGATGAGGGAAGAAAGATGCAACAGCATAAATAATTCCCTCTCCTCGTTGTTATCAGAGTGGTTGCCAGCCATGATGACTGGAAGGCCTGTTGCTATCATTCATAGTATTAATGCTGGGACAAAGCTGAGGCAGCTTTGATGAGATCACGCCTGACTCTGAACCACTCCACCGGGTTAAGAATCCTTCCATTTTGAACTGTTAAGCAGGAGAAGCGCCAAACCAGGGTTTGTTAATGTTATTTTTCTCGGTTGAGGCATTCTCTGCAGGGCTGACGAGGGGTGGTAATCTTTTAACACAACAACAGGAAGCGAAGATAAATTATTCAGGAGAAGATTAATCAGGTAGTCGCATTTAGTGCACACCCTCACAGCTCGCTGTTTTGATAAACTGAGACAGAAAAGCACATATTCTAGATAAACACACCCAAGTTTGAAAGGGGACTCACATGAGTGGGCACAAGTACTGTGATGTACTAAGGATAACCTCCATCTGTCAAAGAAGAAGGTGAAACCAAGAGCAAACATGCAGCGCAGATGGGAAGTCAAGCTGGATGAGAGATGGGATCAATACCACTGCACTAACATGGCTATTGGAGATTTACAGATAAGCCCAATCAGAGCATGACCCTGTGCACAAATGAAGCCCACACTTTACCCATTTCGACCAATAGGGAAAACTTAATCAATATGAAAATGGCAGCTGGTATGCACCCAGTATAGCTCTTGGTAACTAGACAGTTTTCAACAGGAATGTCAGAGGTCATCACAGAATTATCAGCTTGTTGGAAGAGCAGGACAGCAAAGTTTGGAATTTTCTGAATTTGTGCACAGTGTTAGGTTTTGGACCATGTGTGGGCGGTGTGTGAGGACATGAAAGCTTCAAAGTGACCACTTGATGAAGTCATTAATTAATTAAATTACAGGATTCTGAATATGACTGAATAAGGGACTGGGCAGAAAATTCAATGCAGGATGGTTAAAGATCAAAGAACATCTGCAAAAACAAAACTTTTATTATTTACTCTGGAATCATTTATCATATGTATTTGGACCAGTAGAACACTCTGCAAAGTTAATCTCTTATCCATTGTTACCCATTGTTTTTCTGATAAAGTTTAAGACAGTCACTGTGACACAGTTGGTAGAGCTGCCATCTTTCAGTGAGAAAGTTGCTGGATCGAATCCTGTCCGGGGCCTTTCTGGGTGGAGCTTGCATGTTCTCCCTGTGCATGTGTGGGTTTTTTCCATGTACTCCGGTTTCCTCCCACAGATCAATAACATGCATGTTAGACTGATTGGTAACTCTAAATTGTCCCTAGGTGTGAGTGAGAGAGTGAATGGTTGGTTGTCTCATTTGTCTCTATGTGTCCCTGTGATGGACTGGAGACCTGTCCAGGCTGTACCCCGCCCCTCACACAGTGATTGCTGGACATGGGCACCAGTGGCCCCCGTGACCCCAAAATGGAAGAAGCGGGTAAAAGATGATGGATGGATGGAACATAACAGTCATTGTTGAGAAAGTAAAAAATTATAGGAAAGAAATTTTGATGGTATTTTGTAATTTCTTTTTTCATAAAGGTATTTGATGATGATAAAAAGCATAATGAAACAGTATGAGTTTTGTGACATTTTTAGACTATTGTGATGAGAAAATACTTGGGGCTGAAGTAGCTCAATGGTCAGTGCTGTGAGCTTGCAATCCTGAGGTTGAGGGTTTGAGCCCAGGGTGCGTCAGGAAGGGTATCTGGCAAAAAAAAAAACAATTGCCAAACCTTTCATGTGAGTTTGCTCACTCTGGTGACCCTTTCATGTGAGTTTACTCACTCTGGTGACCCCTGAAGGAGGAGAAGCTGAAAGAAAGTTGCCATTTTAATAAGAAAATACTTACATTTGAGAAGGTTTTGCTAAAACAGCTCATACCCCCTTCATTTCAAAGTGTACCCGTCAAAAATCGTTGAGCGTCACCCCTCTTAAAGGTTTAAAATGGTCATGCTTTTTTCTTCTGTTGCAAAACAAAAGCAAGTGGAAATACCCTCCGTCAATCTCTGTATAGTGTGAACATGAAAACTTGAAAAATAAGTGAGGTATTTGCTTCAGTTTTGATGTTTTGCAACGTCTAGGCATAAGAAAGTTTCCTTTTGAAAATTGGATTGCTGCTGCAATAGCATATACTGTATGTATATATGTATGTAAACAGACCACCACTTTAATTTGAGTAAACTTTGCTTTCTAGTGCTTATATGGCTTAAAGTATAATTTATTCAAATGAATTGGGTGGCCAAAGATTAATCTACGATGGCTAAGGCCACCGTTGGCCATCCCCTGGCTCCACCATCTGCCTGTATCCACCTAGTGGTGGATAAAATTGCTCCCTTTAAATACCAGGATCTATCTCTATGAGCTGTTTCGAACAAGAAAAAAGGAATAAAATAAAAATAAAACTATCTCTGTTCTTCTACACAGTATAATTTCTACCCTTTTAATTGTCTTACACCAAAAGCATTAAGGTATACTTGCATTCCAGGTTCAATTCCAGTTCAGAAAAACACATCATAAAAACTGCTAATATTCACTATTCAAATCCCTCTTCGGCACTTGTTAACTTTGCTTTAGATTACGAAATAGAGGACGAGTAAACGTGTAAGCATTTCCAACATTCCTGATAGCAGCAGGTATTTATTTATTTCTCTGTAACTGACAATCAGAGAAAGTAGACACTGCACCTTTGCATTCTGACGACCATTTACGAGATCAAATTGTTCGCCTGAATGCAACAATTCACAGGCTGTCTGTAAAACAGGAGGAAGTGTATTACTGGGCTAGTTGCTGAGGCCGAAAGAAAGTATCAGATTATTTATGAGCTTTACAGCCCACTGAAATTAATTTATGTAAATGTATCATTTGAATAGTGCTCATTTGTTACGTTGACAATAACAATGTATACCATGATATATAAATGCTTGTTGAACAGTATCAATCCACACAGGCTCAGCTCAAACCTTGCCTTCAGAGTCTGCCCATTATTCAGAATAAGACGTTGCATCTTTCATATGTGAAGACCAGGCTAAATGCTGACACAAGTTCAAAGGAGCAGAACAAAAACTTTTAAAAGTGTAAAATCTGCAAAATGAACCTAAAAACTGAAATGAAAATTTTGACCTATCATTTCTTGAAAGAAGGTATAAGTCCAATTAGTGTTGTAGTCAAGATCACCTAACCCAAGACCAAGTCAAGACCAAGACTTTTGGGGTCCGAGACCCAAGACCTCAAATCTTGAATCTCATTCTTTTCACAGATTATCTGTCTTATACTGTCATGACATAGTGACAGTTTTTACAAATATGTAAAAAAAAAAAAAAAAAAATTGTAACTTTAATTTTATTGCAACTTTGTTTGCTTTTGAATGAATGTATCAACTATTATAAATTTTCAAAGATACATAAAGAAATCCGACATTCAGTGGTTTTTGCATAATAATTTTCATGTCATGTGACCCACTGACACTAAACTTATGTTAAACCTCTCTACTAGACCTGACAAACGAAGCACCCTCATTTATTTTTAATTTTAAAGCATTTTCTAAGTTTACATAATTTGTTCAAAAATCATGGTTTTTGCTCAGTAAATGAGAAATAAATGATGATGTCTTGTGTGTCAGGTCTATTAGAGTAGTTTAACATAGTTTTGTGTCAATGGGTCAAATGATGTAAAATATATTAATTTTTGTTGCTGAAGAGTGTTTGGTTCGGTAATTTGTTGAAGGTCCCTAAGTGAACCATTACGTCTCGAAGGAGGGGCAAACTGAGCGCAGCTGACAGGAATCAGACTGCCTGCTTCAGATTGAATGAGAGGAACACACCGCTGAAGCCACAGAGCTTGAATGTCCAACGTCCAACGTAAAACTAACTTCACCACGGTAGAGAGCTGAGGCTCCAGCAGAGCACAACAGTCAGAAACAATTTGAAATGAGAATAAAAAGCTATTTATTAACTGATTAAGTTGTGTTTTAGACTGCTTATTTCTAGTGAATCTATTCTGACCCAAAATGCAGCCATGACTGGTTCTGAATGAGACTTTACAGCAGACAGATGCTCCCCTCTCCTCCAGGTACTGTGTACCGGTGCAGAATCTTTTAGTGGTACACAGTACCAGACCGTACAGGCTTACTTTTACCCCTGTTTGCGATGTTACATTCTGTTGTCTGTATTGTTCTGTTGGTACAGAATTGCGTGCGAGTGAAAGGTGGTGGATGTGACAGCAGTAACAAAAACGTATTTAGCAATGAGTCACGTTGTCGCTTGGATTTGAATCAGTACATTTTGCATCCAATAAAAACAAAGATGTTAACAAATTAACTGGATGATATTCTGGCAATTTAGTGATATTTTCACAACTGTGGTCTTGAAATAAAATCCGTAGTCCTCAATGTCTGAGACTGAGACAAGACCGAGACCATTAAAAAGTGGTCTTGAGACCGGTCTCAAGACCAAGACCTGTCTGGAGAACGACAACTCTAAGTCCAACACCTTTAACATCATCTTGTGTTGGGATTGGATGGTATCATAACTCTATCGACAAACCTCATAAACTACAATATTATTCAATATTTTGAGATATTGTAAGATCAGAGGCGCTCAGACGGTGTGTGGGGATCATCACATCAGTTTTAGCTCATCTGTAAACCTGAATGAGTCCGATTCATTTTAGTATTGGCTAAGGATGAATAGCTTTAGTGGTCACTGGACTTTCAATTGTTGTGAAATTTAGATATGCAGCTAATGATTACTTTCTGAGAGTCTCACTAATATTTGTCTGTAGTTCCTAAGATGTTTTACTAACAGACAGAGCTGACTTCAATAACTATGATCCAAGTTTTTGGCTAAGATGTTGCATAGTGTGTGGAGCGTAGAGTCTTTGTTGTCAATGATCAGTTGTAGGTGTTCATCCAATAAAGACTTTCTGGGACTTTCATTAAAATCCATTTACTGGTTCATTTGATATTTTACTAACGCTACAGACTTTCACACAAACAACACCCTTTCACCTTCAGTGGCCGGGGATAATGAACGTTCCCCAACTGAGACGTCAAGTTGTCTTTTCTTACAGAGATATGGGCGAGAGCATCGGCACAGGAGAGAATAAGAGAAAACAAAAACAACAAAATGTTTGTTTGTTTGGGAGCAGCAGGAGAGACAGCAGGAGAGACAGCAACAGAGACGATGAGAGAAAGAGGTCTGACTGATGGAAGGTGGAAGAAAAGAGGGAGGGGGAGTTAGAAACATTGAAGAAGACACATTAAAAATGGAGGAAAGGATGGGCGGGTTGGATTTGTGAGCAAAGTGATGGGTTGAATCCAGCAGGGCAGCCTAAATTTCATCTTAATCAATCAGTTTTTCACTTCCTCTTCTCTCCGTTTGTTTTATTGATTTCTTGTTTTTGTTAGTTTTCTGAAAGCCACCTCTAATGATGCCTCTGATCCTTTTGGAAAGGATGGAGGGTTGATGGTGGTGGTGGGGCGGGGGGGTGTCATTCTCCCTGCAAAACTGGGATACTCTCAATTGTTCTTCTAGCTCTGCTATAAGGGATCACTTGTATTATAATGTCAGGGACAAAGTGCCGCTCAGCTCTGTTAAATTATCCTAAACAGTATGCAAATTAGCTTGTCTGCCATAATTTCTTACTCTGAATGAAAGATCTGCACTTTAACCACACACTTACCTCTTTTTACTTTCACCTTCATTCATGTAACAGTTTTTTTCTTGATGTTGTTCATAGTTGATTTACTTTTCTGTGCACTGATGAAAATGTCAACACAACTCATTTATAACTGTGAGATGACAATAAATGCATTCTGATTCTATAGTCCCATTTGCACCCTTTTACAAAGTGTTGCTGGGTAGAAATCTCGATTGCCAGTCACAGAAATGTGATAATTGCTAAAACTATATATATATATTAGTTCTAACAGTTTCAGATTTTGTATAGGCAAACAGGAAGTAAATATATATGTCCTTTACAAGTTAAGTATCTCTATCAATGTAACCATTTTTAATGTTAGATTGATAGTTCTCAGACTACAAGTTTATTAAATTCCTCTTCAAATTCTCAGATGCCAGAGTCGAGGCTTGAACAAGCCTAAATGTGAGTGTTTTGTTTCAAATATGTTAAGAAATGTTTTGTAGAGTACTTTTCTTTGTGTTGGTTCAATTTGTGATCCAATAATTTTGCCCTATTATTGAAAATTTTAGAAAAATCACATTTGTGATCAAGTGAATGGTGTCTATATGTTGCTTTTTTATATATTTCATAGTTTTTCACTCTTTGTTCTTTCTTTGACAAAATCAATTGTTGTGGGCGCAGCTCAGCCTAACCAGTCAGCAGCTGGTCTACATGTGACATCATCAAGAAAGACTGTTGTTAGTTTTATGGAGAACTGAACACAACTCTGGTTGAATACCCACAATCCTTCACTCTGCAGAGGACACCACACAACTTTGTGCACCTTATCTTCAGACAACAGGCTGTAGGAGCTTTCCTCTGCAGCTCCAGTCACTCCAAACAAAATGTCAGCAGCAGAGGAACCATCTGAAACAGAGGATCCCTTTAAAAACAGTTCCGATCTTTGGAAGTGAGGTTCTATGCAAAGGTTATGAACAATTAATGTTGTAGATAGCTCTTTGAAAGGCCTCAGTTAGGGGAAGCAGATATTAATTCTGACAGAAATGACAAGCTAATGACTAATGCCAGCAAAGCTAAGAACAAAGTAGTATGCTGCCATTTTAAATCAACTCCAAGTTCAAATAATTACCATACGGTTATGTGAATATTATTTTGGGGAAAACTTTACATTGCTGTCAGTTTTCCTTTACACAGTTTTTCAGTCAGGAATATTATGACTTGACTGCAGGAAGGGTACCAGAAGTGCTACAGCTTAATGCTGCTGCTGCTGCTAAATGCTTGCAAAAACACATAATTTTATGTCAATGACAGTTAAAACGTTATTCAATTACTGACATTAATATGTATCATTATGGGTGACCTGTAGCGCAGTTGGTAGAGCTGTTACCCCTCAATGAAAACGTTGCCGAATGGAATCTCGGTGGGGGCCTTTTTGTGTGGAGTTTGCATGTTCTCTCCGCGCATGCGTGGGTTTTCTCCGGATACTCCCGTTTCCTCCAACAGACCAAAAAAATGCATGTTAGACTGATTGGTAAGTCTAATTTGTCCCTAGGTGTGAGTGAGAGAGTGAATGGTTGTCTCGTTTCTCTCTATGTGTCCCTGTGAGGGACTGAGACCTGTCCAGGGTGTTCCCCTGCCTCTGACTGCTGGATATGGGCACTAGTGATCCTAGAAGTTGAGAAGTGAGTAAAGTCTAGGCCTGTCAAGATAACAAATTTTGCTGGGCAATTAATTGTCTCAGAAATTATTGCGATAAATGATAATATTGTTTGAAATTTGACAATAATTAGTCATTGTTGTCAAATTTAAGAAGAAATGTTTTTGTGTGTAGTACGTTTTTTGACTACTGGATGGCAGTATAAGACCGTTTGAACCCAAGGATGGACCGTGAGAGAGCGAGCAGCGTGTCTCTTTAAGAAAAATGGGAGGAAGGCCCCTTGACGTGACATGGGCTGTTTCTCCTTTTTTTTTTTTTTTTTTTCCCCAGTTCTCAAAATGGCGGATGTTCGTTGTGGTTTGAGCTCTTTAGCATTTTTCACACAATGCTTAAAAAAACAAGTTCTCAGTTTCTTTTTGCAGAGAAAAACAACTTTTTACACGAAGGCACAGGTTTCCACCGTGAATTTTGGAGCTTCGACAAGACGGAGGTTTTTTCCTGAGGTCGGTCTGTTAGCTTAGCTTGTAGCTTAGCTGCTTTTAGCGATCCAAAAACGAGATTTTGGACGATTTAAACAGATTTTAAAGAGAAAACGAGGGGTCAGTGAAGAGCACTGGGGTTGAGCCTTTTGTCATCCAGTGTCTTTGGTACAAAGAGAGAGTCACGAAGAAACAATAAATTTGATAAATGAAAATGTTGATAATTTTCATTTATCATGTGATTAATTGATTTATTGTTTATCGTGACAGACCTATCTGTAAGGAGTCTTTGCACAAAGTTGTACCCCTTTTTATTTTAGCCGACTCAGTCTGCAACAAACCAGTTGCAATAAATCCTTGTCCCTTATGAGCTGCTGTACTTTGAAGCGTCAAGTAGGGAGAACTACAGCTTTGTATTATTATTCCTTGTAAATTAAAACAGTTTAAGATTCTATTGCATTTTATACAATATGTCCCATTGAGTGTACAGAAATTAGCTTTGAAGATTTGAGTGAAGCATTTTAACTAGTCCTAATTTGAGTTATTTTTCTTTAAAATAGATCAAACCAACACTAATATAAATTTACAAATCTTAGTAATAGAACAAATAAAAGCATATTGATCTTTATCCTAAGGAACATTTCTAATTGAACTGGTCTGTTAGATGCGGCCCAAATGTTCACACTTTTATTTCTTTTTTTTTTTAAACCATGAATTCAATCAAATCCAAATCCTGAGAATCTCCATTAAACCATTAAAACAGAACCAACTAATGGAAACATTAATACAGTACAATAATTAAACTAATTAAATCTGCTCAACTAGAACTAAAAGAAACCATTTTTTTCAGCAGAGATGTAAAACGATCAACCTTCTGAGATGAGCTAATTTTTTTTTATTTGATATTAAACTTATTCTTCCAGAAGATTCATTTGTTCCTGAAATTATGAGGAAAATGCTAAACGTTTCTCACGGTGCAGCATAAAACTTTTTGAGCTAAGTTTACTAAACATTTGTGGACAGACGAGCTCTAAAATATGATCAGTCTGTTTTTGAATGTTGCCTTCAGATGGGACTTTGTGGTTCTCGTAGCTCAGTCACGACCACCTTTCAGCTGCGATCACGCACTCAACCTTTTGTTAGGCTCGAAACTCACAAAGCATCCGTTTGCTGAAGATGACAGCTTTCTTTTCTTCTGCAGCAGCGTTTCACACAGATAAATCACCGTCAGGCTCTCCTCTATAAACCGCCCGTCTCTGATACCGCTCGTAAATTATTCAAGCTACACAAAACACAAAACCTCCTTCGACGGCTCTCCTGACACAACACAATCAGGAGCATGTTGTTCTTTGTTAATAAACCGGCGTTAATGCTCTGAACGATAAACGGTTTGCTATTAGTGTTATGTAGATGTAATCACGTATTCGTCTGTATCACAATCACACTATTACTGCAGAATGATTCAGTTTTAAGTTTTCTTTGGAAGTGTGCCCAGAAGCATAAATCAGGATAAATTCTGTTAAACAAGGACTTCATCCAGTGAAAGAAGTTAACTTTAAAGCCAGCGATGAATACTAGCGTTTATTTCAAGTCTTTTTATCCACATTGCTTTGAACATTTTTTAAAGATGTGAATCAGAACAAACCTGAATAAAGTTTAGGGATTTTGACTGACTTTTTAACAGCATGGTCTACCTTGAAACCAGTAATCAGCCCATTCCTGCAGTCAGAACTTTACCAGTTTAATAAAATCAGGAAGAAATGTCAAGTTCAGGTCATTAGAAACCAGGAAATGCAGATGCACGCAGAAAGAGCTTGAGTACTTACTTACTTTTTGTCTAAGTAGATCTCACTTGTAAATGAGTTTTCTAGGCTCAATGTGACTTATCTGTCTAAATAAAGGTTGAATGAATGAATGAGTAGAAAACAACTAAAAACCTTTTATTAATCAAAAACAAAAGGCTCGTGCAGCAACAAACTACAATGATAACACAGCGACCCAGACATGGTGAATGTGCACGATCCTGAACTGGTGAGAGGAAGGAGATGGAGTAAATGGGCTGAGGCTGATGAGGAGATGGGAAACAGGTGAGCATCACGAGATGGGGAGCAGGTGTGCGTAGGTGGGGCAGCACTGAGGAGCAGGAGCTGCACTGAAGGAAAGTGCTGAGAAGAGTGAAGTGATGGTCCAGAGAAACTGAGACTGAACGCAGAAAGCCAACCAGACTAACAAACTATAACAAATACACAAACACTGGCAAAAAGATTCTCTTTGAGGAGTCGAGCTAAAATCAACACAGACCGGGTCCCAAAGTGAATGTCTTCTTAAAACAATTATTTTTTTATTTTTCATAGCATTTAAGCAAACATTATATTATAAACCTTAATGCTGCCTTCAATCATGAATGAAACAGTTTTACAAAGGTCCGTGCTCATCAACATTGAAAACTGTTGGGATGCAGATTGTTGCAGTATGTAATTCTGTGTAAAACACACTAAAAAATGTATTTATTTATTTATTTTAAGTGTAGGAGCTTTTTGTTTTTTCCATGCTTGCTGCCATACATGTCGCATCGCCGTATAAGTTGCATCAGTCCAAATATGTCTAATAAAGTGGGTTAAAAAAAAGTTACTTCGCCGTATAAATCACATCTACTATGCGTCACCGCAGACAACCTGGAAACGTGGGCCGGTGTTGTGCCAAAAATCAATTGGCTGCGGGAGCGTGCACGGGAGGACTTTAACAAGAATTTAACAAAATGAACATTGAAAACTATTATTTGTTTGCTCGAAATTATTGTAAAGGTGTGTTTCAGTCTAACTTTTCCTTAATAAATGCACAATGATGGTCAAATCAGCTGCATTTCACCTGGGCGGCGCAGCAAAATGCAGCTGATTTGACGTTTGCTCCAGGAGTTCTGGAGTGAAACAAGTCAAGTGTCTCATTAATAGCCACTTTTACATATTAACTATTATTATTCAGGTCTCTCTTGTAAATGAGTCCTCGTGGCTCAATGGGACTAACCTGTTTAAATAAAGGTTGAACGCATTAATGAGACACTTACTTGCCACATAGTTGATCGCCCTCTAGTGGCTGAAAATGGTACTGTTTAATACTTTCCACGTCAGAATGAATGAAATCTTCAGATCTCAACCAAAAGTTGGGTTTTAATTATGGGGGGGGAAAAATCCATAAATTTGTTGCTTCGCTGTATAAGTCACAGGTATGCTAATTTATGCAAAATACTGTGACTTATACAGTGAAAATTTTATTTTTTATTTTTTCTTGATTTATTTATTTCTTGTCTGCAGGCGGCACGGCGTCCAGGCAGAGGGGTTTCCGGGGATGTATTCGCTCTCTGCAGCTGAACGGCGTCACCCTGGACCTGGAGGAGAGGGCGAAGATCACGCCTGGGGTCCGGCCCGGCTGCCCGGGTCACTGCAGCAGCTACGGCTCGCTCTGTCAGAACCAGGGCCGCTGTGTGGAGCGAGTCAACGGCTTCTACTGCGACTGCAGCGCGTCTGCTTACACCGGGGTGTTCTGCCACACAGGTACACACAAACACACTGACACCAACAGTTAATGCACTTTTAATGTACTGGAGTTCATTTCATTTAAATGTTTGGTGTTAAGTGGCAACACTGACCTTTAACCTTTTCATCAGTTCAAGCGTGTCTTAGTTGAAGGATCCTTTTAACCAAAGTATGATATCTGCTGTTTCTGCAGTACTCGTCTCCCACAGCTTTGTTTGTCTGAGTCACGCTGACGCACTCACTGTTTAATATTTCACAGGCTGAGCCGAGACTCTGTTTGGAAAATCAAAAGCATGAACACACAGCTCTAAAAATATGTAAAGTTGTTAGAAGTGCCATTTGTTTAATCTCTTAAAGTAAGCAGACTGGTTTTTTTTTTACTTGTATGAATATTTCTTTCTGTCTGTTTAGTTTATTTAAGTTCTTTACATCAGTTTTAAAAAGTTACTGTTATTTTAAGGTTTCAAGTGACTGAAACCAAGAAAGAGTTCTTCTCATAGGCCATACATTGTGCAGTTTAACTCTAAGTTTCTTTAAAGTCCAGCACTGATCATTTGTTATATTACATATCCAGCAAAATATGATAAAGACTTAATAAGTTGTGGAAAACAATGAGAAGTAACACAAAGTGGTTTTAAAAACATTCAGTATGTTTCAGTTGCGTCTTTGGAAGCAGCCGCTTCACCTTCATGTACAGGTGCTGGTCATGTAATTAGAATATCATAAAAAAAAGTTTATTTAGTTCAGTAATTCCATTCAAAAAGTGAAACTTGTATTTTAAATTCATTCATTACACACAGACTGATATATTTCAGATGTTTTTATTTATTTTAATGTTGATGATTATAACTGACAACTAATGAAAACCCCAAATTCAGTATCTCAGACAGTTTGAATATTACTTAAGCCCAATTAAAAAAAAGTATTTTTAGAAAAGTATGAACATGAAAAGTATGAACATGAAAAGTATGAGCATGAAAAGTATGAGCATGTACAGCATCAATACTTGGTTGTTGCTCCTTTTGCCTGGATTACTGCAGCAATGCGGCGTGGCATGGAGTCCATCAGTCTGTGGCACTGCTCAGGTGTTAT
>JARVGS010000979.1:25686215-25701737 GCA_031762315.1 Hypsolebias antenori | reverse complement strand
TGTAGGCATCACACACTTGTCTTTGTACTCCTCACCTGACTGCCGCCACACATGCTTGAGACCATCTGAACCAAACAAATTAATCTTGGTCTCATCAGACCATAGGACATGGTTCCAGTAATCCATGTCCTTTGTTGACATGTCTTCAGCAAACTGTTTGCGGGCTTTCTTGTGTACAGACTTCAGAAGAGGCTTCCTTCTGGGATGACGGCCATGCAGACCAATTTCGTGTAGTGTACGGCGTATGGTCTGAGCACTGACAGGCTGACCCCCCACCTCTTCAATCTCTGCAGCAATGCTGACAGCACTCCTGCGCCTATCTTTCAAAGACAACATTTGGATGTGACGCTGAGCACGTGCACTCAGCTTCTTTGGACGGCCAACGCGAGGTCTGCTCTGAGTGGACCCTGCTCTTTTAAAACGCTGGAGGATCTTGGCCACTGTGCTGCAGCTCAGTTTCAGGGTGTTGGCAATTCTCTTGTAGCCTTGGCCATCTTCATGTAGCGCAACAATCCATCTTTTAAGATCCTCAGAGAGTTCTTTGCCATGAGGTGCCATGTTGGAACTTTCAGTGACCAGTTTGAGAGAGTACGAGAACAGTACTACAAAATTAAACACACCTGCTCCTTCTGCACACCTGAGACCTAGTAACACTAACGAGTCACATGACAGTTTGGAGGGAAAATGACAAAAGTGCTCAGTTTGGACGTAGTCTCTTTAGGGGTGTACTCACTTTTGTTGCTGGTGGTTCAGACATTAATGGCTGTATCTTGAGTTATTTTGAGGGAGGAATAAATTTACACTGTTATATAAGCTGCACACAGACTACTTTTCATTGTTTCAAAGTGTCATTTTGTCAGGGTTGTCCCTTGAAAAGATATACTTAAATATCTGCAGGAATGTGAGGGGTGTACTCACCTTTGCGATACACTGTATATGTGGACAAAACCTTCCTAACTCGGTTCCTACACCAACTAAACATCCACCAGGTTCTACGAACTTAAATGGACTGAGCTAAAATAACATATCTTCCTGAAACTCCTCCCTCTTCTTTGGAATCTCAACTGAACCCCTTCATGTTGACATCATTGCTCATCATGAACAATGCAGCAGAAACAGACTCAGACATTTTCTTTCACTTTCTATAGTCTGCTGGAAGATTAAACATTAATGTATCCCTGAAACTTTAACACACAAACTGTTATCTATGATTTAGTTGTTGAGCAGAGAAACATGAATCTGTTTAGTGCAAGAGAGGTGATGGTGTGTGTGTGTGTGTGTGTCCCTCCTGTTTATCTGGCTGGCCTTTCTCTGGCTGACCTTGTTCCTTTTTCCTGTGACATCAGCAGATCCGCCATTTCTCTTGTTCTTTCGGAAACCAGGATTGTGTAAGTCACAGATTATGTGTGTGTGTTTGTGTGTGTAGGCTGCTTGTGGTCTTGCTAATGTCCAGCACACGTTCGTGATTGTGCGCGCACAGCATCTGTTACAAAATGTCAAAAATAGTAGCTTCTCATCAGTTGTCTATATTATGAATAAGTTTGTCTGAAACAGCATGCGGTTTTGTTTGAATCCCACATCCTGGCTTCTGAAGAACTGCCTTGACTTCCTCGTTGTGTGATTTTCATCTGGGTTAGAAAAACACAGCTGGCTCAATACACTTAGTTTGTTAATGTAAATGAAAAAAGAAAAACGCTCTGCCTGATTTTTACTGCGTAACTTTATTTTTCTAACATACTTACCAAGTCTAAGTTTAAGTTTATGTTAGCATTTGATCTGAACACAACAAAGCATGACGTTACATGACTAACGTGGTAACTTGCATGTTGTGAAAGTAATAAACATGTTAACAATCTCACACATTTATCTGGCCAAGATTGTGCAGTGATAGGAAATATATGGTGAATAAAGGACAAAATTTCACATCTGATTCTGATGATTGTGCATTCATATTTAAGATTATAACATTTCTAATATTCATGCTTTTGCTTTCCCACTGTTTTACATACATTCTTCGTCATATTACTTTTAGGGCATTAACTTAGGCATTTGTAGAAAAAAGTTAAATATTGGATTCATGTTTGTACTTGCTGTACATGTAAAAACTGTGTAAAGGCCAAGCAGCTTCTTTTTACCCACCTGTTATGAAGTGTTGGTAATTGTTGGCAGTACTCTTTACCAAGTGTTGTATTCTTTTTTGCTCCTGTAAACTGATACTGTGGTGAGAAATCAAGAATGAGTGACCATAGTCTTTGCCTTCTCTAGCCCAGCCCTCTAGTCTTTCTCAGTCAGCAGTGTGTAGGGTGAAGTTGATACAATGAGAAAATTGTTTGGCAGCAAAAGGCCGAGTTTGTCTGCGTGTAGATCCGTGCTGATCTGTGTGAGGTCACAGAGACAGAAAGACAAAATGAAGAATGAGAGCAGGACGTCAGTCCTACAGGAACCTGGTGTCAGAGATGCAAGGTTGCCAGCAACTCTGGAAATCAGAGAAAACCTGGAAAATGACTTTCACATTTTCCAGACGGAAAACTCTTGGAATTTGAACACTGATCTGTTGATTAAATGAGGATCTTTCTGAGATTTTAATATGTACATGTATTAATGCTAGTATAAGTATTATAGTAACAATGAGTTCACTGTTCTGCTTCTATGATGTAGATAATATATGTATCCTTACCAGAGCTGGCCCGTGGCATAGACAGTATAGGCAAATGCTAAGGGTGCCGTCCATCCAGTGGGCACAACAAATGGAGATAGAAAAAGTGTAAGGTCGGCTCTCTGCAGCCCTTGAGCACCAAAACACTTTTGGAGGGAGCCGGACCTTCGAATGGCCAGCACGGGACCACACGGTGGTCCCAATCGAGTCCAAATCCAGATGGGGAAGTCCCTGTGGGCTCCAGAGAGAACGCCGAAGGGAACGCGGAATCTCCGGGCGGCGCCTCCCTACTCAAGAGGCCTCATGGGCTAGCAGGTGGCACTCAGATTGACCGATGAGTCTGGAGGTCTGGTTCTGGTCCAGTTCCTGGTCGGTTCCATGCCGCTCTCTGGATCTGCTGAGTGCCAAAGTCACTATGATTAAGGACCAAACTTTTTCGAACTGGATCAAAACTTTCCCTCCATTTCTGCAAAAGGCAACAGCTGGAAGCACTGTTGCTTCTGTGTGGGGCACTGTTGGCTTCTGGGAAACGTAGTCCTTTTGAGTGGCGATACAGTATAGGCTTATTGAGAGAAAACTACAAAATTGTGGTTTCTATCCGAAGTATTTTTTGTTAACTTTTTACTGTATCTCATACTGTCCCAGTCACTTGAGTAATAGTTGACAATCGTGTGTCGTGTACAATCTTGCTTTAAAAAAAAAACGTGAAAGAGCGAGTCCGCAAAAGTGGAACCACAAAGTAGTAAAGCAGTACTGTATTCCTAAAAACTATACTTTCTCAGTTGCATAGCAAAACATATTAAATACTACCGTACTACTGTTAGTAACAATAATACTTTGCTTAGCTTGCACCATCCTTCTTCACTACTGTACCTGCTCCCATGCACATCATTATCTGGATGTGTACACTGTGGAATATGAAGACTTCAAAACTTGGCTATTAAGAAGTACCTGTATTTGTAGTTTGTTTAGTAACAGAACTGGTTGCACAGTTTTCTGAAGCATCTTATATGGCACTTTGCCACTGTCTCAACTCTGCTTGGCTTTGCACGGCACAGCACCAGTTAAGGATCTCTTCACTGTCTGTATCCACCCTACACGGCCCAGTGTATGGGACTACCTTATTTGAGATTCCAAGCGGGCTGCTTCGAGGAGGCAGTTTGGCATAAGCAGACAGCAGCCATTGATTGGCCAGCAGAGCTACGTTACTGGATGACCAGCTCAGCAAAACGGCAAACTACATCTGAACCTCCACTTTCTCATCGTGTTGGCAGACGGTGCCATAAGAAATGAGTGCATTTAGTGAGGGATATCTGAGATGATGATGCACCCGGACTTATCAGCAGTGCCGAGATATGCTAAAGAAATTGACGTCCGATTATAGGGCAGTTAAAGGCCACAATGGATGGGGGGGGGGCTTTAACAATAACTGTTAGGATACTGCCCACTTTGCACTGACGATTCTGTCCACAGTGCAGGGAAACAGTTTAGCCCCCACTGTAGTGGCAAATTACCCACATCTGGGAAGAACCGAGAAGAGACCCGAGTGGAGTCGCACTCATCAATGGCAAAGTGGTATTAATCAGGGCATATCTACTTGTAATGTATTGTGCTCAACAAGTACATTGTATTTTAAATATTTTATAACCTTTATCTGGGTAAAATTGATTTAGTATGTAAATAGTTGCTGGTTACTCAGGTCTGTGAAGGCAATTTGTTCTGTGTTACCTACCTGGTAGATTTGCCAAGATTGTCTGCTTATTTTTAAATATGATTTCAAATAAAGTTCAGCTTAAAGGATGGTTGCGAGTCAGTGTTCTACATTCGTGATATACTGGTTTTATGTTGTTTTATTAACATTAAGAATTTAGTAAAATGCACTTTAAATGGCTGGAGAATGCATCGTTTTGAATAGTTTATTTTTTTTTTTTAATTCAGGGGAGCATTCCCTTGGACCTTCTAAGACTGCTTCACTCAGCAAGTGTTCACTAATGCATACATACAAGTGTCCTTCCCTGCCATCAGCCTGGGAGCTAAAACAAATGATATCAAAGACAAAGCTATTTAGTTTCTTATGTAAATTGCAGTGCGATTTATAAACTTGTGCAGGGGACGCCATCTAAAATCATGCCTAGGGCACCAAATTGGCTATGCCAGCACTGTTCCTTACTGATTGGCTGTGGTGGTGTTTTAGTGTTTGATGTATACAGTATAATTATTAGGAATGATTGCCATGTGCATGTACCGTATAGGCTACAATATACTTCCTATCATCTCTGAATGTGAGTCTCTACCAGCCACGTTAGATGCTAAGTTCTGAGCATTTGGTGTGATGGAAATATCTCTGTGAAGGACTTGCAACCTGTCCAGAGTGCCTCCCACATCTTGCACAGTGATGGCTGGGCATGGGCACCAGTGATCCCTGCGACTTGAAAAGGAAGAAGCGGGTAAAGATAATGTATGTAATGTCTCCTGGAATTTCAGGATGTACTCAGGGAAAAATCAGGCAAAACTGAAGAAATTTTGTTTCCATGAAATGTTGGGAACCCTGAAGTTTAGTTTGAGAAATTAAACCCTGGTCATCAGAATTTATAAACTTGTTTTCAAAGCTACGATGTTATACTTCTAAAGCCCCTTTTCCACTGCTCCTCTTCAGCCCAGTTTGGCTCAGTTCAGTATGGAAAATGTGCAAACCACATAGAGTCATGCCAAAGCTGAGCATGGCAACTTTTCCTCGTAAAAATGCCACTGCTGTGGACCTTTTTATCTGTGTCTTAAAGCCTGTGTTACTCTTTGTTTCTATAAGTCTAATCTTTTTTCTTCCTTATTCTTCTCAGCTCTAGAGCAACCGAGCTGCAAGGCGCTGTACGACTTTGATCCAGAGAACGAGGGAGAGCTGGGCTTCCACGAGGGTGACATCATCACCCTGACCAATCAGATCGATGAAAACTGGTATGAGGGCATGCTGAATGGCCAGTCTGGGTTCTTCCCTCTCAATTACGTTGAAGTCCTTGTTCCCTTGCCACACTAATACAACAAAAAGGCTACAGGGGGACTGACAGAAGAGAAAGAGAGCAGAAATGGTGAGGAGCAAGACAAGTAATGGTCCACAAAGGTTTCTTTTTCACTTTTTAGCTCCATCGTCATCGTCACGAATGAGCACTTCTGTCAACACAAGATCTGGATGTGATGTCAAACCAGAATATTCACCTGGTTTGTCAAAAAGTAAGATGATTCAAAGGAGAACAGAGACATTTTTATGCTTCACCTGAAAGTAAGAAGAGTTTCTTAAGGACAAACAAATGACTGTTGTAAGCAATAATGTTTCTTTATAGATCAGCCATACAGGAAAAAAACAACTTGTTTTAGAAGCAGTAACTGGGATGTCAGATTTTTATTAATTTTGTGTAACTGTGGTCTTTGGCTCATATAAGTCTCGGCCGTTAAAAGTGTTTTAGACTAGCACTACAAACCTCAAAGTAAATGACTGAACAGTTGCCGGATCGAATCCCGGCTGGGGGCCTTTCTGGGTGGAGTTTGCATGTTCTCTCCGTGCATGCGTGGGTTTTCTCCAGGTGCTCGTTTCCTCCCACAGATCAAAAACATGCATGTTAGACTGATTGTTAACTCTAAATTGTCCCTAGGTGTGAGTGAATGATTGTCTCGTTGTCTCTGTGTGTCCTGTGATGGACTGGAGACCTGTCCAGGGTGTCCCCCGCCTCTTGCACAGTGATTGCTGGATATGGGCACCAGTGACCCCCTGCAACCTGAAAATAAAGACGCAGAGAAAGATGATGGATGGATGTATGGTAATACCATCTGAGGACTGAAGGGAACCCCTTGATGCCACCTTTTGGCACCACCGAGAATTACATACATGTAAACTAACATAAACTAATTGTATTCAAAAGGAGGGAGAAACATGAGCCAAATTAGTGTTTAACTTGTAATTTAAACAGTCTTGACTGCAAGGATTTTTTTTTAAGTAGATGTCTTGTTAATGGCAGGTGTGTTGATGGTCCCCCCCTTAGTTTCAGTAGTTTTGAATAAGTCGTCTTCACAGTTTTTACAGAATATGTGAGAAAACGTTTTAAGTGCATGTTGGACATCAGTTAGTCTCTGTTATCTGTGGGAACCTGCCAGCTTGCTAGTAGAGGAGACGGAGCCAAAAAGACTATAAAATGCAATAGAAACATGTTTAATGGTAATGATTTTGTAACAGCCATATATTCATGTAGCTTCTGTGCTGTTTGTTCTAGTTAAACGTATTTGTTTTTCTTTTTTTTTTTTTGTTAAGACTTTAAGCCATGTCAGGCACCAGTTAACTCCATACAGTGCCTGCATAGATGATGCTGCTGGCAGCGAGTTAGTCTTTTATATTCACCCCTAACTGTCCTCGCTGTTGATGTGTCTCGGAGAATGTGAAACTCTCCGTATTCTGTAAGTGATCATCCACAGTGACTTTGATTTGTGCTGATGGACACAGGTGTGTAATTTGTCCAGACATGGCTGGATACTTGTTCTGGACGTTAGAGGGAACGAGCTACATGTTTAAAGGGAAAACATCAAGGGAAGCATAGTTGTAAGAATGAACTAGGACAGCCTTCATTACCAAAAATGTGTTTTGTCCATTTTCAATGGTAAGGAAAAAAAGTTTTAATTGTGAATGTCATCTATGTGCTCGTTTGTAGTCTGTTCATTTCTTTCTTTTTATGTTTGTCCATCACTCCACACTGCTCCCTGTACCCAAACCATCCCACTGGTTTGGTCCATCTCATGTTTACATGTCTGACAACACGTCTCAGTACTTGCATGTAGATCAGGGCTAAGGGCAATAGGAGGTGCTGTGTGAATGATTTTAGAAAACACCTATGTGCATGTTTTAGTGCCTTTAAAACAGAAAATAACCTAACCCAGCCATTTCCTTTGCCTACTTGTTTTATTTCTAGCTATTGGCACTTTTATGTGTTAAGATTAAATGCATGAGTGCAGATTTCTGCACGATGACACTACAGGGAATTTACAGGACGTGTTAAAATGATACAAAGCAGACCACCAGCGGAAATGTGCTTTTTAAAAGATTTGAATCTGTTTTTAAAAAGTCCCTTTTTTTAAGGCTATGTGTTTAATCAGTCTTACATTTTCCTTTACGCAACATTAAATCACTATGGATCTTTGTAGAATTATATTTTATATACAAGGCCTTAAAACATTTAAATTAATCTTTGCATGACGACCTGCATTACACTTTATTAAGTGTATATTTTAGATATAAGTTGCTTTTTTTAAACTTTTGGTATGAATACAGAATTTTAACTGCAATACAGTACTTTTTTTTTTTTTAACTCGCATTAATTGTACGTGCTTCCTTTTTTGTTCCCTGCCTCCAGGAAATAAAAAAAAAAATTATCTAAATGCTGTCTTTTTATCCATTTAAATCCAGTCACAAAGAAATGTCTCTGGGTTGATGCATTTAACAAGCTCTACCAACAAAATTAACAAATATCAGTGACACGTGTTTAAATAGTTCCAGTGTGTATCTTTAATACTTTGTGGATCATCGATCAGCAGGTTTAAGGCATTGCTCTGTCCTCCAACATGAATATCACAGTCCACAGGTAATAATAAATACAGTAATGGTCAAAGAGGAAGCAAATACCTGCCCTAACCAACAAGACTCACAACTCACACACCTGAGAGGCTGATGGGCACATTCACAACACACACACAAACACACCCGTTTCATTAGACTAGCTGGTTTACTTGCACCACAACCCTTAAATATGACTTATAAAGCACAAATAAGAACAAACTCTACTGCAAAGTACAATTCAAACACCGTTACTTTTGCATACGTGTTATGGAGTATATTTTTGCACCACTATTGAGTCTATAAAGGCAAAACAATAACAGTTTAAATAGTCCATATTTGCAGATATCTGATCAGATACTGCCACAGACACACAGGTCCATGTGTAAAAGGTCAAAGGCCATTCAGCCTGCCTGCTTATAATTAAAGAAATGCCCCAAAATAAGATCCTTGTTCTTGTTGGATGTGAATGTTTGGTTCTTATTGTTTGTTTGTCTCTGCTCATAAATACAGTACAACCTTCAGGAGCAGCTGTGTTCCCATAATCACAGAAGTGCGTTTTAACTCACAACGCTGCGTCGAAGTTTGTTACGACTCACGCATGAGCTCATTTAAGGCATTGGATCTACCTAGATGTTTTTCCAAGCCAAATTCACAAAGTTCGTCTGCCCACCACAGAGCTGGAAGTGTTTGAAATGAAAGCCTTGCTGCAGCGCTGTCACGTCTCATACGCAGAACGGACCTCAGTGCATGTTGCTCAGCTGACTGTAGACGTGCTCCAAGATCTGCGAGTAGGCCTGGTCTTTGGGGGCGTGGCAGCTCAGAGAGCCCTGTACAGGTGGACAAGTTACATCAGCTGGAACACCTGAAGCTCAGGTATATAAAAAAACTGATTGTATTTAGGTGTACCCACCTTAATTTTGTCCATCATGGTCGTATCAGGACACCAGTACTGGTTAAACTGGACCAGGTCAGGAGCTGCTCTGTAGTAGTCAACCAGTAGCATCTGAGGAGGAAAATACACATCTGTTTGTATGTTTTAGTTCTGCATTAGTTTAATAGAAGTTTTAATTGCTTTTTCGGTACCATCTCATTAAGAACGTCGCTGGTAAGAAAGTTGTCCTGCACATAAGTGACCTCCACGGCTACAGGGATTCCATAGTCATTAGGTCTTTGCTGCAACCAGGGACATTGGATATCTGTTATCATTGCACAAACTGACAAACTCATGAAAGAAGGTGAAGAAATAAAAAACATGATTTCTCTGTCCTGACCTCAGGTGGTGGGACAACCCAGAATGGTGTTATGGTAGATGCCACACCTTGGTTTCCATGGTAATATGGACCTGAAATAGTCCAAAGCTAAATGAAACCTGCCTGGATCCACGGCTCATTACCGTGAAGATGTCTTGAAATGCAAAAGCTGGTCAAACACAAGCATTTTTTTTTATTTGGAAACAAGGCATAAATTAAAAATTTTGCCTCAACACTACATAGTTTATATGTTGCCATAGATACACCATGTCCTTTTGCTGCAACAATTCATCTACCTTTGCTTTTACAGGAAACCCATTGTTTTCTGTGTGCACTCCTCTAATTTTGAGCTATATTTTGAAACAAATACAGTATGTCAAAATAACCCATATTGTTTGCCACTGTGGATGATTCATAACCATGACCTCAACAGTGGAAAAATAAACTGCAGGTCTTTGGTTTCTGGTTCTACGGTGCTCTCTAATCACCACTGTTCAGTGTTTTCATGAGTCTATTAAACAGTTTACAGACAGCTCAGGAGCAATTTAGCCAATTTGTTTTCTCTTGTGTTCCTCTGTTTTAGTTAACCAGGAATTCACAAATCAGATTGTGCAACACTACTTGTTAACCATTTACAAACTTCTGCCACCTTGAGCTTTCAACACATTCCAATTTGTTTTAAGTCTTTTGGGCGTGCACGTATGACTTCAGATCAACTGTTTGTCCCATGATTAGAGCACCACTGTATCTACAGCCGCCACTGACCACAGATGATGCCCAGACAGGGCTGGAAGCCGTTATTTGAGCCCTGCAGCCTCAGCTGATGGTCCATCTGGGAGTCGATGTCCTGCAGCGAAGGCAGGGCCGGACCCCGAGGGTGACTGTGGTACCAGCCCACCAACGACAGCCCACGCATGAACAGGTTCTGACAAATCTGGAACAAAGTAAAACATCCGATTTACTGACGTGACTAAAGATGGCAGCCCTGCCTGCTCTCTATTTACTTTAACTAAATAAAAGCACAAATTGTGGCCGACAAAGGAGTTCTTTTTTTATTTTTCATTCCATTTATCTGGTCTTACATTAACTACGCTATACAGTACTGATATTTATCAGAGGTTGTGTTTTTCTGCAGTGCCACTTTAACAATCAACTTTTCCCAAGTACACTGACAAGTTCTGGACATTGGTCTACATGAAAAACTTGAATATTTTGAAACCAAGTATGTTTCATCTCAGTGTCACCTGACAAAAAAAAAAAAACATGGACAGACTTGGTGCTGAGTCAACGTGCCCAGCTGACAGATTACCTCCTCTTCGACAGCAGAGGCTGAGTCCCTGTCAGCCAGCCTGGTCCGACAGGGGAAAGCCCTCAAGACCGTCAGCACTAAAAAACAGCAAACCGAGAGAAAAAAGATCAAGTTCAAGAGTTCACTTGTACTATTTTTCCAAAGATAAGTTACACTTAGGACTGTCGTGATAAACAAATCAATTAATCACATGATAAATGAAAATTATCAACCTCATTTTCATTTATCGGTTTTGTTTCTTTGTGTCTTTTTCTACTGAAGACGACGACAAAACGCTCAACTCTGGTGTTCTTCACTTACCCCTCGCGTTCTCTTTAAAATCTATTTTAACCATCCAAAATTGTGTTTTTGGATTGCTAAAAGCAGCTAAGCTAAGAAGCTAAGCTATGAGCTAAGCTAACAGGCCGACCTCGGGGAATAAACCTCTGTCTTGTTGAAGCTCCAAAATTCACGGTTGAAACCCGTGCCTTTGTGTAAAAAGTTGTTTTTCTCTGCAAAAAGAAGCCGAGAACTTGTTTACTGATTATTTTATTAAAAGCTTTGTGTGAAAAATGCTATGCTAAAGATCTCAAACCACACAGAGCATCCGCCATTTTGAGAACCGAAGAGACAGCCCATGTCACGCCAAGGAGCCTCCCTCCCATTTTTATTAAACAGACACGCTGCTCGCTCCCTCAATATCCATCCTTTGGTTCAAACAGTCTTATACTGCCATCCGGTGGTCAAAAAAAGGTACTACACTCAAAACAAATTAAAACTTCTTAAATTTGACAATAATGACTAATTATTGTCAAATTTCAAACAATATTACCGTTTATCGCAATAATTTCTGAGACAATTAATCGCCCAGCAAAACTTGTTATCGTGACAGGCCTAGTTACACTCACACTGTGTGTTGGTGTCCCATCGTCCACCGAGGTATCCCACCACCTCGCTGGAGGTCAGGTGACAATGGAAGTCCTGTAAAGGTCAACAAAGTAAACAACGTTGCTGCTTAGTTCGTCTTCACTGAGCATCCACCTTCAGATCAAGTGAACACATACCATTAGCAGCAGAACATTACTGGACACAGCTACATTGAACGGCTGGAATCTGTTGATGGCCGAAAATGCCGACAGCTCCACCAGCGTGTGTGGATCTCTGAGGAGACAGGATCAAATGTCTGTCACGTGTGTGAAATGACACACCAGGCACATGGAATTAAAGGGTAAAACTAAAGTACTTGGCAGCATCTCTGGTGCCCAATGAGCAATATCTGACGGGAATCCTCTCTCTGTCGGTTCGACGTGAAACCATTACATCTGTGGCAGAGTGAAGGTGAACGTTATTAACGTCTGAGAGGACACAGTAGAAGCAGAACAAGGAGAGGAGAGAGACCATGAAATCCAGGCTGCTTGTTCTTATTCCTCTCATCCGCCTGCACAGCTGTCTTTCCTTCTTCGTCATCCTCATCATCGTCTTCCTCACTCACCAGACTCTGGTAGTATAGTAATAAAAAAAATGCAGATTATTATTATTTATAAACTTTATCTTGATATTAACTTTATTTTTAAAATGAAGTTTCTGTCAAAAGCAGAGCCAAAAGAAAATGTGTATTTTAAACTTTAAAAGCTGTTTTTGTGATTCTTCCTGACTCAATATTTTAGGCACTTTTTTAACTGTTGGCAAATTTAGTTTTAATACTGACTTAAAGCTATAAGGGTCACAGATTTAAACTGGAATAAAATAAAAGCTTAGACTCTTTCCAGTACGGGTGCGCCGATAGATAGGCCAACTGATTTATCGGCCCTGATTTCCTTAATTTTGGGTGACTGGCCAGTACTTGCATGAAAAACAGATTTTACTGATTTTTTTTTTTTTTTTTTTTTGTAGTTTTAACAACTTCATTTATATTTCAGAGCACTACCTCATGGCCAGTTAAAACAAGTTTGAATTGTTTCTAGGATATTGTTCAAGGGTATGTTTTTCAATAAAATAAGATTAGAAAATTGAAGGTGCATTGTGACCTAATAACACCTGACAGTGTTTATGTCGCAAAACCAGTATCAGCCAAAATCGGAATGGGCAGGTCAGGTTTTTTTAGAGATCGGTGCACCCCTACTTTCAAGTACGGTAGTTAAGTTATAGGATGGCCTTGAAGCCCCAAAACTCAGTTTATTATCGGTTTGACAAAAAAACAAGGAACTGGTTATAAGACATGAATGACCTGATAATTTATTCTCATCTATGTTTGCACTTGTTTGAAAAATGCCTTTTTTTTTTAATTATTATTTTTCCGTGTTTTTTATTAATTAATTAATTAATTGCAGATAAAACTTAAAAAATCTTTAGTTTTAATCTTTGTTTTCTGTCTCCTCAGAATTTACTCTTAACATGCTGGTTTGCACTGATTTAACTTTAGTTGCTTTTCAGCTGAGGACTCTGAGGACCAGAAGAAAATGATTGAGAACCTCAGACCTGAGCTAACGCCTGCTGGAGCTGCAAAAGAACAAACAAAAAAAATAAATAAAAATCTGACATTTGCTTTGACGCACATGTCCGACCTGGCTCTTATAAATCAAATCATGACTGGACTCGTGATGTTTGTCCTGTAAAATGAAACACAAATCTAGAAGTGGAGTATCCACGGCCGTCCTCTCACCATGTCTGCACTGGGCTGGTACTTGTGCAGCCATGTGGTTTTGTACTGGGCCAGCTTCTGTCCCCGGTAGCGCACGGACGCCCAGCCACAGCCAGACTTCTTAGCCGGGTTGACCAGACGCTTGCAGTGCGTTGCCCAAGCGCTGGGGGAGTTAAAGATCTGCCCTGTCTCCACCCATCGGATTTTCCCATCATTCAACAGATCACCTACAAAGTTCTTACCCTGAGGGAGCAGGAAACAGGTGATGTGTTGCGTCTCATCAGCAATAACATATAATTTTAACAGTAAGATGCATTAATACCAGGTAATGGATGGCCAGCACGCCATCCCCCGGCTCCACCAGGCCGTCCTTGAGCAGCACTCGCAGGGTGATCCCTCTCCGGGTGAGCAGGGAGCCCCGACCCGAAGTGGTCCGACAGTCTGCCTCCTCGCCTCCACTCAGCTCCTCCTCGTCCTCCTCACCTCCATCCTCCACGACCTGGGGGGAGCCCGGCGGCTCGAATTCTGAAAGCACACAAGCATTTCCACACAGAGGGGGGGTCACCAGGTCACATCAAGTGACGTGCACGTGAAAACGAACACTTTCACGGGCAACATGAACAACCAACTCATAAAACTGTTGTAAGTGAAAGCCTCATGGTGATGGCAGCCAGCATCCTTTATACCTGCAGCTGCTACAACTATCACCACCAAATAAACAAATGGAGCAAGTGAAACATCAGTTAGCAGAATTGCCATTTTATTAATTACATCTGAACCGCGCTGGCCTTTGTCTTCAGCTCCCATTAGAGGCACGGATCTATCCGCAACAAGAGGCCTGTACGTTTCAACCCCCCTCACTCAGATCAGATCACAATTAAAGCCTCTTTCTTTATTCTCACCCATGTCTGTGAAGGCGACGGAGAGCGCCTTGCGGCCGGGGCGAAGCGGCTCTTTTCCGGGACACTCGAGGCGCCGCGAGCCGGGGAGCTCCGCACACTTGGCCGCACTAGCTCCGGCTATTAGTCAAAAACATAAAATGAAGGCGTCCGCTGCGTAGTTTCCTTGTTGTGTTGCTTTAATGTCAGCTCCCCTCCCCTTTCTCTGCTGCCCGTCCTTGTCACTCTCCCAGTGTTTTCGTCTTCTTCCTCGCACGCGCCGGTGTTCTGTTTTATTTGTACTTTCCGTTATCGCCGCTGAAAGTCCACAACAGCAGCTGTGACGGCAGAGTGGAGCGGACACAAACACATGTTAGTATAAATAAATAAATAGATAAATAAAGCTGAAAGATTAGGCGATAAATCAGCGTGGTGGGGGGAAAATTAAGTGTCGCCTCGTGCGCGTGAAGCCGCCGCTATTTGTCTTTGACGCAGATTTAAAAGTGCGACCTCTGTTACAAACACTACACAGCAGGTCACTTGTGTGGTGTTAGAATACGAGTTTGAGCCGTGCAACACCGAGATGTGGCTCATCTTGAAAAAAAGAACGTTTACCGGGAAACCGGGAAGTAGCTTACGGATGCAGCAAACCTCTGACTTCACCGGCTAGACTTCTTCTCATTCCCCCACCTGGTGGAAATACTCTGAAAACTTATAACTTCTCTGGTTCACTAGTCCACGGCTTGAACTAGTAGTCCTGTTGGACCTGACAGGAAACATAAATGACATTGTTTGGAGGTTTAGTTACTACTGCGCATGCGTGAAAGCAGGCGCCACATTCAAAATATGTTCATAGCTATTTCCGGTATCAAAACCGGCGTTCACCTCTAGTGTTTTCGTCCTTTAAACCTATTTTTATTTTTACTTTTATGTTCAGACATGTTCATTAATTTGTTTTGTTTGATGTTTTGACGGTAAAATTTCCTCAGCCTGCAGCGTTGTCGAGTGTCGGAATGACTGCGAGCACAGCTGAAACGTATTATTTAGGCAGGTTAATCTCACTGAGCCTCGAGGACTCAAGAGAGACCTGGCTACAGCAACAGTAGATTTTCCTTGGACAATCAACAATAGTCAATCATAAGAGAGAAATACAGATTTTTTTTTAAAACAAGTTAAAACAAAGATGTCAAAGTTGCAAAACAGACAGATTATAAGG
>JARVGS010000979.1:25521773-25532552 GCA_031762315.1 Hypsolebias antenori | reverse complement strand
TGTAGCCAGGTCTCTCTTGTGAATGAGTCCTCGAGGCTCAATGAGATTAACCTGCCTAAATAAAGGTTGAATGAATTAAATAATAATAATGCTTCTTCTTTTTTCTTTTTTTTTTTTCATTTCTGTTATTTTGCCTGGAGGAACAGACGCTAACGAGTCGTCAGGTTCATATAAGCGAGTTTGTTTTAATTCCAGGAAATCAAATCCTGAGGGGATATCTCTCCCACAGACAAGTCAGAACAGGGACGGCACTGAAAACAAAACCCTAATGGCAAGAGTTGTTCCCAGAGCTGGTACTGTGTGTACCAGTTTGTCCTGCCTTTAGAATAACTTCAGACGCAGCAGCTCGCTCCTTTGTTTTACTGCGAGGAGAAGAAATGTCAGGACATGCCTCTGACTGATTCCGGTGCAGTCAGGAAGAATGATGGAGACAGTCATTAAACCTTTCATTAGTGTCTCCATAAAACTAAAAAAGTTACTGATTTTCATGGCGTATCTTAAAGTAAGCACTTAAAGTTGTCTGAATTCTCAAACATTCCTTTATTTTTCTATTGTCTTTTTAAAGTAACTCACATAAAGAGGCAAAACAGATAAGACAAAGAACAAGTGTAGGCTTTTTAAATATTTGCAAAAGCAGATAATCACTTTTGAATTCAATGTTGCCTCTGCCCCTGATGTGAAAACTTAAATAAGGAAACGTGGTGCATGACAGCATCTCTGCTGCAGATCTAAACAGAACCCTTCGCCCGCTGCAGAGTAACTTCAGGCTTATTCACTTCATCTCAAGTGAAGTTATAAGAACCTGCAGCGTTAGGTCAGTGGGCTGACGATAAAACATCCTGATAACTGTAGCAGCCACTAAGTCCAAGCTCTACAGCAGAGGCATGTGTGGAGAATAAAGACTCACTTTGATCGAGGCAACAAAAACAGTTGCATGGTTCATTTAGCTGCAGATAGCTGCAAACTGCTCCCGGCCCATTGGAATCATTAAAACATTTCTAAGGTTTCATTTGTGACTGCAGCTGCTTCATTATTGTTCGTTTACATGCATCGTGCTGCTAAATGTACAGGAGTTGGATTGGTAACATGTAATCTATTTTTTTTTTATATTTAGTTATAAAATATTAACAAATGCAAAGACCTGCTCACCTTAACACTGCCTTTACTGAATTACTACATAATATTATAGATTCTGATCATAGATTCATAGATTCGGCACCAAGTTCTGTTGAACTGATGTGTGTCGATCATTAAAGGCTTTACTCATCATTGTTCTGCCTTATACAATGTGCATAGGGGCCTGTATTACATCATGACACCAACCATTCACTTCTAAACAATAATATAAATCTGAGCATGCAGAGGAAGCACCTACTCTCCTTGGGAGGAATGTCCAAATCAGTCACTGTATTTATTTTGTGACTCGTGCAACACGTTTACAGCACAGCACAAAACAAACGGGCATATAGTGAAGACACATCTATGGCTTATACTCTGCATCAAATGGAGTTCTCCCATATTATTTAAAATTATTTTATCAATCTATAAGGGAGAAGATTAGTGGCTTCAAAGATTAGATTTTTTTAGACTTGTCATGTTGGCTGATTGTCGCCATCTAGTGGACAAAGGTAGAACTGGTGCTTCTGGTAACCAGAGAGTGTGGGTGGGATAAAACCCCACAAGTGGAGACAGCTTGGATCTGCATTCAGTCCTGCAGTCCTTCACCCAGATGTTGAATACAAATTGACCTCATTTCCTTAAACAAATTGTTAAAATGGAATAGTTTTCATTTGATACCTCCTGACTACCAGCAATTGAGAACATTTGTAAACCTGGATATCTCCCTCCCACAGCGTATACTGAACTTACTCCTTTTGCTCTCTACAGAGAACATTTAGGGCTTTTCAGTGACATGAAAGAATGGGCTTTGGTACTTTTCTCTTCCTCATGAATAATAAAATATTGGGCATGGACAATATTTATTTTTCGTGTTTGTTTTAGTGAAGGCTGCAGATTAAAGCTCTGGCCTCTATAGTCAGATGAAGTGAAGCACATCCTGTCGCTGGGTTGTTTTTGAAGTCGCAGTAGACGTGTTTCTTCATATTTTCTCACCTTGTTGTCATTTTCAAGTTTTAAAGCTTTTAATATTTCAGTTAAGTTAACATCTGCGGTTTTTACCTTGTGGATCAGTGAGCTCTGTGTAGATCCCACAGATTTATTGGTATAGTCAACACTCTGGGACAGTGAGTGTGCATGAATCTGTAAAAGCCTAACTCTCATATGAAGATCATGCATGTGCAGTGAAATGCACACATAAATGTGCTGTATATTTTGGCCAGACAATATGAACAAAATTACAATTATGACCTAATGCTGATCTGCCTACACTTTTGTGTCTTTAAGGCAGTGAAACTTTTCACACAGATAAATGTTAACAGTTTACAAAATTCAACAACATGCAACAATTATTGAAATGTGAATATAAGCAGTGTTAATTAAATACAGGTTTTTGTCTTATCTGCATCTATTATGGGTCCTGCGGCACCCTCTGCACCCCTACTTCCCTCCACCTCGGTTACAGTGCAGATCTCTGAAAGCTGTTGTTTGATGAATGTTCAACTAAAAGCAGGACTTTTTGTATTAGCAGAATAAACATGGTGCCACACGAAGGTCTACTTTGTTTATTTTTATTTTTTTCATTTAAAATGAACAAGATCATTCAGAAAAACCTTCTTGCATTAAATCTCCATTTTATGCTCAAAGCCTCATTTTGCTTGTCAGTGTTTGAACTATTCAAACAAATGTATTGTTCTTGTTCAATAAGAAGCCCCCTCACCCTCTGAACTCATGAAAACAGATTAAACCTAGAACAGATCCACAGGGGTCTAATGCTGGGGCCCAGGTTTGAGCTGGTTTTGGAATCCAGTTCATGTTGGTCATGTCTCGTGCTGATAAAAGCTGCAGGGCGTGCGAGCACTTCCCAGCTTCAACCTCTGCACGCACAGGTTTGGGTTAATTAGTAACTATTTTATCTGCAGCACATCAGCTGACTCCAGTCAGTGTCCTTAATGTTTCAAAACCAGTCAATGCTTTTATAGCTCATTGAGGTGAAATCAGGTTGATTTTAGCTTATTAAAGAAAACAATCTGTTCTTATTTCAACGCTGGCTTAAGTTCATGATTTTTCTTTTTGCTTCTGAGTTTTGTTGTAAAACTATGATTAAATCAACCAAAAAAAAAAAAAAAAACATGCATGTTGTTCATATGAGCTCCTCTGAGTTAATGCAGAAACCTGAATTTGTTTCATGACACCAAATGAGGAAGCACGTTGAGTAGGATCAACAGATGTTTTCCATGAGGTGTTTTGTGTTTGTGCTGTTTTCTCAGCTCTGAAGTTCTGGCTCCTGCTCAGCCGGGCCACATCCTGTGGAGACGAACCAGCAGCTTCACCTGACGAACCAGAACACTGGAGACTTCCAGCTGGAACACATCTTCATCTTGGCAAGTCAACTAAAACTGAAAGCTTTACCAGCTTTTAAAAGTGTGGATGGATGAAGGTCCCGAGTCTCTGCACAACATGAAGCGTCCACTGAAGTCCAGCAGAGGGCAATGTGACGTCATGGATAAAATAACACAGGGACGTTTGTCATTAAAAGATGATTGGCAGGAATGTTGCCAGATTCCTTCGATGTGAAACAGTTTTTGTAATAAAATCAGCAAATGAATCAAGAAAAGTCAATGGGATTAACAGGAAAAACCTAATAACTATGTTAAAATAATAAATCGTTCTTTTACTTTACAAATGTCTAGATTTTGAAAACAAAAGAGAAATTGACAATACATTCGGATGAGTGTTAGGAATTCATAAAGATCCCATTCTCAGTTGTTTTTTATTTTATTTTATTTATTTTTTTAAGTTAAAGTGTGACAATGTTCTGGTCAACTTTCTTTGGGTTTAATCATTGTTGAGCAAAAAGTAAAAAATTAAAATGCACTCCTGCTATTAAAAAAAAAACTCATTGAAGTGTTTTGAGATTAAAATAAGAGTGTGGTGTAGGCATTTGCCATCAATCAGTTTAGTTTACTCAGTTCTGGCTGAGGCTGAATATTTTCAGAATACATATAGTGTATCCAGGCTGATTAATCAGTGGGCCATTTGAGGCCCTTGGGGTGATTTTGTGCGGCCCACAACTGCAATTTAAGAATGGTCTCATTTTGGCCAGCAGCCTTAAGAGGTCCATGCAGAATTTCTGCAAATTAGTTGGTGATCCTTTGGATATACTGTATTGTTTAGGTAGCAAAACATCAATTTCCTGTTTTTGATTTTCTACATCGCCGTATAATCCGTCTGTTTTGCTACTTTGACATCTTTGTTTTAACTAGATAAAAAAAAATCTGTATTTCTCTCTTATGAATGTCTATTGTTGTTGATTGTCCAAGGAAAATCTACTGTTGCTGTTGTCATCATTCTTTGTTGAAGTCCTGAGTCCTCGAGGCTCAGTGAGATTAACCTGCCTACATAAAGGTTGACTGAATGAAAAAAAAAAATCAATCTTCTCAAAATGAGCAATATTAAGCCAAACAAACCTTTAGCAGTAGTCCCTTGCTACTTCGTGGATTCTCTATACAGGTATTGTGGTTTTTCAAAGCCTGGACGTGAACCAATTGCTGAGTGATGGATGATGAGCCATGAGTTGTTTATTTAAATAAATTATTTTAAATGTTTTTGCACCTGTGTGCAGCCCACAAGTGCAGGGAGAGCTCCCTCCTACAGCCTGTCATGATCTCTGTTCTCTGCCACGCACACACTTCTCCTGCTGCATTCACTTTGTGAAGGGCTAACCCTTTGCTGTCCAGATGCAACGATCAACTTGTCTTCCAACTAAAAATACAAAGTTTATCACATCATAAAATCATCATCATAATTACAAAATATATGTTAAAGGTTATTTTTTTAAATTATTTTAGAACTTCTTTGTTCAGTTGTTGAAGTGTAATTGATCAAGAAGTAAATTTCTGCTCCGTGCTGTGTGAAGGGTTAACCCTTTGATGTCCTGCTGCACTTCTCTTAGCTACAATTTAAATTTTGTAGCATTTTAAATTTAAAATGTTACAGTATTTAAATTGTTTAAGGAGTGAGATTGGGAGTAACAGGTAATGAGTGAGTGACTGCAGCCTGGCACGTCATGACGAAGTTTACTGAACCTGGACTACTGTATGCCTACATCGCGGTTTTTTAATTATCGTGAGGGGTAGGGTACAGAACCCCCGCGATAAATGAGGGACTACTGGTTTTTTTTTTCCACTTCATGGTACAAAAAGCACCAAAAACCTTTACTGATTCCTATCAAAGATTCTGAGACTTATAAAACTTGCTAAACATTGCAGTTGATAAAATATGAGGGAAACTGGACATTGTTAAATGAATATAACGTGGTATCATCTGCATACGAGTTGATCAACTTTATCAAACCTATGAATCTTTTGTAGCAACTGACAGCTCAACGGTTTTTCAGAACTTTGATCAGCCTTTTGGGTCGTCCATGGTCCAAAAGTCTGATCGATCCCCTTTTAGGACACTTACCGAAATTACTTTTGTTGTCAAGAACAGACTAAAATGAACTTTCCAAACACAACAACAAACATCGACCCAACAAATCAAGAACTTTTTAATAAAATAATATATACAAGCTTATTGTTTGAGACTTGTAACACTTTGGATCTACAACTACAATGTTTTCTTCCCCAAAATTAGTAAACTTTTGTCCTTTCTCCAAAGTATTGCTCACATCGAGTTAAATTCATTTTTTGTGGCCCACAAGTCTTTTCATCTGGATAGTTTTGGCCCACATATGAAAACGTTTGGACACCCCTGGTTTAGGTAGACTTTCTACCAAAACCCTTTAAACCTAATAATTTCCACCATTCCCATAAATCGTAGCTATAGAGTAGATTAGGTAAATATTTTCAAAAGTACCAGGTTATTTTCTGGATTAAAGTTCTGCCTCGATAACCTGGTTCCTACAGTGTCACCTTAGGATCAAAGCTAAAAGGCTCCACTTAGAAATATGCATTTTAGGGTTCTTTTTATTTAGGTTTATTTATAAAATGAAGCTCCCTTCTGCTGGTTAGACCAAAGTGGAATATTAATAATAAAATAAATAAATAAATAAAAACAGGCAAGAGAAAATTTTAAACTTTCACTGTAAAGAGAGGAGGAAAAAAAATAATTTGCTCAAAGTTTTTTTTTTTTTTTCCAAGTATGAACTTATGGTTTAGAGCATTTCCATCCAAGCAACACCTACGGATCAATTAGCATCAATAGATGTTACTTTTTAGACGTATATACCTGTACACATTTGACAAAAATAACAGCCCACACAGTGATGTAAGTTATTGTAAAATTATATTAACAAGCAATCTTTCCTCAATTTGAAATAAAAAAATATCAGCAAATAAAGGCAACATAGGACAGATGTGTATAATGTTCACAGGTAAAATAATGAAACGAAAATTCTCATCACATTTACAAGACTGATGCTAAGTTTATCATGATGCCTACTAGAATCAGTTCAGAACGCTCCAACGGAATAACTTGGGCAATATACATAGTCAAAGATTGTATCAAAATATAAAAAACTAAAACATGGGTGAGCAAATAAAATAAAATAAAAAAAAAGTGGGAGAGGGACTGGGGCTAAAGAGACAACCAGTGGTACAGGAGGGACGTATGAACAACCAACGGGTTAAAACAGGCGACTCATCCATAGCCGTTTTATCGATACTCAACCAAAATGGACAGAACGCAGAAGGCTACGGCGATGAGGAGCACAGAGTGTTTAAGCACAGGCAGGTAAAGAGATACACACCACATCTTAAAGCAGGTGTCCACATAGAGAAGAGCAGCACTAGGTAGTATGTTGTACACAGATTCTCAGCACTCATGCACTCACTTCCTTATGTCGACGTCTGGCTTCTCTTGACAGCAAACAGCAGCGGTCCGGCTGTTTGACTGAAACGGCTGCGAGCGCCGAGCGGTTTAGCTGTCAGGATCAATTAGGATCGATATGACGTCGTACAAACCAACCGGGCACTGGCGTGGCCCGAAAGGTCGTCACAATAAAAGCCATATTTCTCAAACATGTTCCAAAAAAAAAAATCTCTTTGAAAAGAAGGATGGGTTTGGGAAGAATGATACATCGATGAGTTTAAAAGGCAAATTCTGAGTCCGATGTCCATCGACATTTTGAGACAGAAGGCATGGCAACAAAGTAAAAACAACAAGACAAAGACTTTCCAAGCTCACAATGCATATACACACTCTCCAGTGTTTAAATGACAAAAGTGGATAATTCCTGCACATCTTGCACCACAAAGCGATCATTAAATGTACAAGAGGTAAACTTCAACCATTTTTTTCCCTGTTTGCTCAGGAGGTTGATGGGACTCAAGAGGGACGAGGGGATGGGGGGATGGAGGGGTCTGCAAATAACATAAAACGTGTCATAAATGCATTTCAGTAGCTGGTTTTGTCACGTGATGGTAATAAATGGAGAAATAGTCCTTCATTTTGGTAAGATTTCTCTCCAATCAGCATTCTGGCATTAGTGTGGAACCAAAATGGCGCCTGTCCCTGATTTGGCGCTGATGAGTTTGGCCATGTTCTGTTGTGAGTTCAGATCCTTGGAATGATGGCAAATAATGCTGGGTTTGGGTGGAGGAGAGGAAAGATGGGGGGCAGGGTCACACACTCATCGTCATGGTTGGAGAGTACTGCAGAGACACAGACAGAACAAGAATAAGAAACAAGCACACACAGTTTCTCAGTCAACAGCCTCAACGCTCTCGATGTGGATCCAACATTCTTACTACTGGAATGGTTTTTGTGATCCAAAAACTTCAACATACTTTGGGCTATTTTAGCCATTCATATTGTAAATGTTTACCGTAACTTATTTTGGGAGATGAATGCTATGACTTGTTTTTAGTAACGTTTATATTTTTCAAAATATTTACAGAATACAGATTTGAATTCTGCATCAAGATATCTACAGTTTTCTTATGCTACTTATAACTTTTGTCTGGCTAATTTTAGCTTTTACCTAGCGTTTTGTTACATTTAGCTTTTAGCCTGCCTTTACATTGACATTTGAATCTTTTAGCTAAGCTTTTGTCAGATTTAGATGATCTTTTGATGCTTTTATGTTACAGCTAGCTTTTATTTTTGATATGTCATGCTAGCTAGCCTACTTCAGGTGGCTCAGCTGAGAAGAGTTGCTGACTCTCGGTGAGAAGGTCGCCGGTTCAAATCCCAGCTAGGAGCATTTCTGGGTGGAGTTTACGTGTTCTCTCCGTGCATGCGTGGGTTTCTACTCCAGTTTCCTCCCACAGATCAAAAACATGCATGTTAGGCTGATGGTAACTCTAAACTGTCCCTGGATGTGAGTGAGAGAGTGAATGGTCGTTTGACCCCATGTGTCCCTGTGATGGACTGGAGATCTGTCCAGGGTGTCCCCTGCCTCTTGCACAGTGACTGCTGCATATGAGCAAAGCGGGTAAAGATAATAGATGACTGAATAGCCTACTTCAGCTTTTACCTAGTCTTTTGCTACTTTTAACATTTTACTTAAGTGTTTTGCTTTGTTTTAGCTTTTTGCTACTTTTGGCTTTAGATAGCGGTTTGCACATTTTAGCTTTTACCTAGTGTTCTGGTTTTCTTCACCACTCAGTGATTGCTCTGTCTTTTTGTAGAAAATGCAGTTTCTCTAGTTCTCTTGTAGTGGTTAATATTTAGATTAGGTCAACAGGAATCTGTCCCAAACTTCATGAAAACGTTACAGCTACAGTTCCGTGTTGCTAACTGAGGAGGGAATCTGAAGAAACACTAAACTCACGTTCTCACTCTGGAAGGAGTGGAGGAAGTTTCCACTCAGCTCCCCGTCATCCCTTGGCGTCCCGGGAGGATTGCTAATGCCACTTAAATTGTTTGGAGAGTTCTACAGATAAAAAGACATGGGTGTTTGTTTTTATCTAAATATAAAGTCTACATTTCTCATCAACCAGTAAATAATATATTGATGCAAAGACAAAGGTTTTGGACACACTATTTACCTTGTTCATTCCATCCATATCACCAGAGCCTGAAATATTTTGATGAACAATTTAAAACAACACCTTGCACACAAGAAGCAAATCGTTTTTAAATGACTGTTTAGAGGAGAACAATGAAAGTTAAGTGTAATTACAGTAGTTGAAAATTAAGTGTAATTACAGTAGTCCTTCGTTTATCGAGGAGGATCCGTACCCTGAAGCCCCACAATCAGTGAAAAACCACAAAGTAGGAATAGTACCGTATTTTTCAGCATATAAGTCGCACTCTTTTGCACAAATGTGCAAGTCCTGCAATTTATAGACCAAAACGACCAATATACATTCCCCCACCACCCCCATATTTATAACCCAATTTTTGACTGACATTTAAAATGTTCATTCATAGACATGAACCAGTAAACATTAACAGTTGCAGGCGCTAGAGGGCCCACTAGGCTTTTATATGCTGTTCCTCTACTCCGCTCTCTGCCACCTGCTAGCGCTCTCAGCCACGCCCATTTCTCCGCTGCAGAGCGGACATCAGCCGCAGGAGCTGTGGCTGCACACAGGTGCTAAATCGTTTAAAATAATTTAAATTAAAAAAAAAAAAAAATCCATGCCAATCGTGCGGCTCATCCATCAATCAGGCAGTTGTGTGTCACGTCCAGTCTTACTAATTTGAAAAACCGCGACAGAGCGAGTCTGAGAAAAATGAACCGCAAAGTAGCGAAGGACTACCGTAGTGCAAACCAAGCATTTCTGTGTTGTGTTGGTTTAATTTGCTGCAGTGAGTTGTTACCTAGTGATCCATTCATGTGGTGTGGTTCCATCCCAGCCATGGCCCCCAGTGGCCCATCAGAGCCTGGGCCCATAGAGAACTGGAAGGGTAAAAAAAGGGATTAAATTTAAACCAAGTTAAAATGTAGCATTACCTTCACCATGTCCAACAAAAAAAAAGTTAAAACTCAACAAATGACTTGGAGGACAGTTGTGAGGCTCAGTGCTGCAGAGGAAACTGAAGAGAAACTTAATCTTGGGCCACCTGCTGCAGAGCGCTCTTAACAGATGGACTTCTTTTTCCCAGTATCCCCAGAAGTGGACGCGACTATGACGAAAGGCAAAATTGTTTCTGAGATGTATAAATTCAAAATGAAGCCGCATCCAAAGCTGGAACTCAAAATGAGACGATGAAAGTCCAAAAGAAAAGGGGTGACCCTTGAATACAAGTTATTAAGGAATGATGGGAGTCGTAGTTCTTCATGAGCAAGTTATATTTTGATGGAAAAACAAAAAATGAAGCTGCTGCTGTGCTTTCTAGTGCCATGATGCCAGTGTCTCAATAGCTCCAGGACTCTTGTCGACATCTAAACATTAAAAAAAAAACAGCCTGTATGTTTTTCTCTCGGCTGCCAGCAGAGAATGAGCAACCATCTGTGTTGGTCAATGGCAAGACATTAGATGTGGTTGAACAATTCAAAATACCTTGGAGTCATTTTTGATTCCAATCTAAATTTCAAGCAACATGTAAAGAGAATTTCACTTATAATTAAACTTAATCTGGCAAACTTCAAACACATAAGACCTTCTCTGACAACAGAATCAGCAAAGGCTTACATGCATGCCATGATCTTCAGCCATATAGCCTATTGTTTTACTACATGGTCTCACACTTCAGAGGTCATCATGAAGC